>JAWWMU010000238.1:3589741-3600912 GCA_035048155.1 Cinnycerthia olivascens
CTCAAAGCCAGCCCAAGAGAGGCAGTGTGAAAAGAAGGAGAGTTTTGGAGCAGGGGTAGAGTAAAAAAACTGAAATGTTGTTTGGGGAAGCACCTGCCACCTGAAGGGCTCCAATTCCTGCTTCCTGCCCAAACTCCTTTGGAAGTTGGGATCCAGACATGGACTGGGATAAAGCATCCCTGGTGATGCACCCCGTGGGGAATGCTGCAGAAGCTGGATAACCCCTACCAAAGTAAATATGGCTGCATTATATTTCAGGGTTTCTTGGGAATGTATTATGTGAGACAGGAAAAAATTACGCTTGACAGGGTGGGAATTTTTTCCATGTCTCCTCTGTTGACATTTCTTCCAAAGTTTGGGTACTGCTAAGATCAGCAGTTTCCTATGGGAAAAAAATGGGAACAGAGCATGGCTCTTGCATAAGAAAGAAAAATAAAGCACTTTTCAGAAGAACTTTTTTTATTTGTTACTTAAAGCCTATGAAAGTGATTACTGAGTGAGTACAAATCCAGAAAATAAACATTCTGGAGCCTCCAAAACCAAACTAACTGCAGAATGATTTAGGAATTCACTACAGTAGTTTCCACAGCAGAAATCAAATATTCCACAGGAGTTTTGTCCCTGAGCTGAATTTACTGAGCACAATGTATTAAAAAGCTCTAGTCCAAGCATTATCTCACTCTCCAAGAAAAAAGCCTCCTATTCTCACTCCGTGCCTCCAAGGACCCCTTGCTTCAGTTCATTTTTAAGGTCACTGAGATTAATTCATTTGCATTCCCAGTCAGAAATGCCATAAATTGTTTGATCAAAACCCTGCTTTTTTATTTTTTTGTCAGCCTTCCCACTCATTTTATGTAATCTCAGTTTGGTATTTTTGGAAATCAGGCCTGCCTGGCCGTGTCTTGCACTGATATCATCTCATGGTGGAAGTCTCCAGGGATTCAGGGTCTCAGAAACCCAAACAGGCAGAGGCAGTGTCCGTAAAGGAACAATTTTTGTGTAGGGAGTGTCCCTATTTCCCTAAAGGTTATGGATTTTGATGCTAATTACCAGTCTTAGAGAAAGGCATTTAGGAATATTTCCTGTTGATCTCCCTGTCAGCATCCATTTCCCAGCAAAATGTGTGTTTTCCTGCAAACCTTAGAGATTGGGATTGCAAAATAATTACATTAATAATGGCTTTGACCAGCACTGCCTGAAATATTATTGTAAATAGTGTCGGTTAACAAATTTTTTTGAGGAGAAAAAATCTCCTCAGAGGTCTTCAGTTGGAACAGAACTTTTAATTGTAAAGGTTATAGACTTATGGAATCGTGGAATGGCTTGGGTTTGGAGGGACCTTAAAGCTCATCCAGTTGAAACCATGAGCAGGGACACCTTCCATGGACCAGGTTGTTCCTGGTCCAGCCCGGCCTTGGACACTTCCAGGGATCCAGGGGCAGCCACAGCTGCTCTGGGAAATCCAGTCCAGGGTCTCCCCAGCTCCCAGGGAACAATTCCTTCCCAATATCCCATCTGTCCCTGCCCTCTGGCAGTGGGAAGCCATTCCCTGTGTCCTGGCACTCCAGGTCCTCATCCACAGTCCCTCTTTATCTTCCTTGTAGGCTCCCTTCAGACACTTCTTTCTCCTCCTTGTTTGGTATCCTAAAAATCTCATCCTGAGAGGAATGAATCCCCAAGAATTCCAGGTGTGGGTAATTGCAGAAATGCAACTGGAGAGAAAAGCTGGACTGAGCTGCACAGTGTTGCTGCTAGCTGCTGAAACCATGGAAATAACCCCAGGAAATCAACCCCTTCTCCCCAGAAAGGAAACAGGAGCACAACCAGGTGCTAAATAAGGGCTGAACTTCTCAGGTTTCTGCCTCACACAATGAAGGACAGGCTGGAGTGCTGGGTTACAAACCCCAGGGACTGGGGATATATTTAGGAACAGTGGTCTTGCTTTCCTCCACGCAGATCTGAAAAGTGTGGTCTTGGTGCTGCAGTCAGGAGACAATGGTTCGTTCTCTCTTTTGTTTTGGTGATGGAAGACTTGTCTGCAGTGGGAGCTGGCTGAGAGCGGGCTCTGCTCCTTCCCTGAGGCCTCTGGCTCTCGGCTATTTTATTTTTTGTGGAGAGAAAAATTGCAGTGGCATTTTTAGTGACAGAGACAGCAGAACTCACTGCAGCCTTTCAGGGCCTGGAAAAACAGTGGGGGCACTTCTTACATGGGCAAAGAGAGGCAGGACAAGGTTTTGAACGAAGGAGGGGAGATTTAGGTGAGATATTGGGAAGGAATTGTTCCCTGGGAGGGTGGGCAGGCCCTGGCACAGGATGCCCACTGGATCCCTGGCAGTGCCCAAGGCCAGGCTGGACCAGGAGCAGCCTGGGATAGTGGGAGCTGTCCCTGCCCATGGCAGAGGTGGCACTGGGTGGGCTTTAAGTCCCTTTCATCCCAAACCAGTGTGGCATTCTGTGTCTGCAGATTCCAGAAGTGGCAGCAGAGCCCCACCCCAAAAGCTTAGACCCAAATTGGGTGTAATTAGGAATTAAAAGGCAGACTCCTGCGAGGGAAGCAAGTGACACTGAGGCAGTGACTGCTGGATTTGCCCAGGATTCACTTCCAAGATCCCAGGCCTGTTTTACAACCTGGGAAAGGAGCTGGCTTACCCTGGGCCATCCCTCTGCCGAGCGCTCTCAGCAGACACGGCTGCTCTCATTGCTGGGGCTCAATCACCTCTTGTTTCTCCATTAGCGTTTAATAACAGTGTGATTTAAGCAGGATTTCACCATGGATGTCTCAGCTGTCCTTCCCTCCTCTGCTTTTATACGGAATTTTTTCCATGACTTGTTCAGGGGAAGAACAGTTTGTCTGCAATGTGAATCCAGACAAATTTTGGCAGGCGGCTCTGTGAAAAGGGCATTTGAAAACCTGATGCACTGGAAGCCTTTAGGTATGCAGCTCTTTAAAGTGATGGAATAGGTTGAGGAAAAACTTCTGCTTGGTGGTTTCTTGGCTTAAAAATAAATATTTTAAGCAAACTGCTTTGGAGACAATATTTTTTTCCTGATTTTGTTCCTTTTTTTTTTTTTTTTAAGAAAGCATAGAATTTATTGTGCTTGTGCCTTTATCTTGGTGAATTCTTTTGTCCTTAGTTGGTGTATTTCTAAATCTTGCCTTTCGTCTTATATTACCCATGGAAGAATTCTCAGTTTGGAAGGAGGGCTATATATGGAATATACTCACCAAAAGGAAAATAAACCCAAACTGAAAATCCTTTTGGCTCCATGTCAAAAAAGTTTGAGATCTGGATCCAAGAGAAGCACAGCAGTTTCTGTATGAAGCGACTGCTATAATGTGAATAATATAATAAATATAATGTAACATACACATCTGGGGTCGCCTGGAGGATTTCTGCTGTGGAGGAACTCTAATGACAGACAGATGTTTTATCCCAAGTTCTTTCAGATCTGCTTCAAAAGCTGAGTTTCCATTGTTGCTTCTCCTTTCCTGAACCAACAGAAATGTGTTTTATTGTGGTGCCAAAACTGGTTTCGAAGGCTGCCTATAGCTCCCAGGAATCAGATCGTGTTTTGCTCCTTGCCTTTGGCAATGACCTGTACACTTGCCATGATATTTTTCCCCACCACGAAAGGATGTTTTGTATTTTTGATATAATCCCCTCGTAACCCCTCCTTTCAGGGAGTGTGAAATGGGATATTTTAAATAAATGTGTGGGGTTTTCGTCCAGCAGAGGTGCAGATGGCAGTATCAGACTGCAGCTGAGGGTGTGAGGAGAACCACAGAATATCCTGAGCTGGGAAAGGCCTGCAGGGATCATTGATCCACCTCCTGATCCCAACAATCCCAGCCTGTGCATCCCTGGCAGCGGTTTCCAAAGGCTCCTGGAGCTCTGGCAGCCTCAGGGCTGTGCCCATCCCCTGGGGAGCCTGGGCAGTGCCCAGCACCCTCTGGGGGAAGAACCTTTCGCTGAGCTCCAGCCTAAACCCTCCTGGCACAGCTCCATGAGCAGAGAGAACTCATTTGCAAAGCCCTTGTGCTGGAGAAACAGGGCAAAAATGCAGTGGCTCGTTAAAATCCAGCACTGGGATTGTTGGGTTTTATCAGGGCAGTGTTTCCCACCTGGGATTAACTCGCTGGGAGAAGATGCAGGAGGAATAAAAGAAACTGGCAGTTCTCACAGCCGTGATTTTGAGGCCGCTTATGCAATCTGAGCCCTTCAGTGCAAAATCAATTATGAAGAAAAGAACCAGGCACCGAGCAAGGCAAACATTATTGCTTTAGAGCTGTTTCATTATGGATCAATTGCCCAACGTCTCTGCTGTCATTCTTTTCCTCCTCATAGCCTGCTCTGATGAACATGGAGAAATCCAGGAAGATTCTTTGTTCCTAATCGCTCTGTACCTGCTGGCCATGTGGAATTTGCTGGGTTAAATCGGGTTTATGATTAAAATACAGGATTTTCAATGGAGTTTTGTGCCATACTGTAGAATTCTGTTTTTAAAGAACAAAACCACCATTTCACCTTCAAGGAGCTCTTGTTCTGTTCAATATTTGGGAATAATTCCAGATATTGGGCTGTTCCCTAAACCTTCCGGGAGGAGGACTCAAGGGCAGATTTTTGTGTCCCACATCTGGATGGCTAAAGTGAATTTGTTTTAATTTTCCTGGATGACTTTGATTTTGACATTTCAACCAGCAGAATTATTTCTGTCAAAGCCTTTCTGAGGATCAAGGAATGTGTACCAAGGAGGTTGCGTGGAATTGTTTTGACTGGAGGCTCTCAGGGAAAGGCCCAAATATTTTGGCTTGTTATTTCCAGGGGTTGGCGTTGAGGTAGCTGCCCTCACCTTTTGGGTTTGGCTTTTATTTAATTGAGAATGCCTTAATATAAAATAACTTTAATAAGAAACTTAAAGCTGGGTTAAACAGGCACAGGTTTCTAGAAATGTCCATTGATCCTTTAGATGGCTGAAGGGGAAATTGATTGGGGAAGGTACCAGAGATATTCTTTCAATACTGGATGGTTTTAAGAAGTCTCCTGCTGGGTGTTCTCAGAAGCAGCCATGCTGAAAATCAGATTAATTTGGGAAGTCTTGGCACAAGCAGAGCATGGGACAGTACAGCACCTTGGGACTTGCCTGGTTTTCCCTGCTGCTTGATGCCTTCAAGGCTTTCAGTGGTTTCTTCAGAATTCCAATGACATCCTTCTCCTCCAGCCTGTTGATTTTCACTTTCCTGGCATGCTGGAATGTCTTGTTGCTTTAATAAATTGCCTAAGCACAAAAACAAGCCCTGCTTGGGTATTTCTTTTATCATTTCTCTGTGCTTCGGCAAACACTTGGTTTAGTCCAAAAAATATGAGGTAATTGGCAAATACACTGAGAAATGCTATAGAAAGTGTTTATTTGTGTGATAGATATGAATGGTTTGGAAATTTGGTTCCTCATCATGGCGGTAGGAAATGATATCCTCTCATCTTATTGAAATAATTAAATACAGTTTGCAAAAGGAAGTGTGGATGAGTCTCCCCTGCGAAGGTATTGACGTTTTTTAATGTGCCTTTATGGTCCTAAGAATGAAGCAAACAGGGAGAAAAACCCTCTCTTTAGTGTCTTTTGCATTCCATGGAGGTAATTGAAAGAGTTGGAGAACTCTGTTTTTCATTAGAGGGGAAAGAAATTCCAATTTATTGAATCATTTCTGTTTGCAGGTTTATGAAATAGCTTATTTGTTCAGGCAAATGCCAAGAGACATCTGCATCTCTGATAACCTGAGACATTAACTCTGCTCAGACATTATTTTTGCTTACAGTCAGGAGAATAGAAAGTTGACAGGGAAATAATGTGTTTTAATGAAGTATTCATCACTTCTCCCCATTTTTCATCATTAAAACATCCATTTCAATTTAGAAATGGACCTGGGAAGTCATGAAAGCTCTCATGCAGAACAGATGGTTTGCAGTGCAGATTCAAGCTGTTCCTAAACATCAGTCTCTGTATTTTAGGCAATTAACTGCTTTTTCTGCACGTACAATGGGTCAATTCCTTTTTTCTTTGAGCATGGCAGAGGTGAGTTGCTTGGAGTGATTAATCTCATATTTTGTTTGCAACCAGCTAAGTGAAGCTCATATTTTAAATACTACATTTGATTAAACACAAGGGATGTTACTTTGGTAGATTTTTGGGTAGGTATGAAGGATTTGGGGGCATTTTTGTGGTTCTCTTTTCCTAACTAATGAGTGCTTCTCGAGCTTCCTTTGTGGGCCACAGTCACAATGGAGTTTTCCATCCAAGCCCCCTGTTTCTCTGGAAGAGATTCTCTTCCTGCTTCCTCTGGAGGTGGGAGAACAGGGTGTGATTGCTCAGTGTTTCTGTGCTGGTGTTAATTAGCTCGTTAATTTGTCGAGATGCTCGTTGTGGTTGCATTTAACATATGGTTGTGTTCGGCAGGGGTGTGACCTGGAGGAGCTGGTGTCTGTGCATATCTCTATTATTTATATTTATATTTGTTGCTTTTTTATCCATCTCCTCTGATGGACCACTTGAGGGTCACTAATGAGAATTCACGAGGTGAATGGAGAGGGAATTTTAAATGGGCCAGTAGTGACAGGAGAAGGAGGAATGGTTTTAAACAGAGGGCAGGGACAGATGTGATATTGGGCAGGAATTGTTCCCTGGCAGGGTGGGCAGGCCCTGGCACAGGGTGCCCAGAGCAGCTGTGGCTGCCCCTGCATCCCTGGCTGTGTCCCAAGGCCCAAAGCAAGGACTGCCTGCACGAAGTGTGATTTTCATGGAACTGGAGCAGGTGCCAGCCATTGGATTTGCTCCTGATTGAAGCTTTTAGAGAGGGGGGTTCCCTTTTCTCTTTGTGTGCTTGCTGTGGTCCAGCACACGCCCAGGGAAATGCTCAGAAATGCATTTTATCCTCCAAGATAATCCTTTCAGGGGCATTCCTAAACTTTCCTCTGAGGCTTTGCAGCTTCCTAATAATATAGAATCATGGATTCATTGAGGGGTTTGAGTTGGAAGGGACCTTAAAGCCCATCCAGTGCCACCCCCTGCCATGGGCAGGGACACCTTCCACTATCCCAGGCTGCTCCCAGTCCCAGCCAACCTGGCCTGGGACACTTCCAGGGATCCCGGGGCAGCCACAGCTGCTCTGGGCACCCTGTGCCAGGGCCTACCCACCCTCCCAGGGAACAATTCCTTCCCAATATCCCATCTGTCCCTGCCCTCTGGCAGTGGGAAGCCATTCCCTGTGTCCTAGCACTCCAAGTCCTTGTGAAAAATTCCTCTCCAGATGTCGTGGGTTAGCTCTTTAGGTACTGGAGGGATCTGAGGTACCTGGGGTCTGCTTGGAATCTCTTACGCTTGTGAGATCCTTACATCTTTGATCCATGACACCTTTTAAATTTGCCCCACTGCAGGAGGACTGGCTTCACCTGATGCGTGGGTGAAACCTCATCACCACATCCAAGATGGGATTTGGCCCAAGATGGACAAAATCCTGTATTTTGGGAGTGCTGGGGATCAGCTTCCAGATTACAAAGCTTTACATGGTGGATGCTGCAGCCAGAGCGATTTCAAAGCTTCCAACTCTGCTGATTTTTGAATTGAAAACCTGCAGAGATGCTTTCTATTCCATGTCCATCAGCTCCCAGGAGATTAAATATGTTCTTGGAGCATTGCAGACAGTGTGACCTCGCTGGATTGCAGGATCCATCTGGGGTGCAATGTTGAACAGGGTCATGCCTTCGCTGCAGGCCAGGAACACTTTCCTGTGGATAAACCATGGATAAATGCTAGTTTTGTGTTCTTCCATTGTCCAGCTGGGATCAGCCCTGCTCCAGCCACCTCTGGGGGCAGACTTGGAGCTGTGGCTCCGAAAGGAAGTTGTCTTGACCTCCAGCACTTCCCAAAGAATCCAAACAGCTCCTGTGAAATCGGAAGTTTAGGCAGGTTGGCATCTTTTTACCCTAGAAAAGCCAACATTTCACATGGTTTATTAGCCTTGTGTCTTCCCAGTGCTGCTGCTATCTGACAGACTCCAAATCCAAGAGATTTCAAAGGATTTCTGCCAGCTCCTCCCTCAGCAGTTCCCTCCTGGAATGGTCAGGGTAGGGGCTCCAAAAGGGGGCTGCTCCCTGCACTTCCCTTCTTTTCTCTCAAGACCCCAAACATTTCCATCCCCGCCTACCAGAATCAGCAGCTGAATAGGTTAATAAATTTAAAAAAGCATATTAAATGAGGTTTTGTGTTTGGCCCAGAGCTGTGGGATCTGTACTGAATGAAATGAAAAACAATATGGAGCTCTAACTGCAACAGAATCATGGAATGGTTCTGGTTGGAAGGGCCTTAAAGGTCATCTCTGTCCACCCCTTGCCATGGGTAGGGATGCCAATCACTAAATCAGGTGGCTCCAAGCCCCATCCAACCTGGCTGTGGACACTTCCAGGGAAAAGGCATCCACAACCTTTCTGGACAACATCTTAGAGCAGTACTTGGTATCCCAGAGGAAAAACAAAGGCAATTTTATGCGTTTTTCAACTGTACACAGAGAAATGTGAACATGGGGAAAGTGTCAGAGCAGATATTCCCATTCTGCTGGTGGAGGGAAGGAGCCCTTAAATTCCTGCACGTGTCACCTGTAATAAGTACAATAGTCAGAAATATCAGTGTGGACAGTGCCCACAGCTCGAAAGGAAAATCAAATTCAGCCTCCCCTTGGATTTTCAGCTTCCTGAATGCCAGTGAGGCTTCTAAGCAAGAAAATGATGGATTGGTGGTTTAGTTGACACATTGCTGGGATTATTTCAGGTGATGTGCTGCGAGGGTAATGTTTTTTTTCCTTGGCTTTGAGCATTGTGCTGCATTCCTGGGCTGCAAGAAGAGACTCTGCTGAAGAAGAGCTGAAAATACAGCTCTGTACACAAAGATTGGACACGCTGGTGTGGCATCCCAGCAATTAGTCACAACTCAAATGAAATAAATACCACATCCAAACCATCCAGAAATAGGCACCAGGTAAAAGCCACATTCGCATTCCATTTCCATTCTTTAAATAACTCCAAGAGGATTAAAGAAATCGTGAGAGCATTAGGCAGAAGGGCAGGGAGACAGGAATGTCACATCATCTGTGGATATATCTGTGTGCTAATAAGCCAATAGCCTTGATAGCTGAAATATTATCCCAGTACATCAAATATCCATTTTCCAACTAAGGAAAAAAGACATCTGCACATCTTGGCTGCTGTCACCTTGTAAGTTTTGATAAACAGGCGTAGAACAATCGGCAAAGAAAGTGTGAGCACCAAACCTCCTTCTCAACTTACTCAGAATTTCCAAATGCATTTCACTTTTCTAAGAAATACTTAAATAAATTTTACTTATTCCCCTGGTGGCTTCAAACTGTGCAGGGAAATGGTGGAGTCGCCATCCCTGGATGTGTCTCAAAGCTGTGGGGATGTGGCACTTGGGGACATGGTTTAATGGTGGTGGGGCTGGTTGGACTTCATGATCTTGGAGGTCTTTTCCAACCTTAATGATTCTGGGATTCTTTGCAGTTATGTTTAATATGTTCACCCGGAAACCTAAAGCATTTCCTCGTCTTTCTTGGAAAATAACCTCAAATTCAGAAATCGCTGGACTTGCAAAAATCATTTGCTTTTGAAGTCCAAAGCTTACTAAATTACTCCCAAGATGGTATTTCGTTAGGGCCTGTACTGAACAAGGAGACACTGAGCTGTTCTTTTACATCCCTTCTCTTCCATGAGCTCCTGGCTTGGATGTTCCTCCAAGAACTGGATTTTTCTCTCAAGATCTCAATCCTAAAAGTGAATATTTAATGGCTGAGTGGCCATGGATGTTAAAGCTCAAAACACGAAATACAGGTTGCAGAACTCGTGGAGGGCGCAGACTGTGGGGTGGGAGAAGGTCCCTCCCCGTGGGGTCACGGCTTTGTGTGCTCCCGCAGGTTCCTGCTGTGCTTTTCTGCTCCTTTCTAATGAAACATTCCGGCTACCCCAAGGGATTTCTGGTTTGGATGCAGCATTTCCAGCATCAGGAAAGGTTGGACAGCAGGAGCTCTGCTCTGTGGTTAGGAAGGTTTGAAGTCAGAGCTTGGGATGGAGAGAGAGGGATGGCTCTTTCCCTCTGCTCCGTGTTCCGAGTGCCAACGCCAGCAGCAGCCCCAGACGCGCCAACGTGAGCGAAAGTAAGATGAATTTTAAGTATTTTTGGGCCTTCTGGCCAAAAACATAAGGTGAATTTTAAGTATGTTTGGGCCTTCAGTCACAGAGTTCAGCAAAGATGAGGCAAACTCCAGCTGGCACAACAGAGCCAAGAGGACGTTTCAAAGTGGTGAGGGGTTTGTTAAATCATGAAGCCACTGAAGGAACAATGTTTGCACACCCCCAGTGGGATTATTTTGTTCAGATAAAAAAGGCAGTTTAAATAGTAAAAATTACAGGAATAATTTCTTTTAATAGTGAACTTTCTGGGTTAAAACTGCTTTGTTTGTGTTGCATCTAAACCTCCCTGCTATGAACATTTCCCTGACCAAAGCCTGAGAGAAGGGCAGTGTGTTCTCACTGAGGAGAGGGACAGGGATAGTTTTAGGGTAAATTCAGCAGCTTTGACTACCTGGTGTCTGTCTCTGTTCACTCCAGACTATGCCAGCTCCCAGTAACATCCACCAGCTGAGATGTCTATCATTCCAATTAATATGTCAACCCACAGCGAGTATAGAACAGTAGAAAATGATAAAAAATATATTTTTAAGTATATTTGAAATTAGCTCTTTGTGTTGCTGGTTCCTGTTCCTGCAAGGCAGCTCTGAGGAGGTGATTTTCTGCCAGGGTCAGGTTTGGTTTTCCACATTCCAGATCCACCTGAGGAGTTTTGTGTCTTCTGATGCAATGGGAAAAGTAGGGCCGAGCCTCACATGACAAAATCACAGAATTCCAGTCTGGTTTGGGCTGGAAGGGACTTTGAATACTATTCAGTGCCACCCCTGCCATGGGACACCTCCCACCATCCCAGGCTGCTCCAAGCCCCAGCCAACCTGGCCTGGGACACTTCCAGGGATCCAGAGGCAGTCACAGCTGCTCTGGGCACCCTGTGCCAGGGCCTGCCCACCCTCCCAGGGAACAATTCCTTCCCAATATCCC
>JAWWMU010000238.1:3661468-3673092 GCA_035048155.1 Cinnycerthia olivascens
TCTTATCTTCATGTTTTGAAAACAACTGCCTCAGACATTCCAGGGTGCCTCCTTCACTCTCAGATCCAGTTTTTAAATGTACAACACTTATTTCTGAGCTAAACAAACAAATGGGGATACAATTTAGCATCAACCCAGGACACCATCCCTGTGCAGGCAGAGCATTTCTTCTGGCACAGTCCTTTCGGAAATCTCCACTTCTCCTTTGAAGGGACTGCGGGCAGTTTGGTGATGGGGTGGGTGGGGATCGGGAGCAGCTTGGATTGGAACATCCTGGTGGGTTTTTTCCAGCCCCAGTGACTCTGGGACCTCCACAGGCTGCCATGCTGGCTCTCAGCGCTCTGTGCCTTCCCCTCATCTGGCTTTTAGTCCCAGTCTTTAAAGCCCAGGGGGAGTTTCTTTATCCTTTTTTAAGCTGCTCTCAGTTCTCCCAGCCCCTCTCTGCCTCCGGGCTGCTGTTACAGATTTCGGCAATCACCTCCTTTCTTTCCATTCCCTGCTTTTCAAAACGCTCCTGCAGCCAGGGTGCAAACTGGGATGGAGCTCTGCTCTTTTCCCAGTAATCCTTTCTGGAGGGTGCCTTGACTTAAATCCAAGAGATGTTACTGAAGTCACCGCTTCAGGCTGCAGACATGGCACACGTTCCTTCATGGCTTCATGCCCAGTTTTAAAACTATTTCTTAAAATCCAGTGTTCAAAAGCGGTTTTAGGAGGTCATTTTTTGGTAGCAGGTCCCTGCCAGGGAGGTGGGGCCAACTTGGTAAATACTTCCTGGTTTGTTGGGCATCTGAGCACGAGTTTGTGCTGGTGTCAGACTCTCCTGAATAAACTTTGGCACTGGAAATCCCCTCCCCAGCAAGAGGATTTCCAGGGTGTGGTTTTGGGGAGACTGTCCCAGTGACTGCCCCAGTTCCATCATATTGGGACTGCCTCCCCCAGGGGGTTTGAGAGGAGAAAAAATCGGTTTGTTGAGCTGCAAGTGCATTTGCTGAAGGGACTTGTAGTATCACCAGTTACAGCTGGTGGTTTCACAGTCACAATTCAGGTCTTGCTTCTTTTACTTTCCTCTTGGGTTTTGTCCAACAAGGGTAAAGCTCACTGGAGGGTTTTTGGGAATGGGATATGGATGAGGCTCATCAGGGTCATCCGTCTCCAGGCTGACCAGCTGGCCTGTGTTCAGTTCCTCTTCATTTGCACAACTCTCAAAGACTGAGCTTTAAACTCCTGCTGCAGGTGCCAGCTTAAAACCAAATAAGCCTGGAAAATGTTATCAGAATTTAGTTGGCTTTTCTCAGGGAGACGTCTGAGGAAAAATGCTATTTTCTCCATATTCAAAGCACTCTCACAACAATTTGCAGCGGGAAAACAGCTTGAAATCTGGCAAAATATGCATTATTTATTTCTTTCCTCACTGATATTGTAGTTATTCTGTCTGAACTTCCCTGAGTTTGGGTAAGGGAGAAATCTGTCAGGGCTTATATTTCCCACATGCACAGGGGCTTGTCACTGTGTTGAAGAGTAACTTGTGCTTCATTTCAGGTGCCATTTTTGAAATAAATTCAGCCTTGCTCAGAAAAAGCTGCAGATCCAAAGTGATATTTCCTAAAGAAAACTTTCTGCAAACAATCATTCCTCAGTTTTCAGAGCAGAGCTTGAATAGCATCCAACAAATCAAGCTGCAGTCCAAGTGTGAAACAGGCACAGATGAAATCAAATATTGAATAGTCATTCATGAATCCTGCACTGAACTGAGGGAATCCTCCTCCTCCCACCCCTCCTGGCGTTTTTGGAGTTATGGGATGAAATTTATATCCTAGGAATACATGAGCTCGTGCTGAACCCTGCATTTTTACATTTCTCATTTTTCACTAGAAGCGTTTGTATTTTTCAACCTAGCATGGGAATGTGATGAATAATTAGTGCCTTCATGAGAGAACCAGCTTTTTTTTTTTCTCCCCAAGGGTCCAGGACTTGAAGAGAGCCCAGTAATGTGAATGATACTAAAATCCATTGCTCTTATCCATGTTCCAAAGGCACTGCTGGGATAGATAACAGAAAATAAGGAATTAGGCCTTCCAAATGTCTCCTGGGTATGGAGAAATACAAGTTAGGAATGTCTCTGGCTCATTCCAGCTGTTAAAGCCTTTACTGAAAAACAGAAGAAACTCTCTTATTGCGCAGAAATCCACTTGGAGTTCTCAGGTACCCTCTTGGATATTCTTGTATCTTTAAAATTCAGATTTGTTTGGATTTCAAGGTTGTGGAAGATTTTGGCTTGAAGAGCGAGTGCCCTTTCCCCCATGCTGGGAGGAAAAAGGGAGAGCTGATAATGCACTGCAAAAACTTATTCTGCTTTTGCACACAGGTTGACAAGTTCCTCAGGTCAGCTTAATCTGTTTTCTTCTGTGCCTGGAAAGAGAAAATGACCATTTAATTATCGTGGGGAAAAAAATGATGCTCCTGATTGAGAGAGCTGCATGAGTGCAATTTACTTTATCCTTCCATTCATTTGAGGGACATGGATGCAGTTCAGCCAGAGATGTTAATTGGGTGGACTCAGAGTGACAAAACCCCCAATGTTCCCAACAAAACAACCTCTATGCTTTGCTGACGCTTTTGTAGGGGACAAAATTGATCCTGCTTTGTTTTTAACTGCTTCATTCATCAGTGTTTTTCTTCTTCTGTGGTTAAAATGATCCATGTTTAACTTGGCATCCTGGGAGGTTATTCAGGAATTTCCCACAGGTTATTTCAGGAATTTGACACAGGCTCCCCATCCCTGGAAGTGTCCAAGGACAGGTTTTGGATCACCCCGGGATAGTGGGAGGTGTCCTGGCCCATGGCAGGGGTGGCACTGGATGATCTTAAAGGTCCCTTCCAAACCATTCTATGATTTTCCATGTATAGATGATTTTCCAGGAACTATTTCCATGATTCCTGAAATTGGGACAGATATGCATCAGAAGAAATTCAGTGTCAGTCTATTTTAAGAAGGACTGCGACAAAAAATCCCCTAAATCCTGGCTTTAGTTTTAATATTGTGAATATTCCTCATTCTGAGGTGTAACACTCCGCAGCCACCGAGGGGCAGATTCCCAGCGGCTGGGGCACAGCCCCGGGAATAATTCGAGGAATAATTCCGGGAAAAATGCTGGCCATTCTCAGTTTGTGTTTCCAAACAAACATCAGCCTTAGCACATCTTCACTGGACCAGACAAGCTCTGAAGTCAAGCAGCCACTTAGCAATTAAAACTTTAATTGCTCCACAATTAAATTTGCAACTACAATGTAATTAGTGCATAGAGTTTAATTTGGCTCTGGCTGAGAGGCCCAAGGCTCAGGGATGTGTGCTGGAGACCAGGGCAGCAAGGGAAGCTGTTCCCTCTTGGATTTCATGGAATAACCCCACGGATCGTTGAAGTCCAACTCCTAGGACTAGTTGTTCATGAGAGAAGCTTAATTTCATGAAGCTTTAGTGAACCTCCCAGAAACCTTGCACAGGTTGCCCATAGCACCTCTGGCTGCCCCATCCCTGGAAGTGTCCAGGGATAAAGAACCAAAGAACTGAAACTTGGGTGTCTGCAGAATCCCAAATATTTTGAGTTCTGCATGGTTAAAGGGATTTTGGGAGGTATTTCTGTTGGGAGCAGACTGGTGGCTTGAGGAGGCATCGATCTCTTTTATTGACCCTTAACTCTGGTCATCTTCTCATGTTCATCCTGGAAAGGGAATGGCTGGAGCCCTTGGAACTGGGGAACGCAAGACATTGAGACTTTTATTTTATGCTCTGTTTGAAAAATCCTTTGCACTGCCCATCGTTATGGAATAGCTTCTTACAGCTGACAGAAAAGTGCATTATTTGTATGTCAACTAAAGCTCCCCAAAACCAGCTCAAGCTGTCAATGAAATATAATGTTGAATTCAATAATGCTCAATATTCAGACTGAAAGGCAGCATTTTCTGATTCTCCTGCCCGGAGAGAAGCATCTCTTGCATTATTTAGTGTTTGATGGAGATGCCAAGGCAAGATGCAGATGTATCTCCATTAATTGATCAATATTGTCTCGTGTTTCATGTGGTTCCTTTATCTGGTTGATAGAGCAGAACAATTTGTTTGCACCATGGAAAACTGCGCTGTATAGGCTGCCAGGTAGGAAAAAGAAAATGGGGAAAAATCCTACAGCAATCCTTTGACGTTTTAATTCCATGAGAAGTGAATTTTGCTCACGGTCTGGGCATCTTATGGTGAGGTGTTTAATGTTCCAGATTGCTTAGTTACACAGCAGGAGAATGGGAGGCTTTCTCCAGGACCAGAAATTGTAATTTAAGAGCACATTAATTACCAAACCACATTGTTTTGTCTAGTCTTGTTAGTGCCTACAATATTGTGCTGAGAAATCTTCTCAATACTTTAAAAACTTTCATAACTAAAAATTAAATGAATAAATTAAAAATGAAATAAATTAAATAAATAATTTTAATTACATAAACTGAATTTAAATAATTTAAATAATTAAATAAATTAAAGAAAATTAAAGAAAATTAAAAGTATTTTAATTTCATCAGCAATAAATTTCTTGTGATCCCCAGCACTTGGGAATAACATGATCCCTCCCATCTGTGCATTACTGCTCAAAATTGGAACCCATGAGCCAAAAGTCAGGTAAAGGCATTCCCTTTGCAGTTTTTTGTTGTAGAGCTTTGTCCAGCAGAGCTTTTTTGCAGAAAAAGCTGCTGAAACTCAGTCCTATTAAACAAAAAATTACATTCTTCAAAATAATTTAGGAACTCTGAAGTGTGTGAGGCCCCACTAAAGGTTGATATTGCTCATTCTTGAGGTAAACACCTATTTTTGTGCTTCTTGCTATACTGATGCTTAATATGAAGAAATGAATCAAACATTTATAAAAATAGTCATAAAAATTAACTTGTAATGAAGATACTTGAAACGCCCCAACTCTGCTTCTGTATTACAGAAAACACTGCTGCCATTTTACATCCCACAGCCCAGGCAGTGTAAAATTATATAATAATATAACACTAAATTATAATAAAAAATACAATAAAATACAGAATAATTATATAATATATTATTATATAAAACATATAAATAATAATAAAATATATAATAATTATATATTGGTTATAATATTTACCAAACGGCCACTTTCAGCTGGATAAATAATCATCTTTTCCAACCTAAATCAGTCTGTGTTTCAGTTCTCTGATTGTATTCCATGATCCCTGAAGCTGTTTCCCAGTTTGGGGTGTCAGGACAGGCTTTTTAGTGGTCACTAAGGTTTTTTTTTTTATGGGAATGACCCTGTGGCCCCCTCCATGTTTATCTCCTCTTCCTTCCCGTCTCCTGGCTCTTGTTTTTCAAATCTTGCTGGTCAAACCCTCTAATATTTAAAAGATTGGTCACTTCCAACCTCCCTGGTTGGTCCTGAGCTCCTTTTCTTCCACCCAGCCTTGGATTTTACCTCCCCCTTCACACATCCCTTCCTGGCATGGTGCAGGTAAGCTGATAAAGCAGATTTCCCCTCATAAAATGAGATATTCAGAAAGGCAAGGTGTGGAAAGATGAGAATTAAATAATAGCCATGGGTCAGAGTAATTTCCTTTTTGATAATAGTTCTGTTATTCATGGATGAGTGCTCTCAGGGATTAGTTTCTCAGGGAAAATGAGCCAAATTACACCACCATTTTCATGTGTGGTGTTAAAGACCTAAATATTTTCCTTTTTGAACACAAAAAATTGGGGGAAATTTCACCTTTAAGTGTAATAAGTGAAACAAAGTTCACACTGAGTTTCGTGTCCTGTAAGTATGACTGTAAAGATGCTCCACTAAAAAATATTCAAATGTTGAAAGTTTCTGCATGCAACAGTTGGCTTTAACATTTTTCTGACTATATGTGCTCTCCTTCATAACACCTTTAATTCCTTTTGAAGTTGTAGGGCTCTGGTGTTTTTTGTTCACAGTGGGGAATCCCAGGAGGGTCTGGCTTGAGCACCTCCCACTGTCCTGGGCTGCTGCAAGCCGTGTCCAACCTGGCCTGTAATCAGGCTACATTTTAAAATTTAAATCTAAACCCCATTAATCTTCCTTTTAAAATGTCTGACATTGTTTAATTGCCCTTTAAAAATGGTCTTTCTCTCTTCTTTTTCTCACAGATGGGAAGGTTGAAGTGACAAAAGAAGGAGTGAAGCTCTGCACCATGGGACCTGGCAAAGTTTTTGGGGAGTTAGCCATCCTCTACAACTGCACCCGGACAGCTACTGTCAAAAGTAAGAGCATTTTAGGGGTTTTTTCTTCACGTGAAAGTTTCAGCCTCTTTTAGATGTTTCACTTTCTCAGCGAATTCCACTCTTTAGGGCGTGGATTTTGGAATTTAGCCAGTCTGTGTGAAGAAGATGCAGAGGAAATGCTTTATTCAGTCGCTTAGGTTGGTCCTACCCCGTGCAGAGGAGCCTGAAGCTCATACCAGAGTTTTCCGTACAATTCCTGCTGAATCTCTTAATAATTATTTTCTTATTGCTTAGAAGAGCCTTTCTAACCTGTGTAAGTCTTCAAGGGAAACTTAGTAAGCCAAGCTTAGTTTTTGTTCAGGACAAGTCATTGTTTTCCCACTAAGCTGACTAAAATAAATCAGGGAAAAAAAATATCTGGATGGCACTTGACCGCCTGCTCTAAACTCCTCAGCACTTCTCCTGTTGTCTGCTTTCTTTTATGAATGTTCTCGGCAAAGGCTTGGCTTGCACAATTAGCTGAGGACATAAATCACATTGCCATGTAAGAAAACAGGTTTTTGTTTAAACTTCAGGTGCAGATTTGGGAGATTTGGGATATAGGATATCACAGTCCTCCTTGATCTTGAGGACAAGAGTTTATGGTGGTGTCTGAAGCAGAGAGATAATAAATAATTGTGTGGTTTTAAGGTGCTGTGGGGGAGGAGTCAGAAGGCTACAGATGGTACAGAATAATCCAAACAAGAGGTACAAACTTGAATAACACATACCAGTGGTAATCTTGTGCCAGAAAAATGAGCTGTGTGAGTCTCTGCTCAGAAGAAGGCCTTTTCCAAATACCTAATTGTGCTTCAAAAGAGAGAAAGGAAAAGAACAAACGGGCAGGAATGAGAAAGCAGGAACAGATAAGTGGATTGTTTTCTGCAGGATGTGCTGTTCTCTGTAGGGCTGAAGGACATGACCCATGTTCTCTGTTCTCACCTGGGCAAACCTTGCCTTTTCACAAGCACTGGGTACCTCAGGTGATGGTGAAAACTTCGGAGAAGCAGCAGGTTTGTGGGCTAAATACAGCTGGGGGAGGTTGGAAGGCACAGAGAGAAAGGGTAACTCCTAGAAAAGGCAGTGAGAGGATGGCTGTTGTTTAGTTCCCCTGAAGAATGCAGAGCTAAAAGGCACCTGATCCTGCACTCCTACAGGACCACTCTGTTCCTGTGGCCATTCTCACCTGGTTGTGCAGGGACTTCCACAGGAAATTATACACAGCAGGTTTTCCTGGCAGTTTTCCTCTTACTGCATTTCCACACCCCCAGGCTCCCCTCCTGAGCAAACCTCCAGGCTGGCACGTGGCATTCAGTTGTCCCAAATCCTTCTGTCCTGGTTCAGCTGGGGGCAGGAGTAAAGTCAATACCTCGAGGGAGAGCAGCCTGTGTGGTTCCTCGGGTCCTTTCCCAGCAGCATTGTGTAATTAGAGTTCTGCTGGGTTTTAATCTCTTTCCCAGGGCCAGCAAGGGACTTTGAGGAATTTTCTCTCTTGTTAGTGCACAAATCAGTACAGCTGGGCTTGTAATGAGCTTGGGGAGCTGCTGCAGCTTGCCCTCACTGAGCTGAGGGTTGGAGGTGTTCACATCCCCTCAGGGCGTGGTATTGACTCAGCTGATCCTACACAGCTTCAAACTCCTGCTTGTTCCTTCAGGAAATGAGCAATAAATGTGGTAAATCCCTAGAAAGGTGAGTGGTGGTAAATACTCCATTAAGCCTGGGGATAACTTGGATCATTCCAAGGTTTTCTTCTGGGAGAAATGAAATGATGGAGAAAATGGTGACTGTAGTGAGAACAGACACTCAGTCAACACTGGTGGTGAAGAAGTGCCAGGGAGCATCACCCAGCTCCCATTTGGAGAAACACTCAGGGCTTCCCAATTTTCAGGAGAGGGCTTTCCATCATCTCCAGAGTGTCAGGAGTGTGTTTTGATGTGCCTGCCTGTACTTCATTACGAGGACATTAAGTGCTGCGTTCTGAGGATGGAGTTGCAGCAGAGGCTGAGTGAAGGATGGATTTATGGGGCTGTGGAGCTCAGCATTGCAGCTGGGCCATAATGAGGTGTCAGCTGAGTTGACATCTCCTGCTGGAGCTGGGTTTTATGTGTACCCTGGCTTTGGTTTGTAAATAATAAAGATTTTAGTGTCATTACTCTCTATTAATCTACACGGGCTCTTCAGCTCATGCTCGCTCTGCAGGAGCAAACCTCAAACATAAATCACGGGAGGAAAGGCTTTGTCTTTGCAATAGAATTTAGGAGATGTTAAAATTTAATGATTATGATCTGACTCCTGTCTCATCATGACCTCTTTAATAAGGCAATCCAAGGCTTTGAAAAGCCTTCCTCAGGAGAACTATTAACATATTCTTTTTCTATTATTGCAGTCTTAAATAAAAGCAGAGTGGTATTTGAGTTCAAGCAGGGCCTGGGAAGAACCCAAACTCTTGGGTGTTGAGGGGCACCAGGGAAGGCAGGGACACATCTCCTGACATGTGGCCTTCTTTTAAGATAAACATACAATTTTTGACATCTGATTTTTGTTTGGTTATTCAGCAGTGTTTGCTTTATATTTCCAGATATTAGTGGGGATGTTGGGAGTTTTTTGGTTTGCTTTTCCTTCTTCTGGTAGAAACTGGTCAGTCTGCTCCAAGTATGGAATTGTCAAGGCTTTCTGACTCCTTGATGTTCACAGGTCACCTTCCATTGCACACTCAGTGAAATCCAAATCAGCAGCTAATTTCTCTCTCTCTCTGTATTGATTATCCAGAGTTCTCAAGTGCTTGCATGCAAACGTGGATGTTGCTTGCAATTCAAAGCAGAACCACAGACTTTCCTCCCTGATTCCAATAAATAATTAGGTTCAGAATGAGGAAAACACCATTTGTTATGGCTACACCTAAAATGATGTCTCTGATCTTCTGGTTTTAGAGATGTGGTTGGAAAAAAGAGCTATGAGAGGTCAGCAAAAAAAGACAAAAAAGACAGAAATCCCCCCAGCTGAATTGAGGTTGTGTTTAAAACATTGTGATTCTTCATTTTAATAACAGAAAAGATGTGGAAGGAAGTGAAATTAATCTGCTGTTAATATTGTGCAGAAGTGCTCCTGTTAAAGAATAATATGTGGAGCAGATTTTTGCAGGTGATTTAGGGTGAATTTTGTGGAAGGAGCAGATTCTCGATGCTCTGAGGATGTTCTGCTTATTTTAGAAGTGGTCTTAACACCTGAAATGGATTATCTTGGGGGCAAAATTAAAAAAAACCTGTCCCCTAGGAACATCTCCGTGCAAGCCTGATGATTTCAGGGGAGTTACACTCCACACCAGCCAGTGTTTTCAGAACTATTAGCAAAAAAAAATAAAAAAAGCAAGCAGAGGCTGAAGTTATTAAACTCTAAATTATGTAAATCCTTTTTCTGGCCCTCAAAAGGCAGCACAAGAGTCCCTCAAGCTGCTGTGCTTGCCAGCTGCACTAATTGTACAAAACACGGCACGGCACTGAGGGATTAAGGCGGGGTTTTTGGGGTTTTTTTTTGTTTTGTTTTGTTTTTTTTTTTGCCAAGCCTGGATGAGTTTGAATTTTCTACTGCTGTTTTGGTTTTCATGGAGTCCTGTGCACTGCTCACTGCAGCCCCAGGAATGACAGAACTTTACAAGGAGCTTGGTAACATGGATAGTTTGTGAGGAAAAATAAGGCAGCAATGATTTGCCAATTAAAGCTGTGGAGACTTGTCGAAAGCCTCACAGAAGGATATTGCCTTCAGATGTTCTCCTCCAACAATTACAGGAGCCAGGGTAAAGTTTGTTTGGTTCTCCTTAAAATACCCTTTGGAAGGAAGTTGACTTTAGACTCAACTGTTTGATTAAAATCTCTCTGGTATGACATGGAAATAAGAAATCCGGGATGGCCCAGCCTGTCCGGTGTGCCTGGTGGGAGATAAATGGAATATAAATGGATATATCCTGGGAGAAAGTAATTTAAATTCACCCTTCCACTGCCTGTATTTTTCTGTGACCTTTACAGGTTTTGTGAGTAATGTGACAAAATGGGATTGGATTATTCTTCCAAGGGGATGATAATGAGAAAATGATGTTGAGGACAATGGACAAGGTGTAGCAGGAGCTTTTTCCCTCCTCTTCTTCTTCAGGAGCTTCTTCAGGATGGCATCTAGGTGGCTCTGGAGACAAAAGCACAGGGGTGGGTTGTCCACTGAAATTTTAACTGAAGGACAGACTAATCTGAGAGAAATAGGGAAAACAGAATGAAAAATTCATTCACCTCCTGGGATCATTGTGTATCTGAAACATCCCCAGGTGTGTTGGAATAAGGTTGCCCAGAGAAGCTGTGGTTGCTTCTGGATCCCTGGAAGTGTCCAAGGCCAGGCTGGATAGGGCTTGGAGCAACCTGGGATGGTGGGAGGGATCCCTGCCCATGGCAGGGACTGGCACTGGATGGGCTCTGAGGTCCCTTCCAACCCAAATCAGTCTGGGATTCCAGGATTCACAAATTTCCCTGGCTCTGCTTCCTATCTCCTTTTCTAAAGCCTTAAAGGAGGTGCTTGAAGGAAGAGGTGGGGCAGCCACAGCTGCTCTGGGCACCCTGTGCCAGGGCATGCCCACCCTGCCAGGGAACAATCCCTTCCCAATATCCCATCCATCCCTGCCCTCTGGCACTGGGAAGCCATTCCCTGTGTCCTGTCCCTCCATCCCTTGTCCCCAGTCCCTCTCCAGCTCTCCTGGAGCCCCTTTAGGCCCTGCCAGGGGCTCTGAGCTCTCCCTGGAGCCTTCTCTAGGTGAGCACCTGGAAGCTCTGGCATCATGGGCAGCTTTAAGACTGGGTGTTTATTTATGGAAAAAACTTTCAGTGTTAAATCCATGTTTAAAAACCTATAGACCTGTATGGCCAAGCAGGTAAAGTAACTGTTGAGGGTTTAATTTCTGTTGTGAGATAGGATTAAAAAGAAAAAAAGCAAAGCAGATTCAAACTTGAAAATATACAAAGAAACTTTATTAAAAAAATGAAAGGGGAAAACAATAATAAGACAATCAGAATAAAATTTCAGAACACCTCTTTTCTTTTTCACTGACAATGCAAAGATAAAACCCATGACTTTCAGTCAGTTTACTACATTTAAAATAGTCTTTTTCTCAATTCACTTAGGGAGAAGAGTCTCGTTGTGCTATGGAGACTTTTCCACAAGAAAACAGGTTTTCTTGTGGCTTTGTCACAAACAAAATCAACCACCCGGAATTAAAATTGTATTTGCAGTGTCAAAGTATTTTTCTTGTTTTCCAGCTTTTACACAGCTGCTTTCATAGACCATATCAGCTATTGGG
>JAWWMU010000238.1:3694814-3712111 GCA_035048155.1 Cinnycerthia olivascens
TGCTGGGCCCCAGGGCTGGGGCAGCTCTGCAGGTGGGGTCTCACCTGAGCACAGGGCAGAGGGGCACAATCCCCCCCCTCCTCTGCTGCCCACACTGCTTTCAGTAGATTCTCTGCAATTCCCTCCTGTGCTGCTGCAGTTCTCAGGGGCTCTGGCATTGGGTTTGATCAGGACTGTTGGAGGAAACAGGGAATTACAAATCCAGGTGTTTTGTTTGTCCCCCAAGGTGCTTAACCCAGGGCTGAATACTCTGGAGCTCCCCCAAATCCCCAACCCCTTTTTACTCCTCCAATCTCCTCTGTATTTACTGCTTTGCTCCTTCAAGTTTCCAGATTTTGTTTCTTCAAGTTTCCAGATTTTTCCTATTTTAGAAGGATTATTGAAGTTTAGCCACTGTTTTGCACACCAGATGGCTTTTTTTTTGATTAATTCCAGTAATTTTGCTGTTGTTGCTCCTCACTGCTCTATTGCTGCCACACAACACTGTTCTGGTGTTATTAAGTTTTGCAGAAAGAACAGTGGGGAGGAAATCCACAACTTAAGGAGTTGAAAATAAACAAGAAAAAAAACCCCCAGTAAAATTAAAAACTGCAAAACATAATATTTTCTTTTCCATTAAAGTCACATTTTTTAAAGTTTTTCAGAAAAGGCTCCCTCTTCCCTTTCCGCTCTGTAGCTTCATGGGTGAAGCTCTGGCATATAAAATAATTTTGTATTTTCCCCTTTCTAACAAGAAGGGGTAATTGATTTCATAGGGGCCAGGACTTTAATAGCACTGCTGGTGGTGGAAGTGTATGGAAGGAGGTTTGGGATGACAATCCAGGGTTTCTCCAAAGGTTTGCCTGGGGTGCCCTTTCCAGGGACTCCTGGGAAGTGTTTGGCTCCCTGGCCCTGCTCAGCATCACTTGGGCTGGAATAACACTTTGCTTGGACAAGGGAAATCTTCCTTAGACCTTTTCTTCTGCATCCCTAAATGAATTCCCCAACTGTATCTCACATTTTTACTGGTTGTAACTCGGGAAAAACAAAATAAATCCAATTTCTGAACATTTTCAAACAGCTCAAGGGTGTAGTGACAGCAAGATGTGGCTTCTTCCCCTCTTTGCTGCAGGTCCTGGAGCAGGAGGGAAGGATTTTGGGATAGCCATGGTTTGCTCAGTGGTAGTGACTGACTCGCCTCTTCTGCTGTAAAACTGTGCTTTGTACCTGAAATCCACACAAGTCCCAGTGCTCATGGTTTATTTTGCCATCTTTTAACCAGCAAAGTGAGATGCCAGGACATTGGCACCAGCTGCTGCCTCTGGAAGTGCTGGCTGAGCTGGAAACATTTCGTTGGAGGAGTCAGGGCATCGTGGATGGGTGCCTGTGACTGACACAGGTCAAAAACCTGCATGAGTTTTGATGATTTCGTTATTTTTTTTATATTCATCTTCAGAGGAGCTGTTTCCAAAGGCCATTTGTGATTTATCCAGGGTGTGAGGATGGAATCAGCAGCAAATCCCTCCTCTGCCTGCAAGGGAACAAGGTGCTAAATGTGGTTTTTGCAGTGCCCAGCTGCCAGGAGCTGTGTCAGTGGGGTCCCTGCCGTGGCTGCAGCTGCAGTAGGCAGTGCTCTGTGTCTTTCCACTTCTCCCCTCCTCTGCCCCACACTGGAGTAGTGGGAGCTCATAAATCAGTGTCACTGGGAGCATTCCTGCTCTCCACATCTCTTCTGGTTGCTGCTGTTTCATCCAGGCACGGCTGGAGGCAGAGAGTAGCTTTTGGTCCGTAGCTTTGCAGCATTTTTGGTGCCATTCCTGACTTTTTTCAGTCACCAGCTGCAGACCAAAGTTATTGGAATTGTGAAATGTGCTGAGCTGGGAGGGACCCACAAGGATCACTGATCCAGCCCCAGTCCCTGCACACACACCCCAACAATCCCAGCCTGTGCATCCCTGGCAGTGGTTTCCAAAGGCTCCTGGAGCTCTGGCAGCCTCGGGGCCGTGCCCATTCCCTGGGGAGCCGGGGCAGTGCCCAGCACTCTCTGGGGAAGAACCTTTCCCTGAGCTCCAGCCTGACCCTGCCCTGGCACAGCACCAGCCCTTCCCTGGGTCCCATCCCTGTCCCAGAGATTGGGAGCTGCCTGGGGGAGGAGCTGCAGATCCCATTGAATCTCCCCTCAGTCTCCCTCTGCTCCAGGGAGCTCAGTAAGAGTTCTTTGGGTACTCCAAAGTCTTTTTGTGTCTGGAATAAGCTAGGATAGGGTATCCTAACAAGGCTCCCAGAATCCCTGGTGCAGCAAGAACAGTTCTGGCAGTGCCTGGGGCATGAGCAGGACAGAGGTGCAGCCCCACGTGAGCTGCTGTGACTTGAAGCCAGCACAGGACTCGTTCCTCATCTCCTGGCACCGGGTGCCCAGAGCAGCTGTGGCTGCCCCTGGATCTCTGGAAGTGTCCAAGGCCGGGTCGGAAGAGGCTTGAAGCACCCTGGGACAGTGAAAGGTGTCCCATGTTGGAATGTTGGAACAAGATGCGACTTTAAGGTCCTTTTTAATCCAAATCCTTCTGGGATTCCACAATCCGTTTAGCTTGGAAGAATTCCGAATATCAGACAGTGACTGTGTCCTTACTCCTTTGCTCCCTGTGAATTTCAGTGCCAAACCACAAACCCGGGGATATTTTATGGAGCACATGGCAGGAATTTACCCAGGAACGTGGTAGCCTTTAGTGGGTCTCTTCCTGTGTGTCTTTCCAAGCTTGGAAAACTGCTGGCAGGAGGACTCTGCATGATTGTGTTTTAGTTGGGAGCGGCTTTCCAAGCAGTGGTTCCTTACAAAATGATGAAGGATGATCCCTTAGACTGCATGTCAGCTTCTTAAGCTCCTCTTCTGGCCCTCACTGTGGCTGCTTTTGGCAAAACCCCTCCTTCCTGGGCTGTTTTGATAACATGAGATAATTTGTCAGTGTTTGTACAGCACCTCAGGAACTTCAATTTTGATGCTTCAGCAACTGGCTGAGGTGACTTCAGTCAAAAGTGGGTTTATCTGCAGGGTATTGAACTAAATTTGTCTCATTAAGCCCAGCCTTTCTCATGTTTTCCCAAAAATGATGCTGGCAACTGCAGCTGTATCTCATCACCACTGCAGAGCAACAATTGCTTTGGAAATGATACCTTTCCTCCTTTTACTGCCAGTTTCTTCATACTTTCTGGGAGAAATCCTTCCTCTTCCCCAAATAATACCTTTCCCTGGTTCTACATGGAGCAGCCACTCCTGTTCCAGCCCACAAACCTTTCCCAGCTGTTTCAGTCCCAGGGAATCCTCCTTCCTTCCCCCCAAGGCAGATGAAATTGAAATTTTTTAGCTCTACAGGAGCCTATCCTTGTTTTTTGAAGCTTCCCACTGCCATTTGGGCAGACCTTGGGAGGTAGCCCAGAGAGAACACCTCAGATGGAAGATACCAAGTCCTTTTGATAAAGTTTGAGTGCATTTTAAATAATGTTTTCCTTAGCCATGAGAGTCCCATCGGCTAAAACATTCCTTGAAAAGATGATGGTGATGGAGCTTAGTGGGAAAAAGGTGATTTTCTACAAATGGGGCATGGAGGATCTTTAAAGTTTGGTGGGTTGTTTGGTTTTATTGTGGGTTTGTTTTGATTTGTTTTTTGATGTTTTCATTTTTAATCCATTAACAATTTTTCAGTCAGAACCCAATATTTTGGGTTTGAAATATTTTTAAAGCCTCTGCCTTGATTTTGTTCCCATTGCTGCTACTTTGAAATGCTTGTGGCCCTACATAAAAGGCTCCTGTGGGTGATAAAAGGGATTATCTGCAGAAATGTGCTTATTGTGTGGGTAATTATGCTGTCATCAAAGCCTTGTCATGCTTGAGCAGGGGTGAATTCAAGGTTCATGTCCAGAACTCGTTGCTTTGCCACTCCTGCTCCGGGAGGGTTGTTATTATTTTGGGTATCTCATTGCACATCCCAAACCCTTCTGTCACCAGACCCTACAATAAAGTTACAGAACTGTGGGGCTGCAGGGTCTGGGGTTAAGGACGGCATTTGATCTCCCCTGGACAAGAAAACAGAAAGTTCCTTCTTGGCAGTGGTGTCCTTCAAAATTCCTGTCAGGAGATTTTGTTTTGCTGTTCAGCATCCAAACGGGACCATCCTGTCCCCACAGGAGCTCCTTTGGCCACCTCAGCCTCTCTCAGTGCCACCCCTGGAGGTCTCCAGCACCAAGAATAACCCAGACAGAACACAAGATCCAGCCTTAACCCTTGCCTGGCTCCTTTGGCATCATCCCTCAGGAGTTTTTAAGGGAAGTTGGGCTTTCCAAAAGGGGTTGTGGGGTGTTAAGTGAGATATTAGGAAATATTTCTTCCTGGGAAACATGGTCAGACATAGGAAGAGGCTGCCCGGGGGAGTGATGGAGTCTTCATCCCTGGAATTGTTCAAAAGCTGTGTGGGATGTGGCACCCAGGGACATGGATTAGAAGTGGCTTTGACACCCAGGGACATGGATTAGAGGTGGCCTTGGCACCCAGGGACATGGATTAGAGGTGGCACCCAGGGACATGGATTAGAGGTGGCCTTGGCACCCAGGGACATGGGTTAGAAGTGGCCTTGGCAGTGCTGATTGGACTCTGATCTCAGAGGGCTTTCCCATCCTAAAGGACTCTGTGATTCCATGGTGTGCTGAGGGCCTTTCTTCAATCTGAGCATCCACCTGGATGAATTTTGAAGAGCTGAAGAAAATCCTGGGACTGTTTTGGCTCCTTAAAACTGTCCTGCAATGGGACTTTTTAGGGAGTGAATTTCTATAGTTGGATCCCAGATAATTCCCATGAAGAGAGGATGGGATAAGTCAGAAATCTTCATTAAAAATCCAGAGGAGTGAGATGATTTCCAACTCCTGGTTTTCCATTCCCAGGGCCTTCACTAAGTGCCTGGATGCTTCATCACAGCATAAAAATTTATAGGATTTAGCACTGTTTTAATGACAACATGATTTGTGCTTCCTTCTAAATGGAAGCAGCAATTTTTATTCCTTGGGGTAAGGGGGAACCAAACAAACCAGGAAGAAAAGAACATATTAAAGGCTGAAAATCTTCTTTTTGTGTGTATCAGCCTCAAATAGATGGGCTCCTAAGAGGGGGTAATGTTCCAGGGATAGTTTTGTCCTACAACTTCCATAGGATCAGCTGGGGCTGCAGTTGGTTCAGCAGCAGAAAAAGCTGGGAAGTTCAAAGGGAAAATAGAAGGGGGAAAAAGCAGATTAACACAATTATCTTTTGAATGAACACAAGATTAATCCTTGAACCCCCTGTTTTCATGCTGTATTTCCAAGGCAGGAATAACACACCCCGAAGTAGCAAGAAACCCCTCAGCTTCATCCTTCCATATATGTCTATTTTTTTAATGCCATTTCTAAAGAGGGTTCTTTAAAGAAAGGTAGATTTTTTTTCTGCTTTTGTTTGAAACCTGTGGGGAGTTTTGGGGGATCCATTTCCCACAAAGGAAATGGTGCAACCACAGATGAATTCATGCACACAGGTGCTTCACAGCTTGGGTGACCTGTTACCAAAAAATGTGGAAGCAGCATTCTGCGAGCAGTTTTCCAAATCCGTAAATTGTAGGATTTTGTGGAGGAAATTCCATTTGTGAATCTTTTTAACTCACATAATTGCCATGAAGCTTAAAAACTCCTTTTTTCTCTCTGTTGCAAGTAGGTGAGTTTGCATCAGTAGAGAAAATTGCCTCAAAATCATCTTTGGTCTCTGGTGTGGTCTGTGTCAAATACCAAATTAGTGGAAAAACCTAATTATGCCTCTGCTCTAATTACATCAGCACAACTTCACATGTCCTCAGGAGCCAGCATCCCAAACCCCATCTCCAGGGTGAGTCTGGCAGCTTATCCAGGCTTTTGACGCTCCCAGTGGGGATGTTAGTTCCAGATCTTTCACAGATGGAGGTGTGAGGACAAACTATCCAACAGTATTAAAAATAAAGACCTAAAAACTCAGCTTTTTATTTAACCCAGTGGAGCAGGTTGGGATGTCTGAGTGACCATGAGGGCTTGGGTGGGGACAGGATGATTTGAAAGGTCCCCTCATCCCAAACCATTCTGGGATCCTCTCACTGAACTCATCTAAAACTGTCATCAGTGTCAGGCCTTTCACTTAGAAACTCCCATCAGAAATACATTATTATATCTATTATGTGTTTTCATTAATACAATGGCTTCCCAAGTTCCTGCAGGATTTTCCTTTCTACTGCTGGAAATCCAAAGCACCCCTGGGGTTTTCAGCCAACCCCAGGTGAAAATCTGACTTGGCTTTGATGGAATGTTGATATTTAGGGGAAGGAAAGAGGGAATGCACCTGGCATGGAAACGAAGGAAAGAATGAATGAGTGAATGAATTTCTGGGATGGGAAAGGAGGTGTCTGATGAAGTTACCAGGATCTGTCAGCATTCCCTGAACTGGTCTGCAGGATTAACAACAACTTCAGATGAAACTGGCTGCTTGAAATGAAGACAAATCTGGACTAAATATGCAAATGAGATGCAACAGCTGGCGAGACCTTTGTGGGGGCACTTCAACAATGCTCAGAAATTCCTGCACATCTGGAGGAGGACATGTGGCAGATGGTGTTGCTCAAGGCTTGGTAACAATTCCTGGCTAAAATAGCGGTTATTTTATTTAATTCCCAGCTGAACCTAGCACGGAACAGACTGCGGGATCATCAGAGTGTGCTAAATGAACAAAGGATTTGGGAAAAAGAAGGGAATATTGTATCCAGCCAGCCTGGGAAGTGGGTACTGCAGCCACATAGGGAGTGTGAGAAGTTTGGCACTTGAGCCACAGCACATGCTTGAATTCTAAAGCAAAGCCACCCATGGCTCAGGCAGGTGCCACCGTTGAAGTTCAATAATTAGATTTAATTAGAAATCCAGTTTTTTATGGTCAGTTGTTAGTGCTGCTTCTGGGAATAAGACAGGGAGGAATTTCTGTAGCCAAAAGAAAAATGGAGTGGCCAAATTTCTTGCATTGCCTACAGCCCCCAAAGACCTTCCAACTCCAAAGTAATTCATGGAAATACCCTGAGCTGGGAGGGACCCACAGGGATCATCCAGTCCCACTCCTGGCCCTGCACAGACACCCCAACAATCCCACCCTGCACATCCTTGGAAGTGTTGTCCAAACTTAATTCCTCTGGATCTGATTAACCAGGAGCATTGGAAACCAAGGGGATGAAGTGTTTCAGTTTTTAATTGCATTTTCTGTCACTATTTCAAGATCTTTGTTCCTGGAAAATGGTTATTGCAGGTTTCTCCTTCTTTTTAGAGCCAGTAGCAGTAAAAACATTCCTCATGCAATACTGAAGATTCCTTGCTATTCATTGGGAAAGCAGGACATGCCAGTGGAACCTTTTATTTCCTGTGCTAGCACCAAACTTCATCTGTCATTTGCTGCTTTGGGTTTTCCAGAGATTTGGTAAGATTTTTAGGGACTGGAGTTAGTATTTTAGCTAAGCACTATGTGAAATTTCCTGTTTAATTGATTAAAGGAGTATGATGCATGTGAAGATATTTGAATGTTAATGAGCCTTTTATGATTTAATTAGAAATAATGGCCCAGCTTTGTAGCTGTGAGTTAAATGAAGAGGTTAAAGGTATGAATTGTAAAAATTAGCAGAATAATATTTTACTATTCTTGTGAAAGAACAGCTGCGCCTGATTTGATGCTAATATTTATAACTTAAATATTTGTAGCTTAACTAGGAGTGGATTGAAATATGAAAATAATATGAGATAAATGCTAAAATTAGAAATACACTCCTTTATGTTAAAATTGCTGTTCCATTTTAGGTAGTCCATCTTTTCTCCCCATGGCAGAGCTTCTCCCTGTTATTTTCCTTTCTCTTTTTGTCAAACACAGGTGGTTTGCACCTTGTAGGGATTGAGTACAAAGCCTCTCCCTTGAGAGCCTTATCAGGCAGGCCCATCCCTGCTTTCCAGACTCTTAATTCCTATCTCACATCCTGCATTTTGGGTCAGGATTTTGATTTGTCAGGGAAGAAGGCAAGGAGTACATGAAAGAGAAGCCTGTGAATGCTTTTAGCTGTGGGAAGATGTGTACTTTTAGGGCAGGAGTGGGATAACCCATGAACTGTTTTTTCCTATTATCTCCAAAAGAATCTGGGGGTGCGATCCTTTCTCCCATTATCTCTTCCTTGGGATGCAGCATCCGTGGACAGGCACCCTCTGAGCTCTTGTTCACAGCTTTACAGGTCCTGGAAAGTGCATTTTAATTCCAACTTGGACAAAAGCAGAGGAAATAATAACTCAAATGCAATTTCTTCTCCCCTGTGGGCGTTGGGAATTGGAACTGCTGGAAATCCTGCTTCTCTTGGCCAGCTCTAAATGAGATTTTCCCCCTCCAGCCCTGATTTTTTGATAAAAAACTGATGTCAGTTCTCTTCAAATAATGCTGGGAATGGCCAGTGTCACCACAGTCCCTGCACATGAGCTGGTGAGTTTCACCTTTTTGGGAGTGTGAAGGAGCTGGGCCAGGAGTTTCCCACTCTGCTGTGTCCCTGTGCCAGGCGGGCTGTGCTGCCCATCCCACGGGAGCACTCGGGAGCTCCCACTCGACTTTCCCTTTCCCCTCGCCCTCTCCAGGAGTTCAAGCACTGCTCCAGATCTGTGTGGAGCTCTCCTTCAGGGATGAAGTGGCCTCCGTCCTGGAGAGGATTAAGCCCCGGTGGACCCAGAGGAATTTAACTCCCTGAGTCAAAGGTTTAAAAAATTTAAGAATTAGAAATGTAGCCAGCAAGATGTAAGCAACACGTCATATAGCAGGGCCTGGCGTAATAATAAGAAGATCAAAGAAGAAATGAAGGGTTTAATTATTAATACATAGGTATAGAGCAAGAAAATCTATCACGTGTCTGACACTTAGCATTGTAAGAGATCAGAAAACCAAGACTTCTAGTCCTTGGAGCCAAAGAAAGAGCCTGGACCGTAACCAAGGGGTCATGAAGACCTGGCAACAGGACAGAATGGTGAGGAAGATGTCTTTACTTCCTCCCACACAACCAGTGACTCAAATCAAAAGGACCACTGCCTCAGTTAAAGAGAGAACTGTGCAACTGCAACAGACATCCGACTAATTTACATACAACACAGGGACAGGTGATGAATATGTAGAGGCATGTTAGGGAACTTTATGAATATACATAATTTTTGGAAATAAATAAAGAATCAAGGCTTTGAAAACTCAGCACATCTTTAGGATGATAGTCCACTGTGCTCCAGTGCTGCAATAAACATATCAATCTTTTGACCTCAAATTATTTGAGAGATTTTTTTGTCCGTCGCACACCTTTAGTGCTTCATGGAGACTCACCATCCCTGGAAATACCAAAAAAATGTGTCACTGTGGCACTGGAGGACATGGTTTACTGGTGAATGAAGTGCTGGTGCTGGGTTGGTGGTTGGACTTTATCATCTTAGAGGGCTCTTCCAACCTTAATGACTCTTGATTTTAGTTACTCAAGTAGCTTGGAACTAACCAGGCACCATTCAGAGCACTGGCTTTGTTTCTTCTGAAATGGGGGACAGAAATCTGGAATTATTGTTTGTCTACAGTTTGCATAACATTTTAATGTTGTTCTCATTTTCTCTGTTTTAAATTTGCCTAATTTTAATATTTTTCTCAAATGTAAAGGAACATGATTTTAGATGGTTTAAAAGTTGTCTAATGACATGTAGATGGTTTCAGTTGTTTAATTAGTTTATTGTGGGTGTTTCTATTACAGCCCATACATCTGCAGTTTCTTTTCAGCATTTTTCTGATATTATTCAAATTATTATTTAAATTCCAGAACAAAGCCCCAAAACAACTGACCAAAACCCCAAAACAACCAAACAAAACTCAAAGAATGAACAATGACTATTTTTCTCTGCTGGCCTGTTTTTACTAAAAATACTCCCTTTTGTAACATTTCCCCCCAGTCATAAATGCTAGAAAATAGATTTAATTCCTATAAAAATTTCCAAGTTATATCACATTTCAATAACTTACCAGAAAATTATTAAGGTACTTCAGTTATTTTAAGTTTATTGCCTTATGCCTAAATTTTCAATGACATTTGTCAATTGTGACTGTCAATTTACTGTCTCCTTTCCTTCAAGGATATGTTATGAGCTCTTTTTACTTGTCGGATGAAAAGGCAACAGTCTATTCTCAGAGCACCAAAAAAAAAAATTGAAAAATTGAGGTTTTTTTTACCTGCCACATGTAAGGTATTTGTTTTTTTCTTATGAGTCTTATGTAATTCTGATGAATTCAAAGAGGCTTGGACCAGACTTTGAAATAATGTTTTGCTACACAGGAAACGTCAGGGTGTAGAGAGCCGGATTTGGAACATTATAGTCACATCAAAGCTGTGTGACATTAGGTCTTGTGGTTCATCATCCTGATAGAAAAGAAGGGAAGAGAGACTTCAGCAGGAATAAATTTCTTATATGTACAACAAAAGGTTTGAGGAAGGGGTGTGAAATAGAAGATAAAGAGTGGCTAGAGAAGACTATTAAAGTAGAGGAAGATTAGGTAAAGGAGAATATTACCATGGAATAAGAGGAGAAAAAAAGCATATGCTTTTTATTATGCTGTGCAACTTACGCCCTCTGTAAGGAGCCTATTAAATTTAAGTCACAAAGTGGTAACTGGCAGACAAAGGACATCTGTATGGGGGAGAAGAATGTCGTTAGCTCATCTGAGTTTGAAAAGATGACAGCTTCCACTTTCATATAGCTCTCATTTAATTAGGAGTTTGTTCAGGCTTTCTTTCCCCCCAAAGTAAAGCTCTGTTACAGTATGAAAAGGGGTATTGGCCTGTACCCCCATGTGCAGGGAAATCCAGTGTAACTGCGTCTGGAATTGTCAATATTGTTGCTTGTGGATGGCACATGGTTTTGATTTGAGATTTTGTTGTTTTTTTCTAAAGCAAGACAGGGACTCCAGAGAACAGTTTTGCTACGTGCATGCAAATTTGTGGACTTTGGCAAAAGACAAGTGCCTGGTGCTGTTGTCTACCAAAGCCAAACCGTTTATTTAAACCTTGGCTAAAGCTTTCTCTCCTGTGTGTGAAGGCAGCTCCTGAAACAGTCTCACCATTTCAGGTTGCAAGAGGTTGCAGGCAGGGATAGGATCCCAGCATGTTTCAGTTTGGAAGAGACCCCGGGAGGGCTGGAGTCCAACGCCCTGCTTGAGGCAGCTGGCTCTGGGATCAAGACCAGGCTGCTCGAGGCTTTGTTCAGTCACAGCTTGGACCCTGCAGGGAGGCAGGCAGAACCACCTCTCTGGCAAACCTGGTGCACTGCTGGGCTTTCTCATGGGGGGAAAGGTCCTGTGTCTACCTGCTCCTCAAGCCTGTACACATTCTGACTGATGGCAGCCCTGCCCTCGTGTATTGACAGCTGCCCTCATTTTGGTGCTTGGCAGACTTGGAAAGTGTGTGTTCTGTCACCTCTTCTGTGGCATCAATAATGGTGTTAAGGAGGATGAATCTCAGGGTTGGTCCGTGAGTGCAGTGCTTTACTTTCCACAGGCATCAAGATAGAATGCAGCTTAATTACCATCACCATCTGATCCTGATCTTTTCAATCCATCTTTCCAGTCTGTGATGACCTAACAAGAATCATGGGAGATGGTGTTGAAAGCCTTGTCAAAAGAAGTGATATTTGATGCTCTTTCCTCATCCCCAGATGTGGTTGTTGTAGAAGATTATCAGGTTGGTACAGTTTGATTTATCCTCAATAAATCTATGCTGACTATTCCCAGTCACCTTATCCACTGTATGCCCAAAAATGTATTCCAAGAGGGATCAGACCATTTTCTGAGCCACTTGGGTTGTCTGGCCTGTTCTTCACACAGGCTTTCTGACATTTTTGAAGACACTTTCTCCAGTTGTTGTGTTTTTTCAGGTCTCCATGAATTTCTAACAGTGACAGAATGGACTTTAAGGGACACACCAAGTTTGCTCAATACACTCAAATGAGACTTGTTGGATTCCAGTGACTTTTAAGGATCAATCTCAAATAGTTTCTAGTATGTTACTGATAGTTCAGCTTCTCTTTGAACCTCTTGAAACTGAGTGCAGAGGCGTTTTGGGAGGAAGCCAAGGCAAAGGTGGTGTTGAATAGCTGACTCCATTTGTCTGCTCTTTGTCAGCTGCCTCCTCAAGCAGCAGGCTCAGATTTACCTCATTCAGCTTCTTGCTGCTAATGGAGCAGCAGGACGTGTGGCTCGGCCCAGCCTATCAAATTCCAAGCTCTTTTCCACTAGTGCATAGCCTTGAAGGCTGGGAGAGGCTGTGCAGGTCTTTTGCAGAATAAGAGTGGAATGGTTTTGGTGCCTTCTAGAGGCTGACCTGGAACAGAGGCTAGACAGAGCAAAAGGATAAGGTAGAATATTTATTAAAAGGCCACACAAGAGTCCGGCCGGACCACACCCAAGATGTCCTAAATGGTCACAAAATGGATGCCCAATCACAAGGTCTCACACTTTCATAAGTTCTGGTCCATTAATATATTAGAAAGAATTGTCCAACCATAGCTTCAGGTTATGAAGTTCCATACTCCTTGTTTTTTCTTCTCATTTCACCACTTTTTTGTTCTTGAGCTTGAAAATTGGTATTAAGGTAGAGAAGGAATTGTTCTGTCTTCTCTGTGAAGAGAACTCAGTAGCACTTAATAAGAAACCTAAAACTACCCACTAAAACAGCACAGAATCTAAAAAATATAAAAGCTAAAACCTAAGGCATCAGTTTGAGTTGGAAGGAATTTTAAAGATCATCCTTTTCCAAGCCCTTGTTCATCACCAGGGACTTCTTTCCTTTAGGGCAGTTTGCTCAGAGCCCCATCCAGTCTTGTCTTGGGCACTCCCGGGGATGAGGGGTCCATAACCTCCCTGGGCAAGGGATCTGCTGTGTCTGCCGAGGCTCTGCAGGTGTGGCCTCCTGCCAGTGCTCTGCCACTTGGATGTGACATCGGCTGTCACACGAAGGGCTGGGAGTGCTGCAGCCCTGTCTGAGGTGAGAGCTGGGGGCTGGGCATGGCAGCGTGGTGTTTGTTTTGTCTCTGCTTAGGTTACCAGTAAGCAGCTGTGCTTGCAGTCAGAGTAGGTTTTGGTGTTCTGCCTTCCTCTCTAACCTGGAGGGTTCAGTGCATCCTGAGAACCTCCTGTACCACGTTGTTCTTGGGGTGGTGAATGTGAGCTGGGAGGGCCCGGGTGGTGTGTGGGCTGCTTTCCCCAGGGATGGCACTCACTTCTTGATGAGCAATGGGCCTACTGGGAGTTCTGGGGTCTTCAGGGTGTGTGCTGAATGGAGGCGAGTCCTGATACCTTGTTAGAGATGGGCCTCTGCAGAACTAACCCTTCTAGCTGGTTGGATCCAGACTGGTTAATTGTAGCAAATCACCCTGTAATGGTTTCTTGTCTTAGGAAAGGAAGAGCTATTTTATTTCACAGATATTAAAATTTTAGCTGTCAACGCAAAGACCGAAACACGAGGGCTTTACAAATATGAAAAATAATGTGGCTGTAAGGGTATAATATTTGAAAATAATGAATTATAATTGAGTTAGTGAATTATGAACTGTAATAAGTTTGTTTCTCTGAGCTATAGGATAATTTGTGCCTAATGAAGTTCCTGTTGCTCAAGATGTTTTGTATGGCTTAGAAAGAATCAAATGGCTGGGTTTTTTCTCAGTAAAACAGGTAAAAAAAGCATTGACTTGATTTTTCTTTTTAGCTTCATCAGAAACTTAAACCATATATAATTGCATGGTTATGTGATTTTCAGAGTTAGTTTGATGTTTGGTTTTGAATTTTACTCTGTTTCCTGACACTGAATTATTTAGTTTATTAACATCAAGGGTTTCTGGTGTAGTTTCAGATGTTTAATAGATTTGTGCCAAGGACTGTAAATGAAAAATTACATTCTCTATGTTAGTTAAAATTTTAATAAGGCTATTTACATGTTTTAAAATTAATTCTATATATAATGAAAATAGTGGTTCCAGTTTTTCTCATCTTGTATTACTTTTTTTAAATTCTGTGCAATTATTTCCTAACATGCTTCAGATAATTATAGGTATTACCTGTATGAAAAACCAGTATTGGCAGCTGTAATTTCATGGCATTACAAAAAAAGGGAAAATGGAAGCCCAGCCTTTTGTGTTTGAAGGGAGTCTGAGGCTTGGCACAGTGAGCTGGGGAAAATTTCTTACCCTTACAGTTTAAAATGTCCACGTAAGATCTGTAGGAGAAGCAATGACAGTGATACACGTTGCCTGTATTGAAAGATTGATTTCCCTCAGTTGTGAATGCATCCCAAACTGATGTGGTGAAGCACTCTGTTCTGGCGTGCAGGGACATTGCTTTTGAGCTGAGCAAGGAGCAAGAAGAAATCTTTATGCATAAAATTTTGAAGTGAATTATGAGCTGTGTGACTGCAAAAGTTAAGGCTTAAATTATTAAACAGCTCTTCAAAGATAAGCCACTTACACAGGCAGTTGCTTCTTGTATATGTGAACCTGTGTAAAGTCAATCTCATGCATTATGAACATTTCTGAGGAAAGAATCATAAAGTGAAATGAGTATCTCCAGGTATCTAAATGGAGTGAGGATGCTGTGAAGCAGCATTGCTTTGTGAAATGGACATTTTGCTCTTTGGAATTATTTGTTCTGTATCTGTGATTCTAATTTGAAATTGGCTTTCCTAAGAGTGAAAAATCTGTCCCTACTGTTTTTAGAGTGTACTGTGAGTAAAGCTTAGCTTTGAATAACTGGAACTTTGAGAGTATGTGTAAGAAAGTCACGCATACTGACTGGAAGTAACTTATCTTATGTACTTGTAATAATGTGAAATTTCTAACAAAACAGTGCAGTATTGACTGCAGCTGAGGGTAAGTAGAAATTACATTTGGCATAATATGAATTCAGGATAAATAAATAAACAGAAGAAATGATCCATTTCTGCTAAATTCTTAGCATGCCAACAACATAAAATATAGATTCTGCTCTGTGGTATCATCCCATTACAGCTTTTTTTATACATCAAACATAGAAATACCAATAGTTGTGGTGAGTTAGATTTTAGTGAGTCAGTCATGGCTTATTGAGGTTGCCTTTGGAAGGGGAGAAATCCACGAGGAGACAATTGTGAGAATTTCTTGTAACTGAGATAGACATCACCATGTTGATGAGAATTCTGAAAAACTCAGGGTGTCCTTTTCCTGAACCAAGACACAAGTCAGACAAAACTCTGGTTATTCCTTTTTTTCATGATGACCAAATGTCCTGTAATACAGCAATTTTCACTCTGAAAGTGTTTTATACAAATGTTGGTGATAATTTTTCCCTCCTAGAATGATGTGAAGCATGCTGGTCCTTCTTTGTAAACTTTCTGTGGTAAAGGAGCCATCCTGTCAACATATGAGATTCACAGAGCATATGAAAGAAAGTACCAAAACAAAATTATAAAATCCATGTGAGAGACATTAGGTATTCTCAGGTATTCTGGTCAAATGCTTGGTTTTCCTTGGTTTTTAATGTAGTTTTCCAGAACTGAATTTTTTGGAAAGCAGTGACAGACGGAGTACAGAGGCATTCTGTGGGGCTGCTGTTGTACTTCCCTGCTGGGGTATCCTCTGGGTGTTGAGGACTTGGATAGCCTTGCATGTACCTATGGTAGTGTGAGAGAGTTCAGAAAGGGAGAGAGGGAAATGCCAACGCAGCTTGGCAAAAAGCCACTGTTCCTGTAAAAAAGCTGAACATTTACTGGCATTCTCAACCTCTAAAAACAGACTACTTTTATATTCCAGTTAGAACCACAAATTATAAAATTAAAAAACTGTACACTAAACTTAGAATGTAACATCTTTCCTCCACACTGAGCAGGTGATACATTCCTTTCTTTGTGTCTTAGTTTGAAGACAGGTGTGTCTGCTAGGGAAAAGCAGGAGCCTCTCTTGGAATGGAGAATGCAAACCTCCTCTCTCCAAATTGCTATACTTTTGGAATTAAAGGGACTCCCAGGCAAAGAATTTGGGATAGGAATAACAGTTCTTTACTAGTGAGTCTAACAAGATAAACAAAATAACAATAACTAAAGCGTTAACAATAAACAGAGTTAGGAAACAGTCACAGTTCCTCCGATGCTGGCACCATTCCTGGGCGAGCAGGAGTCCCGAGGGATGAGATGGATCCGAAGTTCGGGGCAGTAGCTGGAGCTGTAGGAAATGTCCCAGCGGGGCAGGGGGTGCCCAACAGGGCGTGGAGAAACCCAGAGCAAGACTGAAGCAGCCGTGGGTGCAGGGCGATGGGGGAACAGCTCCCAGCAGGGCAGGGAGGGACCAGGGTCTGAATTCAAAACCCACCCACCCCCCACTCAAGAGAGGAGCACAGTCTGGTGCCACCCTCTCCTTACTCAGCTCCTTCCTTTGTCTGTCCCAAGTACTCGTAAGTACAAACGAGAACCCACCAATCGCTTCCTAGCAACTTCTGGGAAAAAATTCTATAAGAAAGCAACCCAACCCCCAACACTTTGCCTTTGAAATCAAATTGAGCCCCAATTCTCAGTCAGTGAAGTATGTGGCTGTAGTTGTATTTCTTAAGCAACTTTTAACAAAAACTACTTGGACCTGTTTAGAGCAGCATATGTGCCTTCTTGCCTTTCTGAGACAGACCTAAGCATTTAAAAAATGGAACATGCATTTACATTTGGTTTAGGTGCGCACATTGATTTGAAAACTCTTTGGTTTTCCTAGATATCCTTTTGAATAAAATCCTTACGGAATTGTTATAAATGACTGCTTGAATTTAATAATTAAAGAAATTTATTAAATAATCAAAGTATAAAATTTGGAAAAAGCCACAAGCAATTCGATTCTGAGCTAGGCGGTCAGAACTGGGGAAGCCCGAGATTTTGGTCTCTATCGCACCAAAGCATTCCTGGGTTTTCTGAAGATCTTTTCCAAGGGGTTCATTTTATACAGTTTTTTTGGCTCTGGGGGGAGGCTCTTCATTAGCACATTATCGTATTTTTCTTTCTTGCTGCCGCGTTTCTCGGAACTGTTGAAATCCTGTCAGGTGAAAATCTTCTGAGATAAACTTCTGGTGTCGAATATTATCTTGCTGATGTCTATCAAGTGTCTCCTTCTTGTCAGACGAAAAAATCCCTTGGAATATACATCTCTGAGGACAGTGTCCCCCTGGTATTTGAATCTCCATTCTTATCACTTCG
>JAWWMU010000238.1:3749231-3761843 GCA_035048155.1 Cinnycerthia olivascens
TGGCACTGAGTGCTCTGGGCTGGGGACAAGGTGGGCATCGGGCACAGCTGGGACTGGGAGGGCTTTTCCAGCCTCAGTGACCCTGGGGCTCTGTGGGGCAATTTTGGGCTGTGCAGGAATGCTGAACTGCCACCTGCAGTGGAAGGAGGTGATTGCAGGGACCAGGGCGTGCAGCACTGGACTCCCTGAGGAATGAGACCTGGATCCCTGAGGATTTTGCAGTGTTTACTCTGCTTTTCCAGTTTTGTTTTGTTTTTTTTCTTTTATTCACCTCAGAGTTTACTTGGTGAGGTGAACTCTAATTTGCTGGCAGGATTGCTGTGCTCTATGAGACAATGTCTTTACATTTCCAAGGAGAACAAGACCACACATGTCCTTTCCCCCCCTTTTTAATTCTGTCAGCGAGGAAAAACGCCCTCAGAGACCCAATTGTGATCTCCAGAGACAGAGGGCCTGGTTTGGCTTTAAGCTGCCTTCTATTTTTATATTATTCTATTGTAGTATTTCTACTGAGAATTTAAAAAGATGATGCCAGGAATTAAGTCTTGGACTTTTTCTTCTGGTTTTTATCCTTGAAAAATAATAAGGTTTATTTTTACTTGTTATTTTGATTTCTAAATCCTTTTTTTTTTTTTTTTAAAGGATGAGTGCTGCCTTTTTGGGCTTTGTTGCCATTAGCTTTTCATTCTGCCCTCAATGAGAATCTCATTTTACTTTTCAACACCTGCAGAGTGGGATCTCAGGTACAGGTGGATCAACAGGGTGGAACCACTGGCAAACCAAGTGTTCCATGGTTTTCTCCTGATGTGATCAGGCCCAGAATCCAATCCTCTGTCACCACAGTGGTGCTTCAGAGCCTCCAGGGGTGGTTCCACCCCACATCGTGACTATTTGGGAAAGAAAACTCCTCCTGTCAGGAATTTTGCATCAAGTCAAGCCCAATCCTGGCTCATGGCCCAGGAGGACAGTGGAATTCTGAGCTCCAGAGCAAAGCAGGCTGTGACAGGACTTCAGATGGTGTTTTCTGCAGCTCCAGCTCTTCACAGCTCGGTGCAGAACATTAGGCACAACTGGAGATTTATTGAGGTGTTAGGATTAGTTTGAAGTCATTCATCCTCTCCAAATTATCATTCGGGATTGAAATACTGATACTGTGGATAGCAAGAGGATTGTTTTGTGTTGCTTTTGAAAATGTAGAGAGGAGAGGAGTGATGGGAGGGGTTGGAGTTCTTACTGCCAGTATTAAAGTAGGTGCAATTATTAAATATTTTGATCACATTATAGGGGCTCTGAAATGTGGTGTGATCTCGGGATCTGCAGCTACACTCTGCATGGCTCCCTCAATGTTTCCCTCAGAAGGGAAGGGAGGCAGCCCAGAATAGTGGGGCAAGACTTGCTTGGGTGTTGTTTTGCTGATTTTGGTGATAACATCTGGAGCTGTGACCCATCAGCTCTAGAAAATGCTCAGGACAGTTGTTTACTCCCTTGCCAGGGCAGAGGAGAGAAGAACAGCTGTGCTTGGTATTTAAGTATTGAAAATGATGAATTGTGGGGAATTGTAAAGGATGAGATATCTGGAGGTGGAATACAACAGGCTTTACTCCTTAATTTATAAACCTATTCTGGAACTGTTGGAAAATGTCGAGTGGTTTGATGTTCACCCCGTTCCTCTCTGTGATGGCCACAGATGTTCCCAGATTGTGTTCCCCTCATGCCCCACACACAGCGTCCCTCAGGGTGTCACCAGGGCTCTGTACCTGAAGAGTTTAAGGACCTTCAGCTCCTTCTCAGTGATCAGTATTGGATTATAAATCATTCATGAATGGATTGGAAATCAAGGCAAAAGCAGAAGCACAGATTTAAGACTTATTGCACCTGACTCTCTCAGCCTTAGCAAGAGATGCTCACCTTAAGCAAGATCAACATGATTCGGAGACGCTGCTCTATTCTTTAACCATCTTTTTGAAGTTTCCCCATACCCATTAAACTCTTCTTCCTCTGGGCTCCAGAAGTGTTTTGGGAACCCTTGGACGGTGTGCAGCCATTTGATAATCACAGATGTTTCAGAACTTGTCCTCGTGCCTGACACTTCTCATAAAAAGCCATCTATTCCCCTATCCAGCCTGTTATCACCCAGACAGTGCCTATTCCTGTGTCCGTTTTCATGCTCAGATAACAAATAGATCCTTCCCAAAGCAGCTGACAGTCTCCTTTCCTCAGAGGAGAAAGACTTCAGTAGAGCCAGAAGTCAGCTTGGAAATATTTTGCTTTTTGATCAGGCCCAGTACAGGGGGCAGAAATGCAGCTGGAGGCTTCCAAACTCCTTTTTTCCTTTTGCCTGGCTTATAATCACGTTGGCTCCTGTGTGATAAGAGGATCATTGTCTTTATCATTAGGATTATTTTTCAAATGAGGGAGGAACATGAGCATTTCTTGACAGGTTAGAGGCTGAAGTTTAGCTTCTTTTTCATGTTTTTCCATCTCTTCTAAGAAGAAATGCCTGGATTGCATCTTATTAGCCATGGAAGTCCATGGAGGAGAAGTGCTTCTGTGGGAACGTTGGATCTGCCAGGGTCAGAGATGCCTTTGGGTGATGTTTGCTGGGATTTCTTCTCCTTGTAAAACTGTTCATTGTGTTTATAATGGAAAACCAGCTGAGGTCTCCAGTATAATATTTTAGAGAATTCCAAAGGAAACTGTGCCAAAATATGTCAAAATCCATGTAATGTTAGGGAGAGAAAGTAATGGAAAAAGGGCTTTTTTCTGCACAGCTGGTAGAAAAGTTCGAGCCCATTTTGAGCTCATTACAAGGAGGATGTTTCAGGCTTCATGTTTGAAAACTCTGTCTCCAAACTGCCTTTGGAGCCTAATGAAAACTGGAGTCTGCCTGCAAATCCACAATGTCAAGCAAAGCCTTCTGGAGGAGCATTAATTTGATGGAAAATGCAGCTTTGTGGCTGAATAAATCATTGGCTGACTGTTTCAGAAATGAAAAATTTCATCTCTCTGGGTGCTAGATTCCTCGCAGGATGAAGAGGCTCTGAGGAAGAGGGCAGAGCAGCAGGTGGTGTTGGTTTGGGGTCAGACAGGCTGGGGACACTGTTGCCTGCAGCCCTTGGAAGCTGAGGATGGATGTGATGGATGCATGGATGACTAAATGGGCTGGAATTTGGCAGGGCTGGCAGGCCTGGAGAGGGGTAATTAACGGCCTTGATGTTTAACTGGTGCCAGGGAAAAGCAGAGAGTGCTGGGGTTGACGTGAGGCAGATGTTCCACATCTCCTCTCGTGCTGCTCAAGGCCACACCTCAAGGGCTCTGTCCAGTTCTGGCCTCCCCAGCTCTCTCCTGGAGCTCCAGCCCCTTCCCCAGCTCTGTTCCCTTCCCTGGACACGCTCCAGCCCTTTGTCATGAGGAGCCCAAAATCAAACTTCCAAGGGATGCGCTTGAGGACCCCAGGGTGCCGACAGGGCTCCTGGTGAGTTTAATGTTTGATGAGTTGCCCAGCTGCCCCTTCTAGCTGGTCCCTGAATTCCTGCCCATGATTACAACACTCCCAAAGTCTCCAAGCCTCAGATGTGAGTGGAGGTAGAAAACCTCAGATGCCGTTGAGATTGAAACATCCCGGCAGGAATTGCAGTGTCCATAAAGACTTAGCAGTTAACCTGGAATCCTCCTGTTTTCATGAGGGATTCATTGGAGTTTCGATTTGCTGTGAAGCTCTTTAGGATTTCCTAAGTGGGTTTTTAGTACAAAGGCCCAGCATTCTGCACATCCAGACCTTCAGCCTTGCTGAGAACAGCCTCTGCCATGGTTGCTTTCTCCTGCCACCAATTCCCAGAGAGTTCAGTAATGTGGTAGTGGCTAAAAACACGCTTTGGGTTCTGTTAAAAAGAGGGATTTAGAAACACAGCTCTGAAATGAACTCCCTGGCCTGAAACATGAGTAGAAGTTCAATTGCTATGGCTGGGGAAGAGGGGAAAACTTGGGATAACTGGAATTGTACCCACAGAGTAAGGGAGTGCTTGGGTGGTGGCAATTCTCTTAAGAAATGAGTGGAATAAGAGAAATATCAGCAAATCCTTCACTGGCCATGGCCACCTTCCTGTCATGGGCTCAGTAAAAAACACCATGGCAAAAGCCAAGGAATGTGTTAGTCCTTCACATGGTCTAATTGGTGCTAATTGACTGGAAATCAAAAATATTATCAGTGCGGATTTGATGCTGTCTCTTAAATCCACTTAGATTAGGAAGAGGTGGGGTTTTCTCCCTGCTGGGAAAGGCTGGCTGGGAATTCTGGAGAGAAGCACAGTGAATAACCCAACCCAGCAGCGTAGTTTGTAATCCAACACTCATATCCAAGGCTGCAGCCTTCATTCCATCTTTCCTGAAGGTTGGCTGACAGTTATCCCATTGCCCAGCTAACCCAGCTCTGGGTGAGCAGCAGACTGATGGGAAAATGGAAATCGATGCACCACACAGCCCTGAAATTTTTTTATTTTATTATGACAAAGCGTCATGAAAATGCATTTCAATAAGAACAAAAATTTCATCAGGAGTCTGATGAGCTGTCACTTTAGTTAACTCTTGACAAACGCAGAGCCCTTGAGATGTATGTTGGGATGAGGATGGTGTGATCCTGCTGTGCTGGTTGGAATCCTCTGGGGAGGGAGACGTGCCCAAGCCTCTGTTTGTTCAAACAAAGCCAAAATAGCACAGGCTGGCTCTGAGGAGCTTGGAAATAAAGGAAATTATTGCTTCCCTTGCAGAGGGAGTGTAAAATACATTAATTCATCCAGACCTTTCTGACAAAGGGATTTTAATGTTCGTCAGTGATCTGGGTGAAACAGTTGCTGAGTGCAGCCGAATCACGTCCCATATACAAACAAAAAGAAACCCAGATCAAGAGGAAAAATAGGGACAATCTTTGGATCCACCTTGTTGAAGCACAGGACTCAGGAGCACATCTGCACTTTGAAGTGTGTGAGAGTCTGAAGGCCAAACTGAGCAAAGATCTGGGCATAATTCCAAACTAAAAGCTCAATTAACTCCAGCTCTGTGTTGGCTTGACCTCTGGGATGTGCAGGAGGACACCCCTGGATGCTCCTTGGCAGGGAATTGGGAGCTAATTTTGGCCTTGATGTTACAAAATGATGCTGCTGGAGATGAAGCCCCCGTGCAGGGAAAGCTGCTGCTTCTCTGTTTGGGTGCAATGCGAGGTGTGAGGGAAATATTTTCCTACAGTCACGGGAAAACAGCGATGATTCATGAGGAAACAGGATGGTTCTTGTATTTAGGGTGGATTTAGGTTGGATCTCTGCAGAATGTGCAGGCTGGAGGATGTGTAAATGTGGGATTAATGCAGTGAGTTGGTGTTTATACAATTTATTTCCTGTGTGGTGCTGTCTTTGAATTATTTGTTTCACATGCCTGCAGCTTGGTGAGCTCATCAATGGCTAATCTGACAGGTAAAGCATGAAATCTGGCTTAAACCAGTATTTTAAATGTTTCCTAAAGTGGTTTAGGGAGCTTTTCCTCTTTCTTTGCTCAGACTGGCAGGTTCGCTCCGGGTTTTTTCCTGGAGAAAACCTCTACAACCATCTGTAACTACTGGTGGAGCAAAGGGAGGGTGTCAGATTCATTCCTTATTAAGTTTTTTTCCATCTCAGATTTTAATTCTTATTGCTTTTAGTTATGTGCTCTCTCTTAATCTCACTGGGGTTATCTCTGTGGGGTGTCAGAGTTGCACCCAGCTGGATGAGAGCAGTGAGGAAGTGGTGGATGTTATTTTAGAGGACGATGGATGGTGGTGGCTTCTCCAGGTTGTCCTCCTCCCTGACCAGCTGCTGGGGTGGCTTTTGTATCCCTCTGTGATTTACATAATTCCTAATAGTCTGTCTGTCCTCTGGAATTCGGGACAAGGTGAGCAATAAGTGGAGGTGATGGGGTTTATTCTCCTCCTTAAATAACCCAGGGTATGAAATTGGACTTGGATTTTAAAAGGCAAAAAACCCCAATTTTCAGTTTGTTCTGGCATGAAGCAGTAGCCTTTACCTGGAAGAAGCTCCACGGGGAATGTCTAAAGGTGGGATTTCCATCTGTTTCCAAAAGGTGTCATTTCCAAACCAAAACCAACTCATATCTGAATTAAAACTCATCAAGAGCTGCTCAGGAAAGCCAGGAGTATTTGTTTCAATATTTGTTACAACAGAGTCATCCAGTTTTGACCATTCCAAAACTACTCTTGGGGGCTCCCACGGTTTGCCAGGTGGATTTGTTTGGAAGATGTGTAAATTGGGTAAATTCTTGTTTCTCTCCTTGAAGATTAGAAATGATTCTGTGTGTGCACATCTCCCACCATCTCTCCTGAGTGAAGTACACATCCTTTACCTAGTAATTGTTGTGTTTTGTCTCAGCAGAGCCCGGGAAAGATGAGGCACAAAGCCTTTGATATAATTACAGAGAGCTGTTTAGATGTGCATCTCATTATGTGGAATGTCTGGAGGCCTGGCAGGCTGCCTTCCCCACACAAGCAGTGCTTTCCCCTCATGAAGATATAGAAATATTGATCTAAAGATAGGCAATAATTAGCACAAAAGAAGATGTTACAGAAAGCAGCCCCTGGCACTGTTGGTAGAGGATCTTGTTCAGAAGCTGTTGTTGAGCATGAGATCCCCACTGAGTAACATGAACTGATTTTATCACTAAATGCCCACAGATTATAAATTTGGGAAATCGATTATTTACTCTTTTGTGCCCCTAAATCCCTGTGACTCTTGTTGTGTCACAGAAAATTCTCAATGATGGGAGCCACCGTGCCTGGGGCAGGAGTTTGGCTCAGGAGCTGAGCAGGACAAGGGAAAGGCTTTTAATCATTGGCATTTTCCCATTTATTGAACGGGAAGAGTTAAATTCGTGTTGATTTGATCCAAATAGAGAATGTGGCTCCTCTTTGGCAGCTTCACGCTGAAATCAAACTGGGAGGAAGTGCAGAAACCTTCACCAAAGTGGAGAGGAATGGAGCTCTGCGCTTTTTTCCATCTGTTTGGGAACCAAAAATTAGGGTCTTGTGTCTGGGAGTTCAAGTTCTTTTCTCACTCTTGAGCTGCCCTGAACCTGCTGCTCAGGGCAGAATGGCTGGAATCCCTGGAAATTCTCAAAGGCAGCTTGGATGGGGCTCGGGTAGCCCTGGGGTAGTGAAAGGTGTCCCTGCTCATTGCAGGGGTGGCAGAGGATGGGCTTTGAGGTCCCTCCCAACCCAAACCATTCCATGGATTCCATGACCAAGGCTGGACCCCAGGAATGTGGTAACCAAAGTCAATCAATTCTGAGGTGGGAAAAGGAGGAATTGGTAATTGCTCCCTCCTAAGAAAAATTAATCGGTGTGAGCAAAAGATGGATTTTAATTTCTGTGTCTGGACTCAATTTGGAGAAACCTCCTAGGAATCTGGAGAGGAGTTAATGATTCACAATGTGCTTAATTACCTGTAAAGTTACTTTGTGCTGAGCAGACAGAAAGTAAGAGCTGGGCAGAGTGTGACGAAAATTCTTTAGCCAAGACAAAAATGAAAGAGGAGGGGAAGAAGCACTGTGGTACCACAGGTATCAATGACAGGTCCAGAAAAAAGGTGGATTTCTATAGAATCATAGAATCCCAGGAAGAATTTAATTGGAAAGGCCTTAAAGCCCATCCAGTTCCACCCCCTGCCATGGGCAGGGACACCTTCCACCATCCCAGGCTGCTCCAAGCCCTGTCCAGCCTGGCCTTGGACACNNNGGGATCCAGGGGCAGCCACAGCTGCTCTGGGCACCCTGTGCCAGGGCCTGCCCACCCTGCCAGGGAACAATTCCTTCTCAATATCCCATCTGTCCCTGCCCTCTGGCAGCAGGAAGCCTTCAGAAGGTAAAGGACTAGGGCAGGGGCTGCCTTGGCTGGGTTTTCCAAGGACACCTGTGCATGACGAAGTCAGGGATGAGTTTCTGGGCCATAAATAGGTGTGGAAGTTCTGTCCTGAGTGGGAAGAGATTTAAAACACTCACAAATGCTCATCAGAAAAGGAGTCACATGGATAATGTGGCTGCCTGGTTAGGATCACCAGCATGGAATGGTGGGTTTTTTTTGTTTTTATTTCAGAGAGTTAATTCTGCTTTCACACAGGAGCCGTGCTGTTAATACCAATACAAATCTCATTTTTGAAGCAAGCCTTAGTCATGCTACTAATGGGAGCATTTTCTATTCAGCACCTTTAAAAGTTCGCTAAATGATGTCATTTGTGCTCTGATATCTTAATGTTTTTATGTCCAGGCGGAGAGCACTCTGATTTTCCTGCACTGAGTCCATTTGCACGTCATAATGATCATTTTATGCATTTGTCCTCTCCTTGCATGGGATGAATTTTTAATGTGCAGGCAGAGGGTGACATTTTTATTGCTTTTACGGGCATCAGGAATGCATTTTAAATTCAATTATGTACTGTCTCTGGAAATACCACACAAGTGACTTGCCAATAAATACATCTCGTGGATTACTGGAAACTAACAGGGACAGTAATCACTGGAGTGACTTCACTGAGCCAATTTTTGTCACTCCAAAAAATACAAGTTTATGCATATTAGGAGAAATAATTCAAGCTTCATATAGACACTGATAAACCAGCATAATTATTTCTGGAAGGAGATGAGAAGAGTTTCTGCAGCTCAATGGAGACAAAGTCACTGGGTGCCCCAGCAGCTCGATATGCAATTAGAAATCAGTGTTTTAAAGGGTAGAGGAAGACAGAAAAGGGCATTCCATGTACTGAACACGAGCTCAAAGAACTCACAGGATTTGTGCTGTAGAATTGAGCTGGAGATGAAGACAAATCAGGCTTAGGCTGAAGTGTCCTCAGAGGGATGGTAAAAAATCCTGAAGTTGTTAATAATTGAGCAAATTCCAGCTGACCTGCCGTGAATCACTGTTCTGTTAAGCTGCTGACAAGGAGGGGCAGCAGAACCAGCTGGCCAGAACACACCAGGAATCAATCAGAATCTGGTTTAACAAGAAAATCCAAACCCCTGGAAAACTGGGAAGATAAAATTCAAAGCAAATTGGGATCTGTAAGTGCAGGCACACACATCTGTAGGCACGGGATTTGTAATGCTTTGCGGGGAGATAAAGGGTAGTACTGAAAATAAAACAATGTCACTTGAAACAAGTAATTACAGTGCAAGCCCTTATCCAGAGAGGTAAATACAAGAGGAATCAGCATTTCCCTCTAGGGCATGGAATAACGGAGTGGTTCGTGTTTGCAGGGATCATCTGCTCCAAACCCTCCTTTAAAACACCTGAGCTTGAGCTGATCCCACCACCACCACCCCAGGGAAATCTGGAGGGGGCAGATGCCCTGTCCAGCACAACCTCTCCTCCTCTGCAGCTGTAGGATGGCAGATGCTCAGCAGCTCCTGGATCTTCCTTGGAAGCCAGGAATGCAATCCATGACCTGGATTTTCCTGTCTGGGCTAATGGGATTTACCCTTCCAAACAACACCAGGAATCCAGGACCTTCTGTTCCCCTGTGTTTTAGTTTCCAGATTAAACTGATGTTTCAGTAAATCCCAATCCTTCACAAAGTGTTCCCACCACTGTCTCCTTGAGGTTCTAGACTTAAGGGACAATGGATAAGGGGCAGTGTCCCTGAGCCTCTGAGCTCCACTACAGCCCCCACTGAATTTTAATTGGAGAGAGGTAAAAGCACCCCTTGACAAGAAAATGTCCAGCCTTGTGTCCTTGGCTCTCTCATGGGCAGAGCTCTGCCCCACATGGTGCTGTTCCAGTCCTTTCCTTATTGCTGGACATGAGGGAATGAGACAAAAAACTCAGTTTATGGGATTTCTAAATCCACTGGACTTTGCCTTCCTTCACCTGCAGATGATCTTTGCCACCTGATCTTCCTCCCATGTGGGTAAGAACCACTCTGAATCCATATTAAGTGACAAAATTTTTATTCCAGTGACACTTAATGGGATTTTGGGGGGATGTTACTGGGAACAACCCGGCTGCTGTGTTTTGAATCAATCCTTTTGTGCCCACCCTGGTGCTGCTGCCCTGATCTCCATGCCTGGCCCAAAACTGAGCTGCTCAACACTTGCCAACACTTGTGGGCCATTAGAGGGAATTTTAGACATTAATCACTCCAGAGGAGTAAACTGAGTCATCTGTAAACATGTAATGACCATCAATAAATCAGGAATGACAGGGAACCAGGATGGATTTATGGAAGTGCCTTCAACACCTGTTGCTGACACCTTTGAACAGTATTTTGATATCTGTCAATGAGTCAGATTTTAATCTGAAGTGTTTCCTTCCAAACACATTGAATGGTCTTTTTTATCAAGACAAAATGTGGCCTTGCATAAATCAATGTAGAGAAAATAAAATCTGCAAGCCAGCCATAATCATGTCATGATGACTTTCTTTCAATGAAAAAATGAAATAAAGCTGACTAGCATAAATTGTATTTTAAAATAATTTTTGATGGGGTGGTGGAGCCACTGTTGGATGAGGATGGGCTCTGGGAATAGCCAGGCTCTTGGATGTTGCTCTGGGAAAAGATGCAGGGCAGGATATCCTGGATTACAGGGCTCAGGACAAAAACCCAGCACCAAATCTGGGTTCATTCCTTTTGGATCCATCTTCCCTGACTTCCTTATGGGCTAATTTGGGGTCAGGTTTCCCTTCTGTTTGCTTCAGAAATCCTGGAATTCTGTCTTGCCTTCTATTATTTCTCTGTCCAAGTGTCAACCAGGGAGCCCAGAGATATTCCCAACCACTCCAGTTTCAGGATTGTCTTCATCACTTTTGGAACAGGACAGGAGGAAAGGGTTTGGAGGTTCAATCACGGGCCGAGGGAATGACAGAGCAGGATGCCAGCAGAATTCCCTGCCTGGGATACAGAGACAACCCCATCACGTGCTGACCTTTTGCTGTCTGTTGAACAGCAATTAATTAAACAAGTTGGTGGAATTTAGTGAAGCTTTAATTTTGCAGTGGAGAAAATAATGGAAAAGAGAAATGCTGGAGATGAGCAAAATGAAATATCTGTTGGGATTCAAGCGGGGACAGATCCAATGCGTGTTGGATGCAAAGGAAAAGTCCCCAGGAATTTCCCTCTAATGGCAGGACAGGGGCTGTTCCATGGACCAAGTGACCTGTCACTGGTCACTCTTGATGGTGACCACTGACCAGAAGGTTCCTCCCCTTTTCCAAACTGCTTTGGACCTGGAATGCTGCAATTTCCCCTCATGGATCATCTGAACCTGAGATGCTCCAATTGGAAGCTTGGGTGTCCAACAGGACTGGGATGAACCTGGTTGTAGGATCAAGAGTTGAGGGCTGGATTTGGGATCACCAGCCTGGGAGAGGAAGCTGAGAGGGTTTGAGAGCAGCAGAACAGAATTGTATGGAATTATTGCAATTGGCTTCCCAACACAGAGGTTTGTTTTGTTTGTTTTGGTTTTTTTATTGCCCATTATGCCCCTTGCCTGTCTCTAATATTCCCAAGATTATGTTTTCATAAACAATTGGATTTTTGAGCTGTGTGTGGAATCTGTCAGGCTTTATTTGATTATTTCTCCAATACAGCCCAGGCCCCTTGAAAATCCTCGACCTTTAATTCATTTCCAGCTGCAGAGGCTTTGCTGTGCATAGGAAATTTTGGTCTCCAAGACGTAAAGGGAGAATTAACAGCCTTGTAAAGTCTGGGATTAAATCATCTTTCTCCTTTCTTTAATTCAATAAAGGACTCAGGTTTATCCTGGAGAAAGGCGTGTCCCAGCTATGGCTTTTGAAGTTCTTTAAAGGTATTTGGGATTCTGTGCAGGTAATAAATCACAAGGAAGGGGGTTTTGCCCATTGATGGGTTGGGATCACGGAATTGGGCTAGTTGGGATGTCCTGGTGGTCTTGCTGGGGATCTCTGGGGTTGGCACAGCACTGCTTGTTTGTGGGAAGGTCTCAAATGCCTCTGAGCTGGATTTTCATGGGGACGATCCCAGGATTTCATCCCAGCGTGGTTGTGCTGAGTTCTCACCATGAAAGGTGAGAAATTTTTAGGATTTTGGTACAATTTTTGTGGCTTATTTCTCTGGGGGTAACTAAATCATTCTTGGAAGTCCATTCTCATTGGTGATATCAGAAGTGATCCTCTGGTGATCACTCAGAAGGGATTTTATTTGGGGTTGTCCCTCCATAAATCATCTCAGATGTATCAGCCAGTGAGGAGCTCAAGGTTACTCCCAAACCCAGTGTCTGGGATTTGGTGATGCTGCCAACCATGGGGTCACCCCTGCTAACTCTCAGCCTAGGAATGTGTTGGGCAGGATATCCATGTTTTTAAATCCTTCTCATAGTAAATAACAACAAAAAAGGTAGATATTTAGGTGTTTTAATGCTTTGTGAATTGTGAAGACTCACTCAAAAACTGTGTCAGGGAGCAATTTAAAAAAAAAAAAAAATTTAGATATTTACAGGATCCCAGGCTGGCTGAGGCTGGAGGGAGCACAGTGGGCACCTGGTGCCCCCTCCGTGCTCCAGCAGGGCCATCCCAGAGCACAGGGCACAGCAGTGTGTGCACACAGC
>JAWWMU010000238.1:3768879-3784983 GCA_035048155.1 Cinnycerthia olivascens
CTTGTCCTGTCCCTGTTCCCTGGCAGCACAGCCCGACCCCACCTGGCTGTCCCCTGCTGTCAGGAGCTGTGCAGAGCCAGAAGGGCCCCCCTGAGCCTCCTTTGCTCCTTAAAACCCATCCAGTGCCACCCCTGCCATGCTTAGTGACACTTTCCACTGTCCCAGGCTACTCCAAGCCCTGTCCAGCCTGGCCTTGGACATTTCCAAGGATCTGGAAGCAGCCACAGTTTCTCTGGGCCATGGCGTATTTTGGATTAAATTTTTGTTGTGTTTGTGTGTTTCCTTCAGCATCACCTGGGCATATTGGTGGATCTCAGGTTTTTATGGAAAGGAGAGGGTGAGAAACCAGAGTACTGCAAACCACAGGCTGCCTGAGGATGGGAGTGACACCTGGAGGTCCTCTGGTTCAGGGTGCCCTGGACCATGTCCTGATGGCTTTTGGGTCCCTCCAAGGAGGGCAATTCCACAGCCTCCCTGGGTGGGCTGTGAGGCAGTGGAGATACAGCTTCAAAGTCAAGATCCTCCCTGCAGGTTTGGAGACCCAAACTTGTGTCCCCCATCCTGCTCCAGACTGGTTTAGGTGCAGTGTGGTGGACCCTGGGTCAGGGAGCTCTCCATGGCTGCATCACCTTCTCATCCCACACTGGCCTGAGTAGCCTTTGCTGAGGGAATTGCTGCCAAACAAGGGACAAAGTTGCCTTTTTTTGCCTAAGAAAGGACGCAATTTTGACTGTAAAGCCACCAGGGAAGTGTTCAGAGACTGTCCAAGTGCTTGGATGGGGCTCAGGGCTGCAGAGATCTGTGCTCTGCCCTCTGTCCATCCAGGTGTGATTTCACTATTTTATCTGGGGCTGCTTGGGGCTGATCTTCCCTGCTCTTTTTTTGTGTTGTGTTTTATTTCTGGGGGGGCTGAAGCAGACCAGGAAGGAAGCAGGATTGTGGCACACGGGAATTCCAGTGGATCCTGCATGCATCCCTAGTTGATGACCAGCTTTAGGGGGTGGCCCTCCAGAGGTTTATTCCGGTGGTGTCCCATCATCACCAAATCCATCCTGACTGTTAGAAAAGGTGCAGCTTTCCGTGATATCTTTTTCCTGTTCAGCCCCAGAGCATGAAGGCAAAATCTCTGGAAGAGAGAGCGGAGGGAAGCAGCTGGATCTGTGCCCTGCCTAAAGGGATCCATTAATCGAGCTTTCTTTTGTATTGCAGCGTTCCCACATTCCAGAGCCTTCCGGAGGAGATCCTCAGTAAGCTTGCAGATGTCTTGGAAGAGGTAAGTGCTTTAAATATTGGGATTTCAGGAGCTCAGAATCTTCTGCTGGCAACATCCAGCCCCTTCTTTTTTCCTCAAAGAGCAGTTCCCCAGTTTGGCAGCCATCAGGGCCATGAGAAGAGTTGTGGGGAAAATGAATCCAGTTTTGAGCAGGGTTTATAGGTTTTTAAATCGGATTTTTATCCATTTGGGAAGTGAATCAATTTCCTGTGGTGTCCAGAAGGGAATGAACTTCTCCAGCCCCTGGGTGAGTGGTGGGGAGGAGAGGAATGTAAAAACCTGGTCTCATTTCAGATTTGATTGGACATTTATGTTGGAGGATATTTTAAAGGTGTTATGGAAAAGGTGCTCTGGGAAGAGTTAACAACAGTGTTGAGATGTTGGGAGGGAGTTGGGCTGTGCCTGCCTGGCTTTTATGGGGTCTCATTAGGGTCAGGCTTTTAAGTAGTCTATATAAAACACAGAAATCTCCCACAAAACACCAACCAAATAAAACCTCTGAAAAAACAACTGAAACCCTACAACCCCCCCAAAAATGGAAAAAAACGTACCTTGCACCCTACCAAAAAAAAGCCAAAACCAACTCCCCCATGATTTTCCCCATAAGCTGATGTAAAATAGATGTAAAATATTTGGGTCGCATCACAGTTTCTCCCCCATATTTTATTCCCACGATGCTCCCTTCTGGGCCTGAGGAATTCAGTATCCCAGAAAGTCATTAATAAACCTCTTCCAAAAGGTGATTTAAGTGCAGGAAATGTATGTGTTGCAGTAATTTATTTCATTCCTGCTCGCTTTTCTTCATCCACACCTCTCCATCACGGAAGATGTTCCCGTGGATTTGGAGGAACAGCGCTGCTGACATCAGAGTTGATTTGAATTTTTTTTTTTTTTTCTGAGCTTTGCTAGGGTGTTGTTCCTTCTCTGCCTTTTTATTTAGTGCCCAGATAAATTCTGTGGCTTCAACAAATCAGTTGTTTGTAACCCTAAATAATTGCATATTTAGAGATAAGCTTTATTCCTTTTACTGCCAGGGAACAGGGAATGCTCTGATTTAGAGAAAAAAAGGCTATGAATTCCCTCTGCCATAAATTCCATCTGCCTATCACAAAACCCCACTCCCAGCCAGAATTTGCTTGGATCACATCACCAGAAGTAAGCTCCTTATCAAGGGTTAAGGAGGAGAATAAAATCTATGAAACTTTTCCAGAAACACTTAAAGCTTTGTGGCGATGGGAAAAATAAATCCTTAATAAATATCAGTGCAAAAATGAGGCATGAAAGCAGCATTTGTGTGGAATAAATCTGGGTTTTGGGGGTGGATGCTCTCAGTTTCCTGCTTGGAATCAGCATTATTTCCTCTGGGTTTGTCTTGGATTGAATATGCTGTGTTTTGCATAAATCAAAAATAAAAAGTCACTCTGAGATCTGTATATTTAGATATAAACTCCCCCCTGGCTACAGCCCCCTTTCCATAGGTTACACTTCTGAAGCTTTGGAAAACCCCTCTGGATCATGGAATTGTTAATATTGCCTGGAAAAATGTGTCTGGTGACTCTCACAGGGATTATCTGGGTGGCACCAACATTGCCAATAATTTCAGTCTTTATGGATAATTTCATTTAGCAAATGGAATTAAAATCCTGAAGGGAGTAGGATGAGGAATCTGTTCCTGGCATGGCCAAGATCTGGGATAAGGTTTTGGTGGGGATGGGCAGCGCTCAGAGATCTGGGCTGGCATTTCCTCCTCTCCCTCTTTTTCCCCCTTCATTTTTATTTGGGTTTTGTGGCACAAAATTGGGATTTCTTTCCTGTCCTTAAGTTGCTTCACATTCTGGCAGTGTTTTTCCTCTTCAGGTTATTCCCTGTGTCATTCAAATGTAAAACTTGTAGGATTGCCATCTCAGGTGAGATGTTCAGGTACTGATAGATGTAATTAAGGTTCCTTGACCTCTTCTCTGAAGCCACTTCCAGGTACTCATGATTTTGTAATTTTCCATTTGATCTCAAATTCCTCATTGTGCCTACAGCTGACTCTTCTAAATTTTGTTCCCCAACTCCAAATTCCTACTCCTGTTTCAAATAAAGATCCCTTTGCTTGGATGTCAGGGTTGGAGCTGTTACCTGCCTGAACATCTGCCCAGCTTCACTAAATTAGGTTGAGTTTTCAGGGAAGGGGAAGGAGGCAGGAATTCAGAGAGCCAGGGGCAGCTGGAGTAACTAATCCCAGACTGCTTTGGGTTGGAAGGGACATTAAGGATTGTCCCATTCCACCCCCTGCCACAAGCAGGGACACCTTCCACTGTCCCAGGGTGCTCCAAGCCCTGTCCAGCCTGGCCTTGGACACATCCTGGGATCCAGGGGCAGCCACAGCTTCTCTGGGCACCCTGTGCCAGGGCCTGCCCAATATCCCATCCATCCCTGCCCTCTAGTAGTGTGAAGCCATTGCCTGTGTCCTGTCCCTCCATCCCTTGTCCCCAGTCCCTCTCCATTCCCTGTGTCCTGTCCCTCCATCCCCTGTCCCCAGTCCCTCTCCAGCTCTCCTGGAGCCCCTTTAGGCCCTGCCAGGGGCTCTGAGCTCTCCCTGGAGCCTTCTATTCTCCTGGAGAACATCCCCAGCTCTCCCAGCCTGGATCCAGAGGGGCTCCAGCCCTTGGAGCATCTCTGTGGCCTCCTTTGGATTCACTCCAGCAGCTCCAGGTGCTGTTGGTGCCCCAGACAGAATCATCCAAGATTTAAAGTTCCATGGTTGCAGATGCACAGGAGGAGATCGAGTTAAGGTCTTTTTGGCATTTCCAACCCAGGCCTTTTCATCTGCATTTGCTAATCCTGTGGCCTCATTGTTCCTTCGCTGTTTGGGATCCTGGTAATCCATGGAAGATGTTTTATGTGGGAATCTGAGTGGCTGGCACGAGATACAGCGACAAAGGTGCTTTGATTTCCTTACAAAACCCCCCAGATGAGTTTTTGGTGCAGATAATGTCAGGCCTAAACTACATCATGTGGATGTGCATCGTTTGTGTGGTGTAGCCAGAGCCTGAGACAGCTTTGCCATTTATGTGTATGTATACATTTCTAGATTGCTGCTGGATGTGTAGAAATTAAAGGTGTTCCAGGCCAGGCTGGGCAGGACTTGGAGCAGCCTGGGACAGTGGAAGGTGTCCCTGCCCATGGCACAGGGATGGACTTTGAAGTCCCTTCCAACCCAAACTGTTCCATACTTCTCTGACAATACTTTATGACACATTGAAATATATAATATTTATCTATCATAGTTGCAGTGTAGATAGGTATTTAAATATAAATATGGATAATTGCCCTAAATCCAGCTGTAGAGCACTTCATTAACTCATCCTGAGTTAACAGGAGAGCAGCTACAGCTTGGAAGTGCTGGGAATGCCATTCCCATGTCTCCCAGTGTGCATTTTGGGAATTCTTTCACTGGAAGCGTTAATATTCAGAATTTTAATTTATTTGAATGGATTACTGAGATCCAAGTGCCAGTGATGTGTTTCCTTCAGCCCCAGGCAGCCTGGCCTTGGCTCCCAGTGAATCTTTGAACAAACAGCAGAGCCAGACTGAGGGGAGAGGCAGAGAAATGTGCTGAATCCCACAGGTGGAGGCTGCCAGGGACAGAAGCTCTTCCTGCTGCTCTGGGTGCTGAAATCTGGGATCCCAGCTCCTGTCTGCAGCCACTTCAGCAGCTCAGTTTGTGTGCTGAGTGTTTGTTGCCAGCCTTTGTCTTTTTTCTTCCTTTTACTATAATTCCAGTGAAGGACTGAATTTCAAAAGGCACAAATATTAAAAAAATAAAACAACCCAAAATTCTTCCCTATTGCTTGTGGAGTTCCCGGTGTGGCTCCTGGTGGAGAGTGGGATCTTGGAGGAGATTTCATGGCTTGATTCAGCTTTAAGATCTGTGCTGGGCCTTCCTGCAGAGATGCCAAGCATCCTTCCTGCTCCACACTGCTCAATTAGTATGGATCAGAAGGCCTTGGGATGCCTCTGGTTAATTAACAGAGGCTGAACACAATCCTGCCTTTGTGGGATTGTGTGGCAACAGTGAATAGAAGAGGGAAAATGTGCAAAATTAATTAGCTTTCCATAAAATCAGTGTTTTTTAGGCTTATTTAGGCAGTGAGGCTCTTGGATAAAGGGAAACAGGTCCCTGGTTTGTCCTGCAGGCTCTGCCAGCACCAAGGCAGATATTGATATGATACAGAGCCAGAAATCAGATTTGGGGGAGAATTCAAAATACACAGGGAAGAGTAAAAGGTTTTGGTTAAGAAAAAATATGGTAATGTCTTTATTTATATTTTTCTATTGAAGGAATTACTATGGATTGTGTTCACTGGGGGAGCTGTGGGGTAGGGTAATGCTGCCTGTGGGGGCATCAAAGCAGCTTCAGTCATGACTGACTGCATCACAAATGGACAAAATTCTGACTCTAGTTAGTTGTACTTCCATTAATTTTTCAAATGGTGCTCATGAGAACACAGCTTTGGGTTTGCAGATGCGCCAGGAAAAAAAAAAGCTTTTTTGGGGAAAAAAAGCATTAGAAAATAAAATGCAGCTGGAAAAACTGGAGTGCAGGAATACAATGGAGTCAGTGGCAGGAGCTGCTCCAGCTTTGCATCAGATAAAATGTGTTGTTTGGAGTTAAGTTTTTCCTTTTGATTTTCTTTAATGCGGGCACGGGCCACATCTAGGGAGCTAAAAGTAATCTGCTTATCTTAGCTCAGGAAAGGAGCTCAGTATTCCCTGGCTTCTGTGGGTTCTTGTCAGGAGTGTGGTTGTCTCTGTTCTCCTACAGAGGTAGAAATGGGGCAAGATTTGGGGCTTTTCTTCCCCAGTTCTGCAAAACTTATTGTTAGAGGGTGATGCCAGTGGAGAAAACCTTTGGGACCCCTATTACTTCCTTATGTCCCAATATCCCATCCATCCCTGCCCTCTGGCAGTGGGAAGCCATTCCCTGTGTCCTGTCCCTCCATGCCTTGTCCCCAGTCCCTCTCCAGCTCTCCTGGAGCCCCTTTTGGCCCTGGCAGGGGCTCTGAGCTCTCCCTGGAGCTTCTCCTCTCCAGGTGAACCTCCCAGCTCTCCCAGCCCTGGGAGCATTTCCATGGCCTCCCCTGGACTCCCTCCAGCAGCTCCACATCCCAGATCAGACACCCTATTGCAGGTGGGGTCTCACCAGTGGGGTGGAAAATCTGTTGCCATTTCTTCCCATTTGATTTAACATCAAATCCCTCTGTTTTTTCTCCAATAAAATCCTTGTGCTGAACACATGAGAAGGAATTTCCTGGAGTTCTATGCTCTTGGCACATGTGGGAACTTCAGGTCTTCTGGTATTTGTGTCAGGTGCAAGCAGCAGCTTTTGACCTCTGCCAAATGCACTTTTCAGGCAGGGAATGGTATTCTCTCTTTAACTGAGATTTATCAAATGAATTTAGAAACCTCTCAAGAAGCAGCTTTTGTTCAGCCAGAAAATCCCAGTGGTGTCAGAGGGATAATTTTCCAGAGGCTTTCCATGCAAAGCTAGGTTCCTCTGGAGACAGGGGAAGTTTATTAACATCTCATTTACTGTCAGAAACCCCCCTGCCCTTGTCTCTGGGCTCATTTGCTAAACCCTAAGCAGAGGAGCTGGGTTGTTGGTTTTCTTTCAAATGCCTGTTGTAAAATCTACTGGAGTTAGGCCAGATCGCCCCAGCTAGGGAAATACATTTCCTCTGGCTGTCCAAAGCACATGGATTCATGGAAATCTCCATGAGAATCCCAGGGACACTCAAAAGGATGGGATTTGGGAGTTGTAAGATTTTCTCAGCTGTCAGAGAAGAAATTCTTCCCTGTGTGGGGTGGGCAGGCCCTGGCACAGGGTGCCCAGAGCAGCTGTGGCTGCCCCTGGATCCCTGGAAGTGTCCAAGGCCAGGCTGGACTTTGGGGCTTGGAGCCACCTGGGATGGTGAAAGGTGTCCCTGCCCATGGCAGGGGATGGAGTGAGATAATCCCGTGTCCCTTCTAACCCAAACCATGCTCCCTGCAAGAAAGTTCTGTAGTTCCCTGTTTTCCAGCTGCCTTTCCAGCACACTTTTAGCTTTTCCCTGTTCTTTGGGCACCTCCTTCTCGTCATTATTGACCTCTCAGTGGTGGGAAGAGCCACTCCAGCAGTGCCATGGTCACCAGCAGGACATGTGGCAAAGGCAGCGTCAAACAGAAAAAAACTTCGCCAAATTTGCTTTGTCCCAGGACTGACTTCGTCTAATTTATTGTTATTATTTTTGGCAACGGTGTATTGAGTGGATGATCGAGGGCACTGATAAAATGTTTATTTCTAAAGCTGCCCCTCTCAGGTCATGCAGGTGTTGGGATTTAAATATTCCCTGTTTGCTGTTGGATTAAACCTATCTGGGAGATATTTTTATGGTCTCTAAGCGGATTCTCCAGCTGATCTGTCACAGTTATGAAAGGAAGGAAAAAAGAAGAACAAAACATTTTTTGCTGTAATCTTAGATATTTTCCAGGGTTTCAGAGATATGAAAAGAAAGGATTTAAGCAAATCCATAATTTATTATTTGCGCTGGGGGATTTGCAGGCTTCATTAGAGACACAGATGGATGTGGATTTTTTTCATGGCACCTGGGACAACAGAGAGATCACAGGGGACAACTCAGGAGCTCCAAGTTATCTATTTCCTGATCCAGACTTGTTCCTAATTTCCCAATATCTGTTTGTTTACTGTGCCCAATTTCTAAAAGCACTGCAGCAACACTGGGGCAAGGACGCCATGGAATCTGCTTTTCCAGGCATTTTCTTTGTTGCAGACAGGTTGAGACTGACAGGTTAGTGATTGTCCTTCGCTTCTTGGGTGGAGAAAATCCAATCAATTTTGACTGAAGTTGAATTAAAATTTGGACATTGGGGGTGTTTACTGTGGTGGAGGTGGCTCAGCTCAAGCCCCTGTTCCTGAGCAGTGCTCCTGACAGCCTGAGCCAAGTGATTTTTGGGATGGATCTCCCCGTGGATGAGGTTCCTGGTTTGTGCTAAGGGCTTTCAGTGCTGGATTCTTGGTGAGAAGCTTGGAAGGAGAGCATGTGGCTCTATGGTCTTTTGGGCATCTCCTCCTGAGAATTCGTTCAGCAGTTTCCAAAATTCCCTAATTCTCACTCACACGTCCCTACTTACAGACGTGTATGGGCTAATTTTGGTGGGAATCAACCCCAAAATGAAAATCCAGCCTGGTGCTTACTCATAAATATTCCATTATTTCCATCCTTTAACCCCAAAGAAGTTAACACAGACAATGCCTTTTTATCTGTAAAAACAGGGGAAAAGTACAATCACCAATTATATTAAGGAAAACCCAAATATTAATTACCCTGATGAGTGTTTTCCCTTTGATTCTAACATTTTCCCTGCTGGGTTTTCCCATAACATTGCCCACAGTGACACCTGCTGGAATCTGGGACAAGGCTGGCTTGCAGGCCCTCCTGAGCGAGTCCTGCCAAGGACTAATTAGGAGAGAAATGAAGGGAACAGTCCATGCGGTCATGGAGACACCTGTGGCCACCCAAGGAATGGCCACCAGGCTTGGAATGCTGGGAATATCAGCTGGAGACCCTCCATCAATGGGATCAATCATTAAAACCCAGTTTTAAAGCAAAGGTCAAACATGAAAATGGGGAAATGATTTTCCCGTCCCCAGACCTCCTCAAAATATGGCTGTGTCCTTTTCCAGCGAATTTATTTCCCTTGGGAAATGGGATTGCTCACACTGGAGGGTTTGTGCCTCGCTGGTTTTAAACCTTCCCTCAGAGGCCTTGGGGATGTACGTGAAATTCCCCACTCTTGGAGTGGCATTTGCAGTGTCTCGGTTGTAATAATAGGAATTGAAAAATGTCCTTGTGAGAGCAAAAGTCATTTCTTAATCCATGGAATAGGAGGCATAGGATACCCTAAAATATAACCATGAGACCAAGGCAGGGAGGAACATTTGGACTGGAGTTACTGGTGAGATAAATGGGAATGGTTTTATTTCCATGGTGCAGCAAACACATTGCAGAGAAAATGTATTCATATTTTCAGCACCTTGTGGCTCTTGTCCTTAATAGGGAATATCCTGTGAAGCTTTCCAAGTGGAATTCCTCAGGGTAGGGTCAGATCCCATGGGACTGCTGAGGTGCTGGGGGATTGCAGGGCTCCCTCTGGGGCATTTATCAGTCACTAGGACCAAGTGCTTGGTGACAGCTGCATCCCCTTCTCGTGTCCCTTCCTGGTGGAAAGGGGATGTTGTTCTGCTGGAGAAGCCCTAAGTTTGACTGGGAATGGGAAAAAAAGGGGTTTGGGGGTTACTTCTGTGTTTCAGAGGATTAATTGATCTGGATGGTTCCTTCTGGCCCTAAAAGGGCATGAAATTTAAATCCTGACCTTCAGAGCTTGCAGGGAGTCAAGCACAGTGTGGAACTTCTGCTTCTCCTTGGAAGTTTTCTGGGATTGTGGAAAGAAGAGCATAGGACTGCCCTGATTCCCCATCCCTGGCAGTGTCCAAGATCAGATTGGACTGGGCTTGGGGCAGTCTGGGATAGTGGAATGTGTCCTTGCCCGTGGAACTGGACGAGCTTTAAGGTCCTTCCAAGCCAAATCATCCTGGAATTGTGTGGCTGGGTTTGGGGGCCAGACAGAGGGGTTTGGCTGCAGAACTGCAGCAGTGTGGAACAGAGGTGGAAGTTTCCATCTCAGAACATCCTCACTGAGGCCACCATTTGTGTAACTCCAGCTTGGAGGTGACCTTTGGATCATCCCCATAAGAGGTTTGGGTTTCCCTTGGAGGAAGGGTTTGACTGGGGCTCATTCCCAGCAGATCCTGGCCAGTGTTGTGGAGGTGAAGGAAGGACCAGTTCCATGCTGCTGGAAGTGGTGATGGGTATCTGATGCAAATCGAGAGGCGAGCTGCCATCAGGAAAATCCCGTGGTCAAAATGTAAGGAAATTGAATAGGATCCCACCTAGAGAAATCCGCCTCTAAAATGCAGACTGGGATCAGGAAGGGTTCATTTCTCCAAGATCTTTCTGACCTCAAAACTAATTCCAGGTTCCTACACCCTCTGCTACAATTTTAAGCAGCTAACACCATTTAGACAACATGAATTGCTGGAATGGCCCATATCCTATAGATAATCCAGGGTAAGGAATTGGGACTGACGTATTTTAATCCTGTGCTATCCATGGCTGCTTTGGGATTGGAAAAAGGAATGGCAAATCCTGGTCCTGGAGTCAGAATGTGCACACTGGGAACTACAGGTGGGATTTACAGATGTCTTGAAAGTCTCAGGTCACTCCTTCCTTACTTCCTCTCAAGTGGAAATACTGAAAATATTCAGACCCACCATGGCTATCCCCGTTTTTAAAAAGGGGGAATTTTTGAGGGACTGGTGAAGGGACAGTGAAGGAAATCAAGTATTTTTGTGAAAATTCCTTTTTTCCTATTTTTTGCTTGCAGTCAGCTCTCAGAGATATGATGGTGGGCAAGGACACAAACCAGCTTTGCCAGGGGGGTGGTCCATATCCCTGTTTTTTTCCCAGCAGATGGGATGGGAGGGGTCAGGGCAGCATCTCCCCAAAGCTCCTGCCCAAGGCACTAAGGAGCACTTGGAGCCCTTTCCTGACTCCTTTGATTTTCCAGCAGTGCCAGATGTCTCATGTCTGGAATGAAATCCCAGCTGCTGCCACCCTGCCAGGGCACATGGGCTCCCATGTTCATCCCCCAGTTCTCCCAGTGCATCCCAGAGCCCAGCTGGGAGTTGGGAGCTCACCCACACTCAGCACAGCTCAATTTTCCTCCTAAAATAGAGGGAGAAATTCCCCCTCTCTCCTGCCAAACCACTTATATTCTGGGAGGGCTGAAACTCAGCTTCTATTGGGATGATCCAAGTCTGTGGTACTTCACCTGAAGGTCATGGAAAACAGGGATCTTTGTGCTTCAGGTCCTCTTCCTGTGTTCAACATGAATATTGTGCCAAAAAAAAAATAAAAAGGGGTTTTAGTAACACAGAATGAACAGAAAATAGAAATAAGTGACTCTGGTGGTAATTTGAAGACAAATGAGGGGGAATGACAGCTCCTTGCTAGGAAAACTGAGGCTGCTGCTGGAATGGAAAAGGAGGTTCTTCAGTCTGCAGAAGAGATGAACTCTGCTCCTCCCATCCTGTGATTTCAGTCCGCTGGGAGAGGTGGGATGGGGGAATGATGTGGCTGTTGCCAGCTTCAAGCTGCTGCTGTCCCAGGATTTTCCCTGTGTGGGATGGGATCCCATCTCCACTGGGGTCAGGCTTTTCTGCTTGTAAATCCAAATGGCCATTTCCCAAATTCCTGTGGAGAAAGACATGCAAAGTAGAATTCAGAGTTTAAAAAAAGCCCTGGTGAAGGAATTTCAGGCTCATTTGTCCTTGTCTGGTAAGGAAAGGGTCAGCTGTGCCTCGTGCAAAAAATCTCACCTGGATTACATTTCCCAGCCTTGCCCCGGTTTTCTTTTCAGGACTGCTATCAGAGATGCTCCCAAAAAAATCTGCTCTAAAGCACAAAATAGCTGAGAAAATATCTCTTGTGGGGTCACAAGAGATTGGTGGAGGTGGTGCTGCTGCAGGGTCAGTTCTTGATGTGCTTCATCCTTCAGAAATCTCAACTTTCACCATCTTCTGAATTCAACATGTGATTTACTTGTTTTCCTCACATCTTTCTCTTTAATTACCAGTTCTCCAACTTATTCCACGATTTTGGATGCAGTGGAAAGGTCTTGTAAAATTTTCCTCCATGCAAAGCTGAAATAGGCTCATGCAGCTCCAGCCATGTCAATTTTAGCAGCTGAGAATCTATTAAACAGTAAAAAATACTGATTTCTGCACTTACAGAGGAGATAGTTTTGCATTTCTATTGTAAAATACAGGTTTTATGCTAATTTTCCAAATTCTGTTGTCAAGGAGACGGTGGCAACCCAGGTGAGGGACTCAAGGTAGCTTCTTTTTCCATTGGGAAAAGTTGTTGTTGATGTCTCAAAAACTGAGATTTCAGCTTTTCCCAGTTTATACACAGAGTGAAAGTTCACTGGCTGCTTTAATAAATACATTTGGGGCAAACATTTGATCTTATGGAAGTGTGATTGACTTCCAGAATTCCTTGCTGTGCAGACAGGGAATAGAGGCTGAGTTTGTGTCATGTGGGTTGTTAAAACTCTGCCTTTTTTGTACCTTTTGGGGAGTTGATGAGAGAAATCAAGGGAAAAGGAGGATATTTTTCAGCAGCAGCCAAAATCCATGGGGATATAACGGGGAATATGAACTGAGTGTTTAATTCATCTGCCAAACTCAGGGCTGGTTGTCACCTGCACAGAACCCTCAAAGTGGAGCAACTGGTGAATTCAGGGGTTTAAATTGGGAAAATTACCTGTTCCAGTAGAAGTCTGTAGAGGATGGATAAATCCAGTGCTTTTCATGATTTCCCTTCCAGTAAAGTTGGTTTCGGGTAATCATTTGAATAGCATTTACATATGGCAATTTAGAGTCTCCTCTTTGGTCCAGACTACAAAAACAAAATACATTTCCTAGCAGGTGACTGGAAAAGTGGCTGAAGATGTTGAATTAATGTGCATTTTTTTATTCCTCCTGATCGATTCTTAAATGAGTTTGGATCCTGGTGGCAATGCAAACCTGTGGTGAATAAGCATGCAAAATTAAGAGGAAATGGAGGAAAAGAAATAAAACAAATGTGTTGATTTAAGTTGTTTACTTCCAGTTTCATTTTGGCAAGGAATTGATTCCCATTCTAATAATTTTGGAACAGACCTGTGGATTTAGGGAGGGCAATGGGATTTCCACACACATTCTTCCATTATGAGAAGGAAAACCAAATCAGAGCTGTTTGGGAAAGGATTGAAGAGTAGCTCTTTTCTTGCATTTCAATGAAATTTAATTAGACCCCCATGGACTTGAGCTGCTGGTGATTGGAGAGAGGTTTTGTGATGCAGTGCCATCGCAGAGTTCTGTTTCTGCTTGGATTTCCTCAAAGTTCCTGTGTGTTAATGTCCAAAGGAGGCTGGGAATGTTATGGAATTATAGAGATTTCAGTCCTACAAAAGCCTAAAATTACATGTGTGTGACTGGCCCAGGGCACACAAGCATCTTAATTTTTTATTTAATTGCATTTTTATTGCTGTATTTTACTGTTTGCTAGTTTTTACTCAGGGTGACTGATGAATTGATTCCACTCTGTTGCCTGGGGATCCTTTTTCTAATTACTGATTCTCAGCTAATTCTCCACATTTCACAGTCATTATCTGTGAATCTGGTATTATTTAAATTCCCAAGCAAAGCTTTTTGGTGTCTTGACTGCAATTTGTGCCTTGATCTGTGGCCTAATACCACTACTGCCTTTTACTGAACTAGTTTATCTGTTATCTCCCCTCAAAATAAATCCTACTTTTTTTCCATATCAGTTCATCTTGTTTTCCTGGGAAATCTTGTTGCTAAAGCTCCTTTCCCATTTCTCCTGACCCCATGCTGCTCTCACCCTGTCATCTCTCTGCTCTCTTAAACCTTGAACTCTTTGAGTTCTACTTCTTGATCTTTGAGATTGGTCTTGATCTTTTGCCTTCTTCCCCCTCCCCTGTATCTCTGAACTTCTCAGCTTTCTCAACATCCTCTCCTTCCCCCATTTCTCATCCTCCCCAAAGTCCTGTTTCTTCTCAGCAGGTGGTCTTTAAAAAAGAGAAAAGTTTGAAGCACAACAAATCCTCACCCACACAGACCAGCTTCTGCTCTCCAGCCAGTGCCAAGGGCGTTCCAGGAATGGCAGAAGGAAAGGGCCAGGAGCTCCTCCCATCTCGTGCACCTTCCCTCTGGAAAGCAGGAGCCCAGGCCAGCATTTGCCAAACGTGGCCCTTTATCCACCTTGATGGCTTTTAATTAGCCCTGAGATTTGCACTCAGCAAGGGTTGGGTTGAAGTCCAGTAGAATGTAAAAGAAAGGGGATAAAATCACAGCCAAAAGGACAATGTCATGTTTGTCATGACTAGGAGGTGAAACCATTAAGGTTTGTCCCTAGTTCCTGGCCTTCTCCTTGATACTGCTTGGTTCAGGGGGCTTCTGAGATGAGCTGTATTTGTTCCATGGCAGACCTAATAAATCCTGTTTGATAGCTCGCAAATGCTCCTCTTTATCCTCTGTTAATCACATGAGGAGACTTTTGTGAAGGTTGGGTGTTCTGGCGTAAAGACTTTGATGGTGTGAAAGGAAACCGAACTGCTCAGCTGTGTGCTCTGGGTCATGGAAATGCCAGAGACGTGGAGCTGCTGCTTCTTTTCATGAGAGAAGTCAACCTTCAGGCAGCTTCTGAAATATCACAATAGTGTCTTGTTTACAGCTCAATGCAAAAGCCTTGAGTTCCTGGTAGAAATTTGACCTGGGTTTCAGGACCAGCAGTTTCACCTGAGGAGTTGTCAGAGCTTTGGTCAGAGTTGGAAAAATCAGTTTGGAGATGGCCTTTTGCTCTAAATTGGAATGCGTTGAATTTCTCTGTTCCACAGTTTCCATTTGTGTAACTTATTCCCATCTCCTGTCTTGTCCCAGCAGCTCAGCTGGGAGAGGGCTGAATGCAGCTCAGTTTGTGGAGTTTTTGCCTCTGAGACACTGAAATGGGAGGAGGTTTTGAGAAAAAGAAAGAGCAGGAGGGTGCCAGCTCTATCTCCTTCCCTCCTGCTCACTCTCAGCTCACCACAGGGAAATGCAGACACAGGGAACAGCAATGCCAAACACCAAAAGAAACCAGAAATTAAAGCAATCTTTTAACAAAAGAACTTCTAATTAGGACCATTTCTCACATCTTTGCATTTTGGGAACAGCAGGGCGCTGTTGTTTATCCCCTTTGGTTTTTTCATTTCAGTGTGTATCCCATGGGTTAGGTGGAGGCTGTACTTGCTTCTGCTTCAATGAAGTAATTGTTGAATATCCTTTTTTTAACTGTCCCCATACATTCTTTTAGATTCCTTTTTCCTGGAACAAACCCTATTACTGAGTCCTCAGAAGCATAGATTATATCTTGACATAATACAGATTTAATCTTGATATGACCTCTGTGGGGGACAGATGAGCTCATTGTGGGGAGTCATCTCTTAAATCATAATTAAGTATTAAGGACTTACTCTTAGACCGGGGAGTTGGATCAATAATCCCCATGTATCCCAACCCTAGAATTCCAGGATTTGTATTATTCCAGAAGCTGTGCTGTGTCCATGCACAAACAGCCCCTTTAGGAGATGTATTAAGAGCCTTGCTCAGGGATGGTGCTGCAGGAATTGGAAGCAACCCATAAAGTGCAGAAGGCCCCTCAAATGGAGAAGACAGCCAGAGTGTCCAGCTCATTCCCAGGAGTGTTTTCCTCAGCACTGTCACAGCCCATTAAGGAGCCAACAGTGAATCAGTGCAGAGGAAACATTTCCCAAAAGGACTGGACAGGGAGACAGGCTCCTGTCACTGTCACAGCACAGCTTTTGTTCTAAAATACATACTCAGAGTGCTGGTGGGATATCAGAGAGCTGTATCTTTAAGGAGGAAGAGTAAATTTGTAATCCATCAGTATGAAAAACAAAAAGAAAAAATTGCTGCAGGACACTGCAGCTCAGTTAGAGCCAGCTGAGTGAAAAAACACAGAATCATGAAATGGTTTGGGTTGGAAGGGACCTTAAAGCTCATCCAGTGTCACCCCCTGCCACAGGCAGGGACAACTTCCACCATCCCAGGTTGCTCCAAGCCCCATCCAGCCTGGCCTTGGACACTTCCAGGGATCCAG
>JAWWMU010000238.1:3792375-3806404 GCA_035048155.1 Cinnycerthia olivascens
CCACAGCTGCTCTGGGCACCCTGTGCCAGGGCCTGCCCACCCTGCCAGGGAACAATTCCTTCCCAATATCCCATCTATCCCTGCCCCCTGCTAGTGGGAAGCCATTCCCTGTGTCCTGTCCTTCCATCCCTTGTCCCCAGTCCCTCTCCAGCTCTCTTGTACCTTTAGGCCCTGGAATTCTGCTCTAAGGTCTCCCTGGAGCCTTCTTTTCTCCAGGTTGAAGTTAGCAGAGATAATTTTTTACATTTCTGAGCTCATCATTCCTCTCAGAAATACTGAGAAAACTTCTGCTGTGTTTTGTTCCAGCCCATCCTCCGTTGATAATTCTTTTAGGACCAGATTCCTTTTCCCCTTCTTCCCTGTCAGCTCCATCCACCCCACCTGACCCCACTCCTGAGGTCCTTTAGTGTATTTATTTTAACTTGTCTCCTCAAGTCCTACCAAGCAGAAATGTAAGTGATTTCCAGACATGCTGTGTGCAGGAATCTGTGAAATAATAATGGATGGAAATTGCTCATTCCCTTCTGCTTGGGAAGTGCTGCTGCTCCATCCCTTGCCTTTATCCAGAGGCAGCATGGGTCTTGCTGTGCCTTTTTCCACCCTTTTCCCTTAAAAATCCACAATGTGGCTGCAGTTTAATGCAGATTCCCCACAGGAGGCTGGTTCAGAGCTTTGAACATCAGAGAAATCACACTGTCCTAATCCCTGAACTCTCTTTGCTTGGGATCAGTGGAAGTCATGGAAAAAGGGCTGGAATCTGCATTGAAGTTCTCTCTGTTTGTCCAGGGGTGCTCCTGGCTCATCCCTCCCACATTCCCTGCCCTTCCACAAGTCAGGGCAGGTGTTCAGTGTGTTGTGCTGCTCATTAACCCTTCAAACCCAGTGGTTCTGCCACCCCTTGAAAAGAGCAGGGGGAAGGTGCAGGCTGCAAGAGTAAATTTAGTAGGGAAATTACACTGGGATATCACTGAATCCATAAGGATGTGCTTGACAGCCCTCCTTTTGGCTTTGGGAATTTCCATGTGCAAAAGCTCTGGTTAAAAAGATGGAAAAATTCCATTTCTGCTCCAGCTGGAGTTGTCCCCTGCCTCAACTGGACAGAGAGCAGAGCCACCCTTCATCCTGCAGTGCCCCAAACTGGTTCACTTCAGTTGTGTCCAAATGGTGGTGATTTGTGTTATTCCTGTCCCTTCAGGGAACTTGGGAATGCTGGGAATCACTTGGAACAAAGCTATGGAAGCTCAAGCCGTGCGTCTGATAGATGCACAGCAAATTTTGGAATTTCATTCTCCTGTGACTGTGCTTGTGCAACCAACTCCACGTTTAGAGCCGAAAATATTCTCAAAAATCTGAAGCTGTGTGTTTCAGCAGGAGCAGTAGGAATAATCCCTGCTCATTTTCTTGGATGGTTGATTGGCAATGCCATGGGAAGAGTGCAGGACTCTGGGGAATTACATAGTTCCCAGAGGAGCCTTTCCTGAGAGGTGACAAATTCCCCTCTGAACGAAGAAGTTTAAGTTGTTAATGAGAAGTTCCCTGAATCCCGTGGGGTTTTGGCTTTTCCACAGGTGAACGTTACCCGGGAGGACTCTCCCAGTGAAGATCCTGTCTTTCTCCGCACTCTGGGGAAGGGGGATTGGTTTGGAGAAAAAGCCCTCCAAGGGTAAGTGCTCCTTATGAAGCAGTTCTTGAATTTTGATATTTTCTCCAGGAGTTTTTGCAGCTTTCAGGTGGCTCTGGCCATTTGGGAAGAGATTGGAGGTGCATTTATTCTTTTGGAGTCATTGCATTTATGTTAGAAGGAGGCCCCACTTCAGTGGGAAATGGGCTTGTTCTGCACTTGAGCAGCCAAATGTAGACCTTCCCTTGCTTGTGGATATCAGAAATTAGTTTATCTTTGTGCTTCCTTCCCCAAACCTCCACTGGAAACTCAAAGAGTTTGATTTTTGCAAACTCTTTGAGTTAACTCTTAACTCTGGAGTGTTATTCTTGTATGGAAGAGGATAATTGTGGGCATCCTGATGGGGTGCATGGCTGAAAGCAGGGCAGTTTGGGGTATTTAAATTGCTGTGCTGTATTTATATGGGATTTTGGAGGTCAAAATTGGATGTGAGTGAGCACTTTTGTATAAACATTTTCCTTTGAGGATGAGCTAAAAGGAGTTCAAATCCATATTCAACAGCATTTATTATAAAAATCACCTTCATTAAGGCAGGAATTTGGGACACTCGTTCATCTTCATGGACAAACATATTTTCCTGGGGGTTCTTCTGGGTGCCAGAGCTCTTGGGATGCTGTGGTAGCATGGTCAATCCCTGCTATACCACCCTTCTCCCAAATTAAAGGTGGCAGAATATTTGAAAGCTGAATTTCCTGGCACTTCTAGGCAGCCAAAGATGTACTGAGCACAAACCTCAAGTCTGTGAATCGCTACCTTAATTACAAAATATTGTGGTTATTAAACAAATATCCTGATTTTGATTCCATCCCTGTACAGCCCTGGTGACACAGCACTCCATGGTGGGAATTCCTTGACATTTAATAGTTTGAGATTGGTCAATTTACAATGCTTGGCTGCATATATTTGAATATTCAATATAGAAAGGGAAACTTAACTCTTGAGAGGATGTTCTCAGCATGCAGGGAAATCCTGCCATTCCTGGAAGCGTCCAAGGCCAGGCTGGACAAGGCTTGGAGCAGCCTGGGACAGTGGGAGGTGTCCCTGCCCATAGCACTGGGTGGGCTTTAAGGTCCCTTCCAACCCAAACCATTCTGTGATCTTTTTTCTTCCTAAGAAGGTAAAATTCCTCCAGAACCATCCCTCCAGTTTGCTGATAATCACGGGAGCCTTACAAGGAGATTTAAATGCAAAAATGTGAAAACATTGTAATGTAAACATTTGGTAGTTCAATAAATTGCTAATTAATGAGTGTCTGTCAGGATTGTGTGACATGTCCCTGTTCAGCCATTTGGGAAACCTTTAGGATGATTCCACTGCTGTAAGATACAGCTATGGCTGAGTGCTTGAAATATAATGGAATTTTTACTCTATTTTTTTTCCTTTTTTATCTTTGCTTAATTTTCATAACTCTACCAGAGCCTTAGCAATACTTGGAATCCCAGAATGGTTTGGGTTGGCATGGACCTTACAGACCAAGGGACACTTTATTAAATCCTGGTATTTCGTGTGTGTAGAACAAAATAACAGCTCAGCTACAAATCATTTCTTCATTAGGATTGAAAATAATACAGAAATGCATCCCAGCAGGAGCTGGGATAACAAATCCCTCCCAGCAATATGTCCCTGAAAGAGCCATCAGGGGCTGATGTGCATTATCCCATTTTCCATGCTCACAGCAGATGGCACCCATTAGTTCCCAGTATCCCATGGCACACCAGCAGAACAAGTCATGAAATGATGATCCACATCCTCTCCCAGCCCCCCTCGTACCTTCCTGGCTAATTGGAGGCAGCAGATGGATAATTTGCAGTCTAGCATGACGTAATTTAAGGGTGCTCCACAATCAGGTGGTGTTTTCTTCATTGCAAAGAAAACATTTGATAGGGCTGGTGACAATAATTATTTCTAGCAGCAGGGAAATAAAGTTCCTTCACATCAGCATGGGAAGATAACTCAACGTGAATAACTCGGTGTGGCTCAGGTACTAAAATTGGCTGATAAATTAGGGGATGCTGCCTTGCTGGCTTCACACAGCTGGATCTTGCTCCTGAACATCTGGAGCACACTACAACCCCTTCCAGAGGGGTATTTTGGGAGCAGCCATCCATCCCATTGGATGGAAAACATTATTTGAGCCTGTGGCAGGGAGTCTCGAGACAGAAAATGGTGGGGGTAGAGAAGAGGATGGAGAACAACTCGTTAGGATAATGAGGGTTCTAAGCACCCTGGGATAGTGGAAGGTGTCCCTGCCCAAGGCAGGGGGTGGGATGGGATGGACTTTAAGGTCCCTTCCAACTGAATCCAGTCTGGGATTCCATGAATGCCTCCTGCCTGCTGCATGTTCCATCATCTATTGGATTTATGCAGGGCCAGTGGTTTGGGTGATGTGGGTTTCATCCAGTGTTGGAATTTGGGAGGAGTTCTGGACCTGGAGCAATGGCCCTTGATGTTTGGAGAGGTGGTGATGGAGCAGGAGAGGGAGGGGTTGTCAAAGTTTTATAACTTCCACGTGTCTCTCCCCTGAAAGGGGAGGTTAGACTTTTAAGTCCTCGTTAGGTGAAAAAATACATCAGACTCTTGGCATATTTGTTCTCCAGGTTGTTTATTCTTTCCTTATCAGCAATTTTTGAGCACCAGGCTTAACACCAACTTGGCATGAAGGAGAAAGCACACCAAAGAGCCTTGAACATGCAGATTCAAGGCTCTCTTAAAGATTATTTACTGAATTATCACCCCAAATGTACATTATTTCTACTTTTCTACCAATTACTAACTAAACCTCTATTCACATAACACTGCACTGCAGCAAATCCCAACCAATCACCCTGTGCCACCAACACTGCAGGATATGGAGTAAAGGAAGAAGCCTAAAAACTATGAGGATCCTCCATCTTGTCTCCATCTCCTTACCATTCTAACAAACCCAAAAATCTACATTTCTCACCCCGTGATAAATTATATACTATACCACTGCCAAATTTACAGTCCTGACAACTCTGTCTCATCCCAAAGCCCAGGAAGCCCTCTCCATGGACAAAGGTTCAAAGCAGTGTTTTTGAGAGGGTTTGAATCCTTTAAAACATGCAGAGAAATATTTTCTGCATTCCAGATTCCAACAGGGGTTTGGTAGAAATATTCATGGTTTGGTTCTTAAGGCTTTGACCAAATTTGAATTGACTCAAAGTCTTGAGGTCCAGCTGGGATTTGAAGGTGAGTGCTTTGCTTTTTAAAAATGGGGTCCCTAAACACTCCTGGGCAGTGGCAAAAGAGGAAGAATATGGGTGAGTAGCCCAAGCTGAAGCTGAGACGGGACCTCCATAACATATTTGTGTCCACTGGATGGATTTATGTATAAATATAAATGGGAGGGTGTATCCTACTGAGAATACCAATGGGAATATGGATGATTTAAACCTACAGGAATAGCAGGAAGTTACAACAAACATTCCACATTATAGCATGAAAACAACAGCTGGTTTTAAGGCTTTTTTATTGCATTTCTAGGAGATTTTAATCCTGTTTTATTCTGAAAATAATTTCCTGGAACAATAAAACAATATCCATGTTTATGGGTAGGAGTATCTACAGGCCAGTTTCTGTGCTGACCATTCCAGAAACCTGATATCATATTTCCCACCTGGAATAGTGGGAGTTGCTGTGATGGATGTTGACATCAGTAACCAGAAAAAGCATGGGAATGCACATGAAAAATATCAAATCAGGAATATTCTAATCAGGATTGCAGCTGGTGATGTCAGAGCTCTCTTTTTTCAGAAATTAATAAATTTAATTTATTAATCATTGAATTTAATGCCAAAAGCTTTTTAAAAGACTGAGAATGAGACATTAATAAAATTAGGACTTTGTTTCTTTTTCTTATAGAGGGTTTTTTCTTGAGTCAGGCTCAAAAACTAATTGTTTTTTGTTTTTTTTTAATTTAATCTCTATTAACTCTACTCCCTGCTCTAATTCCCGCTTTCCTTCTCTGTCCTTCAGTGATGCCACTGCTGGACTGACCTGACCTTTCCATTGCTCCTTTTTCTAGAGAATAACTGAAAAATTCAGTATTTCTTTAAATACTTCATAATTCAAACCTGGAAGCCTTTGGGGCAACCCACCTTTCTGCACTGCTCTCTCCTTTCTTGTCCTCTCCAGCTTTCTTCAGGTTTCTTGGCCATCCTGGAACCCTTTTCCCTTTTCCTTTTTCCCTTCCCCTCTGCAGCTTTTATGGGAATCTTTTTCCAGTGTCCTTGAACTGAACTTCCCAGAAATGATGAGGGTTATATTCCATTTTCATGGGACACCTTCCTTGCCATCCCCTGCTCCCACTAAAACCTTCCCTTCTACTGCCCTATGAACCTCATTGTCCTGAATTTTCCAGGGAAAAGAACGTGGAGTGGAGAATTGGAAATATTTGTCACTCTGGGACACAGAGACAGGCACACAAGTGTAGATGTGGCAAGAATTCCATCTCAGGGTGACATTTCCAGAGAGATATACATGAACAAAAGATATATTTATCCTATAGGATAAAAATAGGAAAATACCATTGTAATTCCTATTTCTTCAGGGAGAACCACAGCTCCTTCTGTTGCAATCCACGTGTTTTTGGGAAAAGGCATCCAACCACCAAAAAATGTTGGGAAAGGGTTTGAGAAGCAGTAAAACTCTGGTGTAGTAAAGCAGATGGAATTTGTGATGGGAAAGGGCTGGAAAAATGAGCTGTGGGGTGGCAGAACAATGAGGGAAGGTTCCCTCCTGGGGTGATTCCTCTTGGCATGGAGCCATTCCTTGGTCACAATGCTGAGACATTCCCTATTCCCATTGCAGCCCAGTTTGGAAGAGCAGAAAAGGGAATTAAAAGCAGCCATGGGGTAGGAATGCAGTCCAGGATAATGAAGGATAATGCAGTTTTCCAGCCAGGAGCTCGATGGAGATGTACCCATATGTAGAGGCCTTCAGAAAATGGAAACAGTGCTTCAATTGTTGATGTGCAGGAGAAGGAATAAAAAACAACCTTCTAACTCTGGCAAGTTGAGAAGCATTTTTGCCACCTCTGTTGCTAAATAATGGGTTTTTTCCCCTAAATCCAAGATGTTTTTCCCTTATTTCCCAACACGTGTGCTCTGTGTCATGATCCCATGAACTGTGGATCTGACACATGGTCTCCAAGGACATGCTGGAATTTTTGTTATCCATTATCTCAGATGCTTTTTACACTTCTTGCAGGCACTGGGTGATCTCAGAAGATCTTTCAGCCTTTATTTCCCTTTCTCTGCCAGGGATGTGGGAGCCCTGATGGATTTGGATCCATCGCCCTGAGGCACAGGAAGCTTTTCCAGGCTTTGGGAAAGCTGTTGGCAATTCCCTGAAACAGAACCCTCCCAGAGGCTTTGGAGAGGGAGAGCTCCAAAGCTGGGACACCTGCAAGTGGGGAGGCAAAGTGACACCGAGATGGTGTCACCATCTGCTCCCCTCAGGGCTGGAGCTCTTCCTGCAGGGATGGCTCGGAGAGGTGGCAGCTGGGCCTTGGAGCTGATGGATCTCCTGAGGGCACCCTGTGGCAGAAATTCAATGAGATGCTGGAAAACGTGACCCTGCCCTGCCCAGGCTGCTGTTGGGGTGGCATGGCCTCAACACTCTGGGCTCTCAAGCACAGATGGAGGGGGTTTATGATTGCAAAATTGTGGAATTTCCATCAGGCCCTTTGTGGTTTAATTCCGATTTTGCAAGCATGATGGATTTGCTTCCCTTTCTCCAAGTCAGGCCCTTCTCCCAGGTACCAAGCATTAGGAGAAGAGGAAATGGCCAGGGGGAGTTCAGGCTGAACATCAGGGAGAATTTATTCGCCAAAAGGTTCATAAAGTGTTGGATCAGGGTGCCCAGGGAAGTGGTAGAATCCCCAAAAAGCATAATCTGGCATGGTCTGGAAGTGTATAAGGCTCGGAGCACCCTGGGAATGGTGGAAGATGTCCCTGCATGTGTCAGAAGGTTGGAACAAGGTGGGCTTTAAAGTCCCAACCCAAACCATTCCAGGGTTCTGTGCTGATTTCCATGATTCTGGGCCTTCCCTCTCTGCCCTTTTTTTGCCACTATATGAAGGAATAAGCTGGAAAGGACCAGAGGGCAGAGCAAGATGAGATTAGCACTGCACTGGGACTCCTGAGGAACAGTTTGTTTTCTGCTTTTCCAGCAGGCATGAATTGATATTATTGGCTCTTCCTACCTAAAATCACAACATAATGGATTGTACCAAAGCTCCATCTAACGTGACGTTTCCAGCACCCACAATTAATTGCTGACCAGCATCCTGAAACAGAGCTGCAGCTTTAATCATTTGTGATCCTTGCTGGGTTGAATATCCTCAGGCAGTTTTAAAATCATCCTTCTCCTCCTGCACACTTTAAAGTGTGGCACTAATTGCCATAGAAAACTGGGGCTTTTAATGGCGCTTGTTTGGTTTTTTTCCTTTTTTGGAAGAGCCATCTGCTGCTTGAGGCAATTCCTCTGAATTCTCAGATGTGCAGTTGACTTGTTGATTTTTAGAGTCTGTTGTCTGAGATTATACATGTGGCAACAAACTGGGTGAAGCCAATTTTCCTCTACTGTCTTCACATTTTCTGGCACATTTAGTGACTTGTGAAGATCTCTGGAAGGTGCTCCTGCCCATGGCAAAGCAGCTGGAAGTATCTGATCTGTAAAATCCCTTCCAACTCAAACCATTCTGGGATCTTCTGAACTCAGCCCTATTTTTTCATTAACAAGAACCACAATTTTTATAAAAAGAAAATGGTGTGTCTTAAAACTATTGTAATATATTTCTATATAAATATCATGTGCATCAAATATTATATTTATATAAAGGTTTGGAGCTAGAGCTCAGCACCCACAGTGCAATTCTGTGTTCTAACAAACAGTTCAGTTTATAACCTCAGGGTTTCTCCTAATTTTTGTGCAGATTGCTGGTACCACCTTGGTCTGGTCAAATAGATCCTCATGGAAACACTTCCAGTTCTGAAGGGATGGGGATGGTCAGGAATGAAAGGCTGTGCACAGAAATTCACCTTTTTTTCCCCATTTATTTTCTAAGAAAAAAAAGAAATATCAGAATCATGTAGTGGATTGAGTGGGAAGGGACCTTAAAGATTCAAAATTCTATCTCTGCCATGGGCAGGGGCACCTCCCACCACCCCAGGCTGCTCCAAGCCCCAAAGTCCAGCCTGGCCTTGGACACTTCCAGGGATCCAGGGACAGCCACAGCTGCTCTGGGCACCCTGTGCCAGGGCCTGTCCACCCTGCCAGGGAACAATTCCTTCCCAATATCTTCACCTAAATTTCCCCTCTGTCCATTTGAAGCCATTCCCCCTTGTCCTAGAACTCCATCCTTTGTCCAAAATCTCTCTCCATCTTCCCTGTCATCCTCTTCAGGCACTGGAAGGACAACGAGGCCACCCCAAAGCTTCTCTTCCCCAGACTGAACAATCCCAATTCTCTCAGCCTTTGAATATCTGTCTTTAAAATCTTTTTCAACCCAAAATCTCCCTCAGGGAAAAAGAGCCGTTAGGAGAAAAGGTTCCTTCCAACCCAAACCTTTCTAGGAGTCTAAAAAAATCAAAATTTTACTACTCTTCTCCTCACAAAAAGGGCAGAAATAGCATTAATTTATGTGAAGAAGTTACACTCAGAGCCAACTTGACAACTCAAATGTAGTGAGTAAATAATCAAATGATTTGGAGTCTTAAAGATAATTGTTGGTTTAGAAGACCACAGTTTACGTATTGTTCTCACTTTTCTCCAGCTGAGTCATAGCCCTAGAACTCAAATTGTTGTTTTTTTTTTCCTTTGAAGATGTTGTCTAAAGAGCAGAGACAATATTCCTCCTGTTGAGTTTAAAAAAAAAATCAAAAATAATAAAAATGCATATCTAATGTTGGGCAAGCAGAGTGTGCCAGATGGAGGAAGGAAGGCAGAATTCCAGGAGTTTGGGGCAGAGCAGTGCTACAGAAGGTTTATAGTTACCCATGTATTTGCTTTTACTGAAGTGAACATTTCCAATAATTTTTCCAATGTCTTTTTCCCTCTGTTTTCCTTCAGAGTCTGAAAAAAAATTACTACAATAAGGAGTGCATAGGAAATAAATATTAGTGCTATTTATTAGCTAAGAAAGCTGCTGGACCACCATTCACATCAAAAGAATATGGTTTTAATTTATAAACTTCTTTAAATAGCACAGTTTGGGGGACTTATTTTCCTGTCTGAAGTGGGATGAGTGGAATGGGTGGTGATAGAAGAGATTTCAGGGGTCAGATCTGGTTCTTGTTTCCTGGAAAGAGCAAAACCCTGGGATTGCACTTTGTTTTTCCCATCTGGAGAGTGTGAAACAGCCTGGCAGGGATAAAGGCTCCAAACTCTTCCCTTTTCCCTCTTTTCATGAGTTTTCGCAGGCAATTCCTGTGTTGAGCAAAACGAAAAAAGATTACAATGGGGGGAAACAATTCCCACTTGATTTTTATCCTACAGCAATACCTTGCTGTCAATAATAACCATCAACTGTTAGATCCAAATGTTTTATCCTAGAATTTCAAAATGAGGATGTTTGTGTCAAAATGATGGTTTATGACAGATGTTTCTAGTTGGGGAAAAAAATCCATGCTTGGAAATAATTGTATTTTTAATGAGAGGAGAGAAAAATCCCTGTACAAGAGTTCTAGTGAGGAAATCACTTTTTTCCTGGGCAAATGCTTCCATCAAAATACTCCCACCAGCTCTGTTCAAGTTTGTAAGCATTAAGTGGAACTGAAGAATGCAGCAGTGAATTTGAATTCTCTTGACTTCTTTTAAGGAGAAAAAACACCAAACAAGTGAAGATGCCTGTGGGGGATGCAGGAGTAGGAGTTAATTCATGGGATGTAGACAGGATGAGCCGTATTAGCAAACCCTCGGAGCAAGTTTACAAGATGGAATTGAAGAGGGGAAAAGAGAACAAAAAATGGGATATCAGCTTAAAATGTATGGCTAAATTTACTATAGCATCTTGTGATGTGAATCCTGTTCCTTTTGTACCCAGGATGGATTTGAGTTTGTGTGTCAGGCTTTGGAGCTCCGTTTAAAATTCCTGTAATTTATCAATTTGAGAAAATTGAGGGAGTTTTCTGCACGGTAACCTGGAATTGGGATGCAGGGCCCACTCATTTAGTAATCATTATGAGACACCATCATAGTTAAATGTTGAAGCCTGTGCTTTATAAATAATCAAGTGTTCTCTATTAGAGCCATATTAAAATAATTCCACCTCTAAAATACAGAATACTATCAACTCATGGCTTGCATTTTGCCTGCTGTAATTTAAACATAAAGAGACCAAAGGAAACAGCCCCAGGTTGCACCAGGGGAAGTTTAGGTTGGATATCAAGGAAAATTTCACCAGCAAAATGTTGTCAAGCACTGGGACAGGCACCCATGCAGTGGTGGGATCAGCATTCCTGAAGGAGTTTAAAGGATGTGTGGAGGTGGCACTTGGAGACATGGGGCAATGATGGCCTTAAAGCCCATCCAGTGCCACCCCTGCCATGGCCAGGGACACCTTCCACCAGCCCAGGCTGCTCCCAGTCCCATCCAGCCTGGCCTTGGACACTGCCAGGGATCCAGGAGCAGCCACAGCTGCTCTGGGCACCCTGTGCCAGGGCCTGCCCACCCTGCCAGGGAACAATTCCTTCCCAGTATCCCATCTAAATTTCCCCTTTGTCAGTGTGAACCCATTCCCCTTCTCCTGTCCCCCCATTCCTTGTCCCCAGTCCCTCTCCAGCTCTCTGGGAGCCTCTTTAGGCACTGGAGAGGGCTCAGTCAGTGATACCAACCTGGGAACAATGTAGGACTAATCCTGATTTATTTATGTTTGCTCTTCTCCTTATCCTCCCTCCATAAACACCCAGAATTTCATAGACTGAGTACTATTCCTGTCCTGTATATATTCTTATTTCTTTATAACCATCACTCTCCCAGTCCCCTACTTTGAATGTAATGATTATTAACATCAATTTTAAATTTCAGAGCAAATCTTTTACCCATGTCCAGACTTGGCACAGGGGCTGTTTATGCTGGTGATGGCAGATCAGGCTCCAGCAGCTCCACTTTCAGTGGCAGCCTCTGATCTCACTTTGAGTTGCCCTGGCTGTTGATACAAAGGATACACTTAAGCTTTTAATTCCTTGGTGCATTCCAGCAGATTCCTGTTGTCCCTGCCTGTCCCTGTGCGGTGTCACTGTGACAAAAAAGGGGGGGCTAGAGCCAGCCTGGCCATCCTGGGATCTTGGAGAGCAGCAAGGCTGGCTGGAAATACCCACCCTGAGAGGCGTAACATTTAGAAGTAATAAACAATGTTATAACTACTCAAATTTGGGTGTTAATTTAGGTGAGGGCACAGCCTGAACATGGCTCTTGTGAGAGGCTGCACTCCAGTGACAGTGCTGGGATTGGTGTGAGGACCTGGGGTTACCTTTGAGTTTGGCTCCCAGAACTGGGGTTTTGGAGTGGTTTTGTTCTTAGGGGAGCTCGTTTTTTGTTGTAAAGTTCATGTGGGAGAGACCCACGGTCTCTTTTTGCTATACACAGGGGGTTGGGGTGGTTTGTTTAGGAGTCTCCCCTTAGGGATTAATGACCCATTCACGTTTTGTTAGGCTCAGCCTTGTTGCCACTGATCCTCCTGAGTGTCACTGATCCTCCTTGGAGTGGCTACCTAGAACAGAGTCTAGACAAGATTAAGAAAATAAAATGAGTATTTATTGAAGGCTTCAGTAGATACACCCTGAGCAGTCAAAAGCCACCAAGAGGGGCGACACCCAATATGGACAATTGTCGTGAGTTTTTCTGACAGATACAAGTTTGGTCCATTTACATATAAGGGGTTAATCCTCCACTTACAGCTTCAGGTAGTGACATCATATTCCCCCAGTTTGCTCCTCCCCCAATTCACTTTTGTTTATACTTTTTGGGGCCTGAGGCTGTAGGGTGTCCTTGCATCTCAGGGGATTGAGAGAGGATTGTTTTATCTGACCAAAATGTGAAGGTAGTTAACTAACACTTTAAATGGAGTTTAGAGCTGTGCACTAATGCAGTACAGGATGTGAAAATATAAAGGCTAAAATCTTAAGGCCTCACTCCAAATCTCCACTGGAGGCTCAAGCTCCCCATTCTAGGGAATTTAAGGGGGGAAATACCTCCAGCTGTGCCAGCTGTGTGGGAGAGTGTGTGAACAGATCTGACCCTCTGCTGGCCAGCTCCTCCCTCACATCAGAGCTGGGACGAGGCTTGGGCCCTGGGACACTCCATGGACAATGCTGGTTATTTCCAACCACACACCCTTAATGAGCCTCAAGCACTGCTGCTGAGTGTAGGAGAGAGAGGACCCTCAACACTGGGATTAACCATTGTTTTTTGGCATAGACTCTACCATGCTGCCTTCTCCATGAGTTATCTGCTTTATTAAAGCCTGGCCATTACCCTGATGGGCATCTGGCCGGTGGAGCCACTGCTCCTCTGGGACATCTCCTTCCCTTCCCTTGGCCCATTTTCCTGTCCCAATCCTGTAGCAGCTGATTCTCTGCAGGTTCAAGGCAACAAACCTCCTCTATCTTCTTTGTTCTCCACACACACACAAGGTCCTTTTCCCCAGATCCACTTGTTCTTGTGTTGCCAAACTGCGCTGGCAGGAATCCTGCAGCAGGCTGATTTCCTTAATTAGGATTATTGTCTTCTCTCTTCTGCCATCTCTCCAGCTCAGCAGCAGTCCCCCAGCCATCTTTTCATTCCTTGACCATCATTTGTGCACTTTTGTCTCCATTCTATGCCCAAGAAGTCCCTGCTTTTCTCTTTCCAAAGAGAAAACGGACAAGTTATGGTTCTCCTGCATTGCTGTCACATCACAGAATCACTGGGTTGAAGAGACCTCCAAGATCATTGAGTCCAACTCATGCCCTAACACCTCAACTAGACCATGGCACTTTCTGCCTGAGCACTGTCCAGCCACACCACCCCCAGCCTATAACACTGCAGGGGGTTGTTGTTGTCAAAATGCAGGACCCAGCACTTGGATTTATTAAACTTCATCTTGGACTCTGCCCATCCATCCAACTGACCCTGCAGAGCCCTCCTCCCTTCCAACAGATCAACACATGCTCCCAGCTTGGTGTCATCTGCAGATTTACTACTGAAAGATTCCATTCCCTCCTCCATGCCATCAATAAAAGCATTGAACAGAGCTGGCCCCAGCACAGACCCCTGAGGAACACCACTGGTGCCTGGCTGCCAGCTGGATGCAGCACCGCTCACCAGCACTCTCTGGGCCCGGCC
>JAWWMU010000238.1:3807413-3838411 GCA_035048155.1 Cinnycerthia olivascens
CTTGATGGCAGCACACGTCTCACAGTCATGGATAACCTGAGAGATACTGTCCATGGTTAGATCCACCCCTCGGTCTCATGCCCACTTATAGGTGGCATCCCTACCCTGATGGCCTGAGGCGTCATGGGCCCATCGAGCTAAGAACAGCATGTCCTTGAGGAACGTTGGATATTTTATGGATAAGGCTTCCTAAGTAGGACATCTCCAAGGAATGCAGGCTCATTTAGGAAATGTTTTATCATTTGGGAACTCTTGAAATGAAAGGCCTGTAATAAAGTATTGGAGTTAACCTTGTAGCCTTATTTCTCCTTTTATGGCTGCAGAAGATAATTTTCCCATGTGGGGATTCCAGATTAAGGATAGTGAGAGAGTGGAAGGGAAGGACTTGATGTCAGGAGCTTTGAAGTCATAAAGGGACAATGATCCTGTGAGCCCGTGTTCCTGCTGGAGCTCAGGAGAAGCATTGGATAACTTCTCAATTTGTGGGATCCACATTTTCTGTCCTGGCCCAAATTGTTAATCAGTATCCAGGACTTGGAAAGGGATGAGCCATCGGAAAAGGGACTTGGATTTCTTTGAATCCCAGAATGGCTTGGATTGGAAGGGGCATTAAGGATCAGCTCATTCCACCCTGGCCATGGGCAGGGACACTTTCCACTGTCCGTGGCTGCTCCAAGCCCCATCCTGCCTGACCTTGAGCACTGCCAGGGATCCAGGGGCAGCCACAACTGCACTGGAAATCTGTGCCAGGGCCTCCCCACCCACACAGGGAAGGAGTTGACAGGATGGGGGTCGGTTTATCAATGGTCTTGGAGGGCTTCTATTTCCTCTTTGAGTTTGTCTCTTAACTTATTAAATAATATTAAAGCAACTGCCAAGTCCTTAATGAAGAAAATGTATCAAGGACCATTTCAGATGGCCCTGGCTGCTGAATTCTGTTGCTGCTCTTCTTTTTTTGAGGAAAATAATGCAAATAAATTGTTCCTCTTTGTCTGTGCCAGTTTCCTGGGTTTTTGGCTTTGCCTGGCTTTGAATGATCTGATCAAGGCTGGCAGATAAGTTCTTCATGCCGTGTCTGCAAAGCACCAGTTTCTAGAAACTAACTCTTCTGGTTTGCTTAAGGTTTAATTGATTTGTCCTTGAATGGGATAATTAACATTTAATATATCTTAAAGATGCTCTTGTCACCCACTGGCTGATTAAAACAGCAATGGATGGGATGTGGTAGGGCTTTTATTTCACTTTAATGAAAAAGTGGTCATTTTTTACCCCTGGGTTGTTTCACTCAGGGAATATAATTAATTATGGATTAGTGAGACTCTGGTTCATTACAATAATTCTGAATAAATTACATAAGTAATTGGGTTGGATCATTAATGGATTTTGCTGGCAAGGAGGTTCTACCATCCCAGTGTCAATGTTGTGTCACTCATTTGGGTTTATCTGTCACTTCAGACTAAACTTAAGCCACAATTTACCTACAAATACCAGTTCTAATTGCTATAGAATATTCCTATAGCTGTGTTTGCTCTTCCCTGCCTTTCTGGGTTGCTGGAAATGCTGAAGTAACTTATATCAATATCACTGAAGGTTTCCTGGGTGCGATGGGAATGGTAGGCCCACTGGAAATGGTTTCACTGTCAGCAGAGAGGGATTTCTGAGCATTGTTCCCATCTCAGTAGCAGAAAACGCTGGTGGGACACAGTGGCTCCCTGCAGGGATTAAAACTGTCCATGTGGCACTTGGGGTCAGGGTTTAGGGGGGGACTGGGTACTGCTGGGTGGGTGGTTGGACTTGACGATCCCAGAGGACTTTTCCAACAATACTGCGATTCCCTGCTTGTCCTGATGCTGGCAGATCCAGCCATGGTGGGATGGGTGCAGTTACAAGGGTTTAAAACAGATTCCATGAAGGATTTGGAAGCAAAGAATGAGAGATGAGATACTCATTTCTTTGAGCCTTAAAAGTCCACAACAATAAGGATTTCAGCTGGATGTGGGAGTACCCGCAGTGTATATCCTCACTGTGTTGTGGTACCTCTTGGATTTAATTGGAATTCCCTTCCCAGGCAGGGGATTTCCCGAGGGGTGGCACAAATGGAGTTTCTGTGTCCAGACAAAAGGCAGAGCAGGGGCTCTGACAGATGGCAACCCACAGACACTGGAGAAGGCTCCAGGGAGGGCTCAGAGCCCCTGCCAGGGCCTAAAGGGGCTCCAGGAGAGCTGGAGAGAGACTGGGGACAAGGGATGAAGGGACAGGACACAGGGAATGGCTTCCCAGTGCCAGAGGGCAGGGACGGATGGGATATTGGGAAGGAATTGTTCCCTGGGAGGGTGGGCAGGCCCTGGCACAGGGTGCCCAGAGCAGCTGTGGCTGCCCCTGCATCCCTGGCAGTGTTAAAGGTCAGGCTGGACATTGGGGCTGGGAGCAGCCTGGGATAGTGGGAGCTGTCCCTGCCCATGGCAGAGGGTGGAATGAACTGATCCTTAATGGCCCTCCCAACAGAAACCATTCCATGATTCTCTGACTTCCACCCCAGCACTGCCAATCATGCCTCCGTTTGCCTGAAGGACTCAGAAAAGCTCAGTGGCATTAACAGAAGGTGGAATTTTTGTTTTGCTGAAATGGGATTTGTGAAATGGATCCTCCTGGCAGCGGGCAGATGTTTCAGGGAAGGCTGTTTGGCACTTGGAAGTGTGGACACCTGGGTGGAAACTGAGCTGAGGGTGCCACTTTGCACAGGTGTTCAGGCAAACATCCCAAATCCATCTGCCACCTTCCCTTGGCACTCCAGCTCCTGGAAGTTCCAGTCTGACTTTGGCTTCTGGCTCATCACAAGCAAAGAGAGAGTCAGAGGGAATTGTGTTCCCCTGGGGTTTGCTGTCTGTGAGTTGTGGATCTGGCAAGTGCTTTTTGTCAGGAAATAAATAGTCATTATTTTCCTTATATATTATATAAATAGGGAATATCAATCCCAGAATGGTTTGGGCTGGAAGGGATCTTAAAGGCCACCCCTACCATGGGCAGGGGCACCGTCCACCATTCTAGGGTGCTCCAAGCCCTGCCCAGCCTGGCCTTGGACACTTAAACAGCAGGATCCTCCCTTGAAAGACACATTTGGAATGTGAATACTCCCAGAAGACAGAAACTTTTATTTAAAACTTCACTTTGTCCTGAATGCACCAAATTTCCCCTTTTTTAGAAAACTAATTGAGGAGGGATTTGATTCCCATGGAGACGCTGACATCCCAAGGACATCCAGTGCTACTTTCTGCCAAGCCTGAAAGACCCATGGGAATATTAATATCAGAACATTTATTAGGAAAATATAATTCTTAATTTCCAGGTGACTTTCCCAGACTATTGCAGTTTTTCAAAATCCAGGGCTATCATTCAGCCTCATGTTTTTTTTCCATATATATTTTATTCAAGCTTTGAGTTTTATTTCCTCTTTTGACAGACATTTTATTTTATAAAAACCCTTTTAATCCCTAATCAAATTTCCATAAGTTCTTGCTCATTCTAACACTGGAAGTGGCTTAGTGCAGACCTTCCCATGGAGGAGGAACACTTTTGCTCCTGATTTTTAGTGCTGTGAGTCCTTCCTGTGCTGAATGGCCTCAGATTCTAAGACCGTGTTGGAATTCATCCCAGTTTGTTCTTAAATACCTGCTTGCCTCATGAAAATGATAAAAGGAAGACAAGGTTTCTTGAAGGGTCATCATGGCTTGAAATTATGAGTGTAATAATTGCTGAGGTTTTTATTGTGCCTTCCCAGTGCTGAGTGCTGAATCTTCTACCTTCGTATTTGGGTGTTTTTATGGCACCTGCCATATAAAACCCCTATAAAATCACCTAAAAGATGTCCTCAGAGCAGTGAAATCCTTCGTGGCAGGGTGGGACATGTCCACCTGAAGGAGAGAAGCTGCTCCACAGCACAAAGAGTTGGAGGTGTCGGGGTCAGCGATTGTCACTGCCATAAATACATTTTTGGGATATTCAGAGCAGTAGCACCATCCATCAGTGCACCATCAGCAGTGGGAGATGAGCCTGGGAATGAGGATCCGTCCCTTTCCTCTGCTGTGTGACAACCCTAAACTGCTCTCCTAACGCTGCTGCTGTACTCCCAGTGCTAGAATTCCCTGCAGGTCACCCCCACCAGGGCCAGGAATCCATTTCTTTCCATGCCAGTTGGATTCCTTGAGCAGGATTCTCACAGCAGGCCCAGGAACCGTGAGGTTTAGTTTTGTTTTGGCTCATCAAAACATGATTATTTATTTATTTTTACCAAATCAAGAATAGGCAGGTGGCTGTTGCATCTCCCCCTGCTGCAACTGTAGACCAAGATGCAGGTGAAGTTATAGAAATTAATACACATAAAAGGTAATCAAAGCTTTAAAAAGACCTTTTTAAGTCTACAGGTAGGCAAATCCCTCTTTTTAAATGATAGAAGATCACCATTTTTGGGTACCACTCCTCAGAATACCCAATAAAGCTGATTCTTATCTCCCACCTGAAAGTCATGGTGCAATCAGAAAATATCCAATAAAATAACAGTGAAGATAGAGATGCTGGGCTTTGAGCTCTTATTGCTAAATTCAAGCTAATAACTGATTTTTCACATTTTTTCCCCCTATTTGATGTGTCTTGTCCTAAATGCTTTAAATCAACCTTATTAAGAATATTGTAACAAGGTCAAATATACAGTGCTGGAAGGTGGGAAAAATGCATTAAAGAACTCAAACAGCAGCAAATTAGGAACTTCTGCATAGCCCTGTGGCATAATTTAAAACTTATCAGGGGAGACCTCATTTTTTATTTCTGAAAACCCTCATTAACACCATTCTCAGCTGATCTCAGCACTCATCTCCTGAGGTCCCACAGAGCGGGAGGTTTCTGCCAGGTACTCTGCCGGGCAGCAGCAGGTTCTCCACCAAGGGCCTGGCACTGACCCACCTGCTCTGGGTGGTCCTTGGAAGTTCTCCAGTTTCTTGAGCCAAGAAGTGGGGTTTTATCATCATTTTTAGGGAAGGAAATGGTGAACATCAGGATGTGGCTGTGCCTGTGGGGTCACAGAACTGTTTGGGCTGGAAGGGACCTTAAAGCCCATCCAGTGCCACCCCTGCTGTGGACAGGGACACCTTTCACTGTCCCAGGCTGCTCCCAGCTCCAAAGACCTCGGACACTTCCAGGGATCCGGGGGCAGCCACAGCTGCTCTGGGCACCCTGTGCCAGGGCCTCCCTGCCCTCGCAGGGAAGGAGTTGGCAAAATGGGGATCAAAGACTGAACTTGATGGTTTTGGAGTTCTTCTCCAAATTTAATGAATTCTGTGTTCCATCAATCACCTGGATCTGCCTGATTTCCATGGGGGAAAACCACCCTGAACAGACGAAAGTTTGACTTTCCAACCTTTCATCTTCCTGAGAAACCAACATCTGTTTTCCATTGGCTTTGATATGAAAATACATCACTGGGATTAATAAACATAACATGCTCTGTTAAAATTCTATAGATTTAAATGTGAAACTAATAAAAGGTGCCATTGGAAAAAGTTGCATTTGAAAAGCCATTTCATAAAAAATTGTGTAAAAATCCTGTCAGGTATTAAAATCTCACTTCCTAAAAGGGTGTAAAATACGTTCGGAGGGATTTGACTCCAAGGTACTCCAGTCTGAGAACATGTAAGCAAAAACTCCATGTGATTTAAGCTTCATGGATATTGGAAAAACAAAACATTTCCTAGAGAACAACAATTCAGCTCATTGAGCTTCAAAAATACTATTTTAGCAGTATTTTACTCAATATAACCAAAATGTACAACTCTCTAAATAGAAAATGTACCAGCTCCTTCTAATACTTTGTTTTATGCCTTGTGAGCATCTTGCCAGCACTTACCGACTGCTCCTGAAATATATTTCTACTCCCAGTGGCTCCAGCTGAAAGGTTTAAGCCCTGCCAAGGGTTGTACAACAAGATTTACAAAAAAAAAAAAAAAAAGGGAAAAGGAGCCCTTTGTGATAATTGACTGGAGTATTTATGAAGCTGAGACCTCAGGTCTTTCAAGGCTCTGTTGACCATGGAAATTCTGCTCTGTCTTTACTGCACTGAGAGTTCTAAAAGTAAAAAAAACCTCCCAGGAGCTGCTGCAGAGATTCCACCAGCCTGGAAGAGGAGGCTTAGGGGGACCCTTCTGGCTTTCACTGCCAGGAGGGGACAGCCGGGGGGGGTCGGGTTCTGCTGCCAGGGAACAGGGACAGGACAAGGGGAAAGGGCCTCAAATAGCATCAGAAGAGGTTTAGGTTGGATGTTGGGAAAAATTCCTCCACAGAAAGTCCTGTCGAACATTGGAACTGACTGCGCAGGGCAGGGGTGGAGTCCCTATCCAAGGGATTGGGAGCTGTGGGAGCAGGTGTTGGAGCAGGACTTCAAGCAGTTTGGGGATGTAGGAAGATTAAATAAAAGCAAAACAGTGGGCATCACCTCCAATATTTTTACATTTAGGGCCAGTTATGGCAACCTAAGCTAAAACCATAAGACAGATGCTGAAGTATAAACTAATCTCTTCTTAAACTGAATTGTTGACAGCTTGTCAGAAGCAAAATTGTTATGACTTCCCAACGTGGTGAAGTTGGCTGTAAATTCCAAGGAGAAAAACAGATCTATGCATTTCATCCCTTAAATAACCTCCTCATGTTTCCAGTGGTGTGGTGACATACCTGGGAACATTTAGGAACATGGATATTGTTGCCACCTAATTCCACTGTGGGGTTCAGGAGCTGGAAAGGGCACATGAGGTCTCCTGATGGGATTTTGGCCCTTGTCCACGGCCAAGGATCTCCTGAGGGCTCCCAAATCCTCCCCTCTTGGCTTTCCGCGGCCGAAAGCCCCCGCAGCAGCTGTGACCTTCGTGCAGGTGCCGAGGTCTGGGCTGGGGGGGCTCTGAACTGCCAGGGGGTGACATGGAGCTCGGAGCTGGCAGGGATCAGGCGTGTCCAGGGGAAATGCTGGAGCACTCGGAGAGCGGGGCCGACTCCACGGACGAGGAATGCAGCTTTTCGGGAAGCAGCTCTGAGGAGGAAGGGGACGAAGGCCATGGAGTGTCTGAGTCAGTGCTCTCCTCTCCTCCCTGGGGCCACGGGGGTGCTGGGCACTGCCAGGAATTAATTAATAATTAATTCATTAAGTTCTGTTTTGTGCATTGCACCTCTAATAGCTGCTTGTGCACTTAATGCTGTGCTAATTATTTTAATTAGTTGTATTTAATGCACTTGCAGTAATTAACTACTTGTTGCATTTAATGCAGTAATTACTTTTCACTTGTCATAATTCCTTGCTGTACAGATAATAGTTAATTTTGCCTTTGAAGCTGTGCATTTGCTGGGAGTAACCTCTGCATTTAATATTTTTCACTGGTAGTAATTAGTTGTTTCATGTATTTACTGGTAATTAGTTTTTAATTTAATGCTGCGCACTGGGAGTAATTACCTGTGTTTTTAATGCTCTGCCCTTGTGGTAGTTACTGTTTCAGTTAATACTGTGGTTACTTGTTGCATTTAATGCCCTGCACTCATAGTAACTTCTGCCTTTAATATCTTGCACTTGTAGTGGTTACTTTTCTCTTCAATGCAGTGGTAGTAACTTCTGGGTTTAATGCTTTGCACTTGTAGTAATTACTGCATTTAGTGCCTTTATAGCAGTGACTTTTGCATTTGATGCAGTTCACGTGTAGTAATTACTTGTTGCAATTAATGCCATGCACTTGCAGTAATCCCTTCTGCATTTAGTGCTGTGCACTTATTAGTGGTCAATTTTCCATTGAATGCTGTGCACTGGTAGGAATTACTCCTGGGCTTGTAGTAATTACTCATTGTGCTTAATATAATGCACTTGTAACAGTAACTTCTGCACTGAATCTATGCACTTGTAGTAATTATTTGTTGTGTTTAATGCCACCTGCTTGTAGTAATTACTGGGTCGTTTAATGCTGGGCACTTGTTGAATGGTTGCTGTTGCCTTTAATCCTCCCTCAGTAATTTCTTTCCCAATTAATGCCTTGCACTTGGAGTTCTTCGTGCCATGCCCTTCCAAGGTTTCACTGGCCTTTAATGCCATGGATTTCTGTACCTCCCTGAGCTGCAGCTGCTGGCCAAAGTCACCTTCTAGAGTAGGATGGATTAATAGAAGATAACAGAAATTACAGCAGTGCCTTATGCATCTGAATACCTAATTTCAAATTTTATTGAAAACATTTGAACTGAGGCCACCAATTTTATGGTATTTTCCTGGTCTGTAATCATCTAAGTGTTACTGTTTTACAGTAACCAAATGGTGTCCGTGATCCATAAATTGAAGATAATAAGTGTCTTTTTGTGGCATCTGGGATAATGGTACATATATGTTGAGTTTTAATGGGAATCAGTGGACACCAACAAGTTTGAATTCTTTTTTTAATGGATCAATATATTGGCAAAAGTTGGCTACAGCAACTTAATGAGGAATTCAGTATTATCCTTTCTTATTCCTCTCTGTATTTACCCAAGTTTTAGGAGCTAATAGAGATAATTATCCTACTGCTATTCCACTGCTATCTCTCTCCTTGCTTTAAATTAGCACAATTTGATTTATCAGTGGGGTAAATTAGCTCTAATACACACTTAATTCCAGTCCAAATAGGCTCAGAGTCAGCATTCCAGCACAGGCTGGCATGTTAATGTTCTTCCCTTGTATTTCTGCTTGCTCCACTCTAAATGTATGAACATGAAGAGAGCTCCAAAGCAATTAAAGTTAATTAATGATGACCTCAAAGGGAGAGTGCATGAGCATCACCCTTTTTAAACCATATTCCTGCTTTAATACCTCCAGTCTTTAAATGGGAATTTCTAGTCCTAACAGCACCAGTAAATCTCATTTTCTGCTTTAGTGGAAGCATAGAGTGGTGTTTCCAGCCTAATTGAATGAGGGGTGTTTGGAAGAGGGGAGGTGTCTCTTGCCAGTAATCCACTTACCCTTGGAACATGGAAAGGTTGGAGAGAATTGGGATAAAGTGAACCCAGAAAATGCAGCACTGACACTAAAACACCGGGACACCAAATCAACCTGATTAAAATGAATTAAATTGATATTTTTATTAGTCTTGGAATTCTAGTCTTTTATTAGCCTATATGGATGGTGAAAACAGCAAGGAAAAGCTGTGAAAGCCAGAAATTTGCCCTTGAAGTGCTTGAAGAACCCTGTATATTGGAAATCAGAAAATTGTCATGGAAATAATTGAAGAAATGTGTTTTTTTCTTGCAGGGAGGATGTCAGGACAGCCAACGTCATCGCAGCTGAAGCGGTCACTTGTCTGGTCATAGACAGAGAGTAAGTTCCTCCTTCTGCCTGGAGCGGGGTGCAAACTCCAATTAAAACTTTTCCAGAGCTTAAGGAGTGCCTTGGATCATCTTCTCCAGAGAAGCCTCTTTATTTGGGGTGATAAAGTCATAAGTATATCCTTGACGAGTGGAGGGAAGGTGCTCCTAAATCAACCGGACAAAACTCAATAGTGACAATCAGAATCACAGAAAGTCCGAATGGAAATAAAGAAGGAGCTGGAATTCCAGTGGAAAGGGAGCTGGATGTTACAGTGGGACACAGGAATTCATATCATGAAAGCATCAGCTCCTGGCAATTGTTGGAGCAAGGTGTTATCCTCGTCCATGTAGGGATGGAGAGTCCTTGGGAGAAAGCCACAGCCCTGCTGGGAGCTCTGTGGCTCAGAGGAGATACAGGAAGACTAGAAGAGTAAAATAATAATTTATGTAGGAAGCTCGAGAGAATTAAGGGAGGTTAATCCAGAAAAAAAATGTGCCTGGATGCTCCAGTGCTGCAAATCCAGCTCTCCCAGTTACTGGGAATGGGATTAAAAAATGACATAAAAATGACATAAAATGACATAAAAATTGAACATGGCTCCTGGGCTGGTTTTCCCATTGTGAAGCACTGGCACAGACCAGTGAAAGGCATGGACACACCTTCATGGGACTCTTTCCATGGGAATGTGGTATGGATCTGTGAAACCCACAGAGAGGGTGAATAGGTACTGACTTTTCACTGCCTCCTCTAGTGCAGGAGCTCCAAGAAACCCGCAGGAGGGAGCCAGAAATTATGGAATAAGAAAAAAACCTGATGATGTTGGAAAGGAAAATGGGATTTTTGAAGTACGTGGGACTCACCTCTGCACCTGGAGCTTTCAGAGCTGTGTGGATTGTTGGGGTGTCTGGGCAGGGCCAGGAGCTGGATCCCTGTGGATCCCTAGAAGTGATTCTGGAGCCCTTCTTGTGTTCTGGTGAGAGATGGGATTCCGTGCTCTTTCGGGGCTGACCTCCATGCCCTTAATCCTCCTATGACACAGGTGGCTCGTGCTCAATTATCTCACAGGCCTCCTTTCTGGTAAGCCAGTGTTCTGTAAAGGCTGAGCTGGGGAATACCTTCAGAAATCCTGATAAGTTCTGATTTATGGTAGTTCTTTTTAATTGCAAAACCCATGGTCTGTCCATTGAACACAGGTGGGGAACACCTGAGAGCTCCTTTCTCAGCCTGGTAGGTAAAACACCCTCCATTCTCATGCTGTGGGGCAAGGAGAGAAAGAAGAATTCAATTACTTAGCAAGACAATGCTTTAATAATCTTTGTGCTTTTAATAATTAGATAATTAGTAATCATGACTTCAGAGAAATAAAAAGCGACAAGTAATTTATGCTTTTTATTTTCACACTTTTCCAACGGATATTTTTGGTTTGCACTGTGAAAGTTAAAAACCCCAAATAATTCAATAATAATAATAATGATAATTTTCTTCCTTTTGTTTTCCCCCGTGCCTTGTCCTCAGCACACAATGCCCTTGAAATAGTAAGGAAGTACAAGTTAAATTTAAACTGATGAAGCTGTGGTTAATCTACCCCAGAGATTCTATTAACACTCTACAATTAGCAGAGTAAGGCTTTTTATAAAATTCTTATTTATTGTGCAAGCAAAGTGACCCTATTGATAGCCCTATTTATAGCAGAGCAGGCTGTCCTGTGTCCTGGCCACTGTGTCCCAGCTCTTCCTTAGGCCGTTATTTCATAGGAATGACAACAGCAGGAGAAAAGTTTCCTGTGGAGGTAAACTACCAGGACTTGTGGCAATTTGGGAAATTGGTGAGGAAAAAGAACCATTTTTTTACATCCAGCTGTGGTGAATTTTACACCTTTTGGGCTGTGGTGATGGATCTGAATGCTGAGTGATACAGAAGGTGGCGATGGGAGCAGGGAGTGGTTGTTCCCTGCAGCCCGAAGCTGTTCCATGCAGCAAGAGAGGTGACACAGGTCACTGAAGCTGGCAAATATTTCCTTTTCCCAGACAAGCTCTTTGCCTAGTCAGATGGAGCCACTGAAGCAGCAATTTCCAAGCCCTGTGTGTGTCCCCATCTGAAGCAGCGCAGCAAAACTGGCGTTGCAGTTTCAAAAAACAACCTCTTCCTTAACACATGGAATTCCTGGAGAAATCCAATCTCACTGACCAACATCATCCACTGGAATTATCTGCAGTAGGGTAACTCTTCCAGATTCCTTGTGAAAGGCTTCCCAAGGCATCCAAAAATTGGATGCCACACTCCCATCTCATTAACAAAGAGTCGCACCTTGGTGCCACAGCAAGTTATTGCTAAGGGAGACATGACTCTGGATTTGCCAATATTCCCAGCAATTTTAGGGCTGGCTTAGCTGCTGCAGTTTGCAGTTTGGGGGTCAATAATATGGGGAACTTTCATCACAGGGATGAGCCAGGAGCTCTGGGCAAGTTGGATGTGAGAAGGGAATTTCTTAGGCATGAGAAGAGGGAATGCGTTGCCTAAAAGGATCTCTGGAATTTATAAAATTTGTATAAAATGGCTACAGGGCTGAAGCAGTGGGAGTTGGAAATACCACAAGGGAAGTCAAACTGGAGCTCATGATGGGTCTTTAATTACCAGATGATGTTGATGCTGCCTTGCTTTTTAATTTCCTTGTGAAAAAAAAGGAGTTTTCCAGTCCTGAAAACACCCCAAAGACTTCCAAAAAGTAGTACAGCTATTTTTGCCAATCTAGGAAGATGTGCTTTGCAAAGTGCATTTCCAACATCCTTTTCTGGAGTAGGAATGAGCAAAATCCTGATCTAGCAATGAAAACAACCTGCAGGAAGCATTTGATGCATCCCATGGACTTCATTCCCACTTGTCCTCGTCCTGAAAATATTTGTTACGAAAAGCATTGGTATTTTTATCATCTTGCAGTTGTGTTTTTTAATTGCTTCCTTTACTGGAATAATGAATTTTAGTGAGATTTGGTCCTTAATGCTCTTAATCCTCCCCTGTGAGTGTGGGGAGGCCCTGGCACAGATTCCCAGAGCAGCTGTGGATGCCCCTGGATCCCTGGCAGTGTCCCAGACCAGGCTGGCTGAGGCTTGGAGCACTATGGGGTAGTGGGAGGTGTCCCTGCCCATGGCAAGGGTGGGACTTTAAGGACTTCCAACTGGGCTTTAAGGTCCCTTCCAACTCAAACTTTTGTAGGAATTCTATGGTTTATGTTGGGAGCACCATTCATTTTGATCCTCCAAGGAAGAAAACTGCCAGGAAAAAAAAACCAAAAAATTGTGTAGTCCTACCTGGTCAGGTGTATTTGAAAGAAAGAACTTGGAATTCAGAAAGAAAAAATTCCGAGGAATTTCCCATTATCATCAAAATTTCAACACAGAAGAGGAGGTATTGTAATCCAGTGGAGAAAATGAAGTGAGAGGGTGACAGGGCTGAGGAAATGAGGGTGGCAGCCCTGTAAGGGACCACAGCGTGGAGCAGGCTCTGTGCTCATGCTCTCAGGTGGGTTGGGATTGATTTATCCAATGTTCTTCCTGCCTGCCATGGAGCACAGACCCAACCATGGGCTTACAGAATTGGCTTGGAAACTTCAACAAAACCCAAACAGCATTCATGGGAATTGTGGGGGAAAAGGCTGGCTGGATATCTGAGGGACCATCTGAGGGAATTTGGAGAAGCCTTTGGATACTTGAGAAGCCTCGCAGCTCATTGCAGCCCCACCATTTCCTGCTGCTCAAACCTCCACTCTGGGGACACTCATTAATATTTTACAGCATCTCTCACTTGGCTCTTAGGCATTTTTATTTCCAAGTGCTTTTTTTTTTTTTTTAACAATTCATGGACTTTTGGTCTTTAGGACTTGCCTTGACCCTACAAGATCAAGGCTGTTAATAAAGTTTTTCTGTGGTGACACTACCGAAATTCATCCTCTGGGAAAAATTATACTACGGGAGCTGCTCGATGGTGTTGCCTCCAAATTGTTCCAAACTGGGCCTTGTCAGAGCTTTCCTGGTGAACTTCCAGACTCCTTGGAGGGGTCATTAGATTTGTTCCAGAAGTACAGTTGGGAAAAAAGTTAACAAATATGTGCTGGATTTGATGGATTGGTCCTTTAGGAACTTTTCTGTAAAAGGTCTTCTGATAAAAATGGTGCAGACACGCCTTGAGCATCTGTTCTGCGGATCAGTGTGAATAAAGATGCACAGACAGACTTCACTTGCAGCCCCTTTGTTTAGAGATAAAACAGGAGGGAAATGCTCCAAACTCATTCCTGACATTTGGATCATCACTGGCACACTCAGGGACAAGTTGGTGCAACTTTATAATTCTTTTTTTCTTCTCACCTTCCTCTTGAAACTGAGAAAGTGTTTGAAAGTGTTTGTGGCTGCTCCTGAACTGTTGGAATATTTACGCTGAGACTGATCCAGGTTCATCTCTTATTTATATGGGACTTTTTTCCCCTCCATATAATTTATTTATGGTGCCAACAACACTTTCCTGGAGCTCAGAGATTTAGCAACACTGTGAGTGTTGGGAGAACAAAATTGCCTCATGCAAATGGAGAGTGAGGAGCTGATGGATCAGAGCCAGGAAAACTCAAGGCGCAGCTGCTGCTGACAGAGAGTTACAGAACTACCTGAAATTTACACTAAATGCTATTTTTCCAGTTTCTTGTCTTCTTCAGCTGCACGTATCAAGAGGATGCACTTTTTTAAGGCAACGTTTTGAATATTTCAGCTATTTTCTGCTTTTCCACTTTGCATTTCCCATTTTTGTCTGTGTTTCAAAGCCTGGGTTTGGTTTTTATCAGGGAGAGCTGTGAGGTGTCAACAAAGGTTATTGGATCGGCCCTCCTGGCAAGGGAAATTGGAGAAAAATTAAATAAAAAGTATTATCCGGGCATGACTGACCCCATATAAGCTGAGCCGAGCTCTTTCAGTGGAGATTTTAGGGTTTGCTGCTTTGCTGTTTCTCTCAGTCAGAGCAAAGTTTACCCATGGAGAAAATTGGTTATGAGAAGAGAATAGAAAAAATGAAGAGAAAAGGCCACGAGGAGAAAAAAATCCCTGAGCAGTTTCTGATTGAATTCTAGGGGAGGTTGAGACTGAGCCAAGGCTTCAACAATGTTGAGATGGGCAATAAAAAAGGGACTCAAGTGAACTTTGATAGGTTGCCCAGTGCTAAGTCTGATCTAAAATTTTTAATTAAAATTAAGAGGTTTAGAGAAACTGTTGTTACTCCTTTCAGGGACTATTTCTTCTTTGCTGTTTCACTAGAAAAGATTTATTTGCATTGTCAAAAAAAAAGGGGGTTTTTAACCCTGCCACATTTTCCTAAGCAAACCACACCTAAATCACAATTTAGGCCCTAGGTGATGTTTTATGGCCTTTCAGGATGGTGTTACTGTGTTAATTAATTGCCTAAATATCTGTTTGGGGTGGTAACCAAACAGGCATTGGGGTGTTAGGCATTAACACTCCAATCCTGCTTTGCTCTCCCTGTCACCTTGCAAGTTTTGCCTTCATCCCATGCCATGCTCCCAGCAGCAGGAAAATAAAACTTGAGATGTTGAAGGAGCTGACCTGTTCCTGTTTTCACTGCTGAGCAAGGAATTCAGGGTTGAAAAGTTACTTCCATTATTAACACATCCTAATATTAAAAATATTAGTAATTACCAGGCTGGTTAAAAACCACTAACACGAGTTTATGTGAGAGCAAAGGGGTTTGTGCCTTCTCTTCCTCATTAATGAATTAATTAATTTGCTTTCCCCTTGCTTCAAAAATTGTTTCCTTGATTGAATGATCTAAAATATAATGAGTTAAGTGGAGTGGAAGACTGGGGAAATTGGTGTGGGCAGAGGGCATTTCCTGAACTCTTAACTCCCAGCAGAGAATCCCTGGATGGGTCAGTTTGGAAGGGCCCACAGTGGGCACCTGGTGCCACCTCTCTGCTCCAGCAGGGCCATCCCAGAGCACAGGATTGTGTGCACACAGCTCTGGAATAGCCCCAGGGAGGAGAATTCCTATGGAAAAGCCCTTAGAGCAGCGCCAGATCCAAACCATCTATCCCTGTTGTCACCTCCTACCCCACAGTGGATGGGGAAAATCTGGCTTTTTCCAACAGGATAATTGTGCTTCCCTTGGCTCTGCTCTAAGTGCCATCTCTGCTCTCCACACATGCATGGGGTCCATTCCATAGGCATCTCCTGAAGGACCTGCTTAGCACTGTCAGTGTGTGTGAGACGCCGGGATCCCACCGTTCCCATCCCAGGAACACGGAATCTCCCCGGCTCACCCTGTGCCTGGCAGGACATTGCATTTCCCCAGCTGCCCTGGATTTTCCTCACCTGCTCAATGCCATTCATTCTCTTTGATCCTACAAATCCTTCTTGAGAAAGGGCCATATTAAATATCCCCTTCTTATTCCTTAAGTCAGAAATGTGGCCTTCAATGGGGATTTTAGAGTTTTTTCTTTCTTTTTTTTTTTCAATGTTTCCATTCTTTTTTTGTCAACTTAGAGCAATTCCTTTTCTTCAGCTCAGTGTTTCATGCCTCAGAAGTGTCAGGAGCACAGAAGAATTGCAGGATTTTCATTTGTGAGGCTGTGACCTTAAGGCAGAGATCAGTCAAGAGACTCTTGTTTGTAGCAGTCCATCTTTTCAAATTTTTCTTCCTTGAAAAAAAGAACACCTGTGTGTGACAGACCTACTGGGAATACTGGAATTGGATAGTAGAAAGTAGCTTTTCACCTGGAATATTTTTGTTTGAAGGCATTCACTGATATCAGTTGTTAATTTCTAGTTTTTCTTGGAATCCCAGAATGGTTTGGGATGGAAAGGACATTGAGGATCATCCAGTTCCACCCCTTCCACCATCCCAGCGTGCTCCAAGCCCTGTCCAGCCTGTGTCAGGACCTCCCCACCCTCCCTCCCAGGGAACAACCCCTTCCCAATATCCAACCTGAATTCCCTCTCTTACAGTTTGAACTCCCTTTGATGTGTTTTTGGATGCTTTTTCTCTAAAGATGAGAAAGCTGGGATCCAGAAATGAAAATTTCACTCTGGAAGCAGAGGAATTTCCTGGTTGGAGGACAGAGATGTGGTAGTTGAGGTGCCACCACCAGCCACATTTGCATGTTTACTCTGAAACCTCTACTGAAAACCTTCAGCAGCCATTTCAGAGGGCTGGATAAATAATTTTGGATCTTCTTGGCATTGGTTTCTGCATCTCCAGCATTTCTGAGGCCTGGGCCTGGTGGCATTGAGATCCAGCCCTGATTACTGCCAAAAAGCCACACTGGATTTCTTGGCTCCCAGGTGGAATCTGTTCAGGTTCAGTGGTGGACCTGGCAGTGCTGGTGGGACTGGATAATCCTCAGGGTATTTTCCAACCTTGATATTTCTGTGATTTTCCTCTCTTTATCTTTACAGCTCCTTCAAGCACCTGATTGGGGGCCTGGACGATGTCTCCAACAAAGCCTACGAGGATGCAGAAGCAAAAGCAAAGTAAGTGCTCAGCATCAAGTCTCAAACTTGTGTTTGGTGATGGTGCATCACTGGAATTCCAAAAAAACCCCTCCTTGTTCTCCGTGCAATAATACCAAACAGCTTGAAAAGGAGAGATTCCTCCTCTGGACGCAGGAATTTCCCTCCTTGTGTCTCCCTGGTTCTCCCCAAGAATATGGAGACGGGTCTCCTCTGGTCAGTGCCCAAAGCCAGGTTGTCCCAAGCTCCTGCTCAATCACAATATTTGAATCCAGTGGATCTTCCAGAAATCCTCTTGAAATATTGTGAGGTGAGAAACTCCAGATCTTGGAATTGCACTTAAGGGAATTGTTGAGGGAATTTTTGTTGAAAGCATTTCATTTCTTTACAGAGCTCTGACCTTTCTCAAATACTTTCCAAAGTCAAACATGTTTTGACACAAAGGATGGGCAGCGGAATTTGTCATTTGGGGATAAAAATTGGAGCTGCCTTGATATGAAACAATATATTAATCTGAAGTCCACAATAAATATTCGTTCCTTTCAGAAGGGAGATGTAGAGTATTAGATTAAAATATTTTTTTAAAACCCACTTTTTATTAATTCTTGAGCTGCAATTTGGTTTTAATCTGTAATCTTTGAGCTCTGATTCTATCCCAATGATTAAAGCTTTTCAAGAGGATCCTGTTCTGCTTCTGGAGATGCTCAATATCAACTAACACAATTCAAAGGCAGAAATTGTTGAAAAGAAAATTAAATTTGCTCTATACAAAGTTTCTTTACTTTTCCTCCCTCTCAATTATTTTGCTTTTAGGGGGATTTTTTTCATAGCACATTAGGGAAGGGGAGAAGTGTTTTCTCAAAGTCAAATGCTCTGAGTGACTGCCTAAATTGCAGATTCCAGTTAAGTTATATATAGAAACTTCTCATTAAACCAGAGGGGTTGGAATGGTGTCTGCCAAAGGTATTGGGCACCTCTGTGGAGGGAAAGTGAGAATTCTCAATTAATATTGATTAAAAATAACTCTTGGTTTGTTTCAGAAACTAAGACACATGTCAAAAATCTTCAGTTCATAAGCAAAACTTGTTAATCCTGCAAAATTCCCACAGATTTCTCTTTTCTTACCTTTGAGTGATATTTGAAATATTATATTTAATTAATTTTAAGGTATTAAAATGGTTGCATTTTAGATTGGAATAATATTTCCCTGTTCCAAATCAAATGTAAGCTTCCTTCTTATAAAGAAGTTCCATTAAAAAGGCTAAATTCCCTAAATTCTTGTTGACCCAATTAAAAAGGTGGGAGACTATGAACTTCCTTTACCATCCCCCCAAAAAAGGGGATTTGGGGCATGGAATGCTTAAGACAGATGATCCCAAGTATCCCAGGGTCATTTAGTTATTATTTTATACTAATTTTTGAGTGTTCCTTTTTGGATTATATTGATTTCCATCGGATCAGAAGGGAAGAAAACATTGGGAATCAAACTGGGGAATTTTGAGTTGGGTCATAAATAATGTCATAGTCACAGAAGGATTTTGAAGGTGCCACCACCACCCATCAGCACCAAGAAAAATGTGCCCTTCCCACATCTATAGTTTTAAGCTCTATTCTTGAGTATTTAATACCCCAGGAACATTTGGGAAGCAGATTGAGGAGATTTTGAGGATAGTTCAGGTAATTTTAGGATCTGCTGTACAATGTGGGTGAAGCTGCAGTTTGGGATGTCCTTGGAAGAAACTCTTCCTTTTGGGACCCACTGGGTTTTGACCTTCACATTTTATCTTCTCCAGCCCTTTCCTTCTAATGTCGAGTGTTTCATCCCAATGGAAGGGCAAAGCCCTGCTGATGGGGGAATTGTTCCCTAAAAGGCTGAACCAATTAATTTTGATAGCAACTTCTTTATCTTCAAAGTCAGAGGCCCGTGCTGGAGCCCTGTCACTGCAGAGCAGGAATGACAGTGACATTTTTGTCAGATCTTGACATTTTGCCTCGGACAGAGCAGGAGGGATCAGTGCTGTCTACCTCGAAAAACATCCAAAACAAGGAATGCCCTATTGAAAAATAGAGTATTTAGCAGTCAAATTCCATATTCCTGTTCACTGGGCTCCTTGAAAACCAGCAGAAAGATGGATAGAGGAGGGAAAAATGGTGAAGTTCCTTGGTGAGAGACCCCAGAAGAATTGTGAGCCTTTGCAGAGAGTTTTGATGTTCCAGAGTTACCTCGCAAGGCAAACTCCTTGGGAGAAAAGTCTCCTTGGCAGCAAGTTTAACCTGGATTCCTTTCCAAGCAGCAGTTAATTAGCTCCAGCTAACTGTCCTTCAAGGGCTTATTTTTTTCCAAGGGGAGGTTTGTGATAGGGAAGAACTCGGAACATAAAACGTGGGCAGGTTTGTGAGACTTTACACAAATCCCTGGAATGTTTTTGCTCATCTTTTTTTAGCTCCCATCTCCTTTTCAGAGCTCATTGCCAGCTGGGAAAAGGCCTTGGGATACATCCCGTGGATCAAGTGGATCAGGGTGACCAAGGCCAGCTTGGGCAGGACTTGGTCTAGTGGGAGGTGGAAGGGGTTGGAATGAGATGGGCTTTGAGGTCCCTTCCAACCCAAATCATTCCAGAACTGTAAATGCCTACACAATTAGTGGCACTGGGTTTTTTTTCCCCTTTTCATGCTGGAGCACATCCCTGGAGTCACAGAGTTCAGGGCATGGCTGAGAAGATGTTAGGCAGAAGTTACAGGCTTGGAATATCTTTCCATGTATCCATCTGTCCTCCAGGCCTGGAGGAGCTGAACTATTTATTGAGTTTATCTTTATTTTAGAGGCACTTTCCTGCTTTTTGTCAGCTTGGGGTTGGCAGTTCCCTTTAATGTCCATCCTTTGTGTTCCCTCTCTTAAATCAGCAATTGCAGACATGTCATCTCTCAGACCAAGATTTTAATTGTAGGCTATAATTTTAATTATAGGATTATGCAGACTATAATATGAGTATTTCTTGAATGTATTCAAATGAATTAATGAATTAACTAATGAATATTATAGTTGGCTCCTAAAAGGGGAAGGAGAGAGGCAAATTTGCTTCACGCTCTGAGGAAATAGGAGTCCAGAAGAGCAGCACTCATGTCCCATTGCCAGGCCCAGCCACACTGGCATTTAGGGCATGAAGGAGATGGCAAAATAATCAGGATTATCTCAGTGTAGGTTGTTTCCAGATGGAGCCACTCCAGCAGCTTCCTTAAATCCAGGAGGACACGGGAGAGTGGTTTCTGCTACAGCTGGCGGTGCCAAGTGGGGCGAGGTTCAGTGACCCCCTTTGCTCCAGGCACACCAATCCCTCCTGCTGGGCTCTCCCCAACCTGGGAACTCCTGGCGCTGATCCTGCGCAGTTATCGAACCCTTACCAAGCTTGGAGGGGTTCCTTTCTAGGTGGTGCCACCTTTCCGTGGCACGGCTGTGGCACAGCCACACCACCGAGGTGTCCCTCGCCACCCAGCTGGGACAGCTGGCAGCCCCCAGAGGCACTGTCCCAGTGCTCCCGTCACATTCCCAGCTGGCTCCCAGTGCCAATGTCCTGTGGCAGCAGGGCTAGGGATTAATCCCCAGCTGAAGCCTGGACTCTGGCACCTTCCTGTTTCTCCAGGCTCTCTGCAGGTAAAGGTTATTCTGACTGCATTTTCCCTCGGTTTTTTTCCCATTCCAGCTGTGTTGCAGCCCTGGGGGAGTGTCTGGATACTCACAGCTAAAACTGGCTGCTTTTCCCAGGGCTCGAGGGGACAGGGACCTTTATTTATTATATGATGCCTTTCCATGTCCTTGCAGCTCCTGCCCCAAGAGCCCTTCATCTTTCTGGAGCTGTGTTTTAATGAAGAGCTTCATTAACAGTTGGACTCAGAGATCTGAGAGCGCTTTTGCAAACTGAATGATTCTATTCAAACCTTTTGTTTTAGTCACCTTTTTCAGTCCCTGAGATGTCCCTTTTTTCACCTTACACCTCCTCTCTCACTCCATTTATCCATTAAAAAGCATCCCAGGAGTTAATTGACTTTGTTTTTCTGCAGAGGGTGGTTATGAATATTTTTCCATTTTATATACCTATGGAAATGAAACAATATAAAAGTACAAAGGTATCTAAGGAAAAGAAAGGAAAGGAAATAAAGGGTAAGAAGAGAAAGGAGAGGAAAGATCCCACCACCCATGGGTCCAAAAATGAGACTTGGTTGTTGCAACTTTGATATCTGTGGGTCAAGGTGATAGTCACAGTCTTGATCCGCTGAGGATGACAAGACATTTCCATAAACATACTGAGGCTGGATTGGTCCTTCAGTTCCATAAAAAGGAGCAGAAACCAGCTTATCTTCATGGAAACTCCTGTTTTGGTGTGATGGAAAAGCTTGAGAAAGCTTTGCCTGCAGATGCTGCCTCTGCAGGACTCTGTCTGACCTGCTGGGTTGGACATACAGCCAGCCCTGGGGTTTCATGGCTAAAGCAACCCTGGAATTTAGGGAAGGATGGTTTTATTTTGTTTAGAAATACAGCTGAGATAAGCCAAGAAATATTTTAACCCCTGCCAGAAGGAAAATGGACAGAGTTAGGGTTCCAAAACAGGAGCTGACAGTTAAAGAGGATGATTTAGTGTGGGTCTGACTTGAGGCTGGGCTGGAAAACTCTGGCTGAAATAATCCACCAAAGCATGGCATGTCATTTTTCCTGCAAGAGGCAGTATTTCCTGGCTTTGCAGCATCAGGGAGCTGTGCTAAGGGGCTCCATCCACCTCTGTGTCACTTGTTCCCTGAATTAAGGACCATCTGGGAAGCTGCTTTTGCCTCAGCTATCCGTGGTGCCAGACTGGGGAGAAATCCCGTGAGATGTGCAAAAAGCTGGCAAGAAGCTCCTCAGGGCTGTGAAAAGCAGAGGTTGCAGTCATTTCTTTTAAGCTGTACAAATAATTAAACCCATTCTCCTTCCTGGTGAGGGCTGTGTGGAAGCAATAACTGATCATCAATACCTGTTCAGTTTGTGTGAGCTGTAACATTTGCTGTTCAGGAAAACTGAGATTTTAGGTGGCATTATTTGGCCTCTAATACAGAAGAGCTATTTCTCTTCCTGCTAGAGAGTTTTACTTTTCCCAGTGTTCAGCCTTAAATAATTTGTCATTCCATCCTGAAGCCACTGGTAGGTTGTATCCAGCTCTATCAGATTTTCCTGATTGCTGTAATAAATAGGGGTGGAATTAGAAAACATCTCAGAAATCATTTCAAAATGTGAGAGCTCAGCAAGGGGCCACACAGGGTGATGTCCCTAAGTGAAGCTAAATGCTAAATGTGACTTTGTTTTTTGAGGAGGGGTTGCTGTTTGTTTGCAGACTTAATTATTCACACAGAGACCACACCAGGCAGACTTGGTGGTTGCTTCCCTCTGGAGAAAGAGCACTGGGAATGCTCTGTCGCCCACCAGGGGTATGTGAAATGACCTTTGAAAGCCAGGTTGTTTTATTTAGGTAATAATCTCTGTAGTCTCCCCTTGCTCAGCTGACCTTTGGATGTGATAATGGGCTGGGGCAGATGTTGCATGGGAACCTTGGTGGAGAAAAGTCAGGGTCTCTGAAACAGGCTGCTCTTCCAACAGCTCACTGCATTTGTTTATGGAATTGGGACTGTCTTCTTTGTTTTATGAAATTATGGCTGTCTTGAGGAAGCAAAGCTGCATCAGAAGCCATCCCTAGGATAACAAATTCCAGAGGGAGCAGAAATGCAATGTGGATGCCTCCATGTGCATGTCCACTCCAGCTGCACATGGTGGGAGTGCTTGATGGTGTTGGCCTTGAAAATATCAGCCATTCCTGTGATGTGGGTGGGAATCCTTCTCTCAGGAGCTGCTGGGAATACTCTGCTCTCAGGAGCTGCTGGGAATACTCTGCTCTCAGGAGCTGCTGGGAATACTCTGCTAACCCCAGTGCTTGGAGCTCTGTGCGGCACTGGCTTGGTGCTTTCAGCAGAAACCTTGGCCAAGCTGGGGGAGTGGGTGGAGGAAAAGGCAGCATTAAAACATTTCCATGCACCCCTGGCAGTGTAAATTGGTTGTCCAGCACATTTTGGAGCTGTCCTGAGGATCTATCTAAACAGCTTTTAAGGATTACACTACTGGAAGTTGGGCTATTTCTGTCCCACTTTTATCTGCTGACTTAAATAACAGGGAGGCACTTGAACAAAATGTAATACAAATAAAACGGAGTGATTCTGCTGCGACAGGGAGCCAGTGATTTTGGAACTGCTGGAAACAGGTGTGGGATCATTTGTGAGTTTCTCAGCACTGCAGTTCCCTGCTAGTCCAGTTCTGCTTGGCTGTACCTCAGCAGCTCCTATGAGCTCAGACCTCACTTTTATATCCAAGAGTTTGTGAGGGAAAGGAAAGAAGGAGATGTAGAGCCAATGAGAGATGAAGAGCAGGTCAGTGGCTTGTGCTGGCAACCAGGGTAGGTTTGGCAGGAAAAGATTTAGGACCCAGAGGGAAACACCAGGGCAGGAGGTGGGACAGCATTGTCTCCCTGCTGTCATGTTGTCTCGGTAGGGCTGGCAAAGGTGTTGCCAGATAAAGCAGTTTCTCCCCATTCACCAAAAAAACCTCCCAGGCCAGGATTTATGGAAGTAGCTCCAAGGTTTGGAAATGCTGATTGTTTTAACTGCAGGGAGAGGGTAAGGAGTAGAGGGTGGAGGTTCCTGTTTCAAAATGAGTGAATATTCATTGTTCTCCCTGCGAACATTGGTGGTACCCGAAAACTGCCCAGTGAATTCAGCTGACCCCAGGACAGAAATTGTGTCACACTGGAAGATGAAATTCAATCACCCAACTGTGAAATGGAAGAATTTAATCCTACTTTAAGTGAAAAACTCAGTGCAGCTTTAACTCCAAAGCTGCTACTGCCATCTCCATCTCACCTGCTGCTGAACCACCAAAACAAACCCTTTTTGTTCTTCCCTGTTGTAGAAAACAATCACTTTTCCTGAGGGCTCAAATTACTTTCCATACATAACTCCCAGTTTAAATGTAATCCCCATTACGCTCAGGATTTTCTACCCTCATCTCGTCCTTACCTGGGGAGCCCTTTCCACACCTAAAGGGGCTCCAGGAGAGCTGGAGAGGGACTGGGGACAAGGCATGGAGGGACAGGACACAGGGAATGGCTTCTACTGCCAGAAGGCAGGGACAGATGGGATATTGGGAAGGAATTGTTCCCTGGGAGGGTGGGCAGGCCCTGGCACAGGGTGCCCAGAGCAGCTGTGGCTGCCCTTGGACCCCTGGCAGTGTCCCAGGCCAGGCTGGGCAGGGCTTGGAACAGCTTGGGACAGTGGAAGGTGTCCCATGGCAGGGGTGGCTCTGGATGATCCTTGACATCCCTTCCATTCCAAACAATTCTGGGATTCTAGGAAAGGATTCTAGGGCAGGTCTTTGCCATCCCTGCCCCCAGCTTTGGGACCCATAGGATGTGATGCTCCCGTCTTTGCGATCCCCAAGAAGGTGCCAGCCTCCCATTACAGTAATATATACCATATCACTGAGTAAATGGAGGCTTATTTTTAAAAAATAAAAATTCTGGTGGTTCCAAATATTATTTATGGATCCTGACAAACTGCCACCGTGTGATGTAATTATTATTTTTCCCATGTGCTTGTTTGCAGCACTTGGAATGCTGGAATGCTTTAGGTTACAAGGGACCTTAAAGCCCTTCCAGTTCCATGGGCAGGGACACCTTTCACTAATCACAGGTTGCTCCAAGTCCATCCAGCCTGGCCTTGGACTGGATTTAGGCATCCCGAACCCCACACTGGGCAGTGCACTTGGTTTTCCTGATTGTGCTCTGCTCCACTTACATTGATTTGCCCTCAGTTGCATTTGCTCCATTTTTTCAGTGCCTCAGTGAACGCTCCATGAAATTATTTGAGAAGTGCTGAGCTCTAAATCTTTAAATCATCTGAAAAAAAAAAAAAAAAAAGAAGAAAAAAAAGGAAAAACTGTTCTCATGATTTAGCTCATCCCACAGCTTCTGTGGAGGTATAACAAGATGAAACATCAGAAATATAGATAAGATGACATTGTGAATATGTGTGATAGCTCAGTGCCTGCAAACCTTGAAAGAGGAGATGAAAGCCTGATCTGGCCCATTATGTTGGACACTAATGTAATACTACCTGGAGGTTTTTGATGGGGCTTTTGTTATTAAATTTCTGATGCAAGTTAAAAATCTCTCATTCATGGCTCTATTTAAAATTAATTTTAGTGATGGCAGTGAGGTGTTTCTAGCTCTGCTCAGCAAAGCAGCACAGGGAGAGATGTTTGAGTCCTGTCTTTGCTATCTCTTCGTTTCCTGTCACTTTCCTGTACAGTTGTTGGGTTGCTCTGTAGAAAACATCAAATAACATCATTTATTGATCACAGAGCGAGGGATTAGAGCGATACCATGAGCTCCAACGTGTGCAATTGGAATCTGCTCAGTTGTTGATGATCTGTGTTAAACAACTGTGCCATACCTCCCCCTCAACCCCTTCAGAGCTCCAGGTCCTGGTGCTGATCTCAGTCTCAGGTTAAATCTCAGACCTGAATGCATTTCCATCCCAAGATGCTTCCTCAGCAAGGTGCATTCCTCACACAGGGACCATTATTCCTTCAGCCCTTTGGAGGCTGCTCCTGTGCAGGAGTGATCTCATTCCTCTCGGAGGGCAGCACGGAATTCCCATGGCTTGGAGCTCTTTGAGGAGCCTGAGATGGGAGTGGGGCTGTCAGCAGTCCAAGCCAGAGCTGGGGCTCTTGGAAGATGCAGGGAAATTGCCAGGGAGTCCCTGCAGACGCTGGCCTGGCACAAATTAAAAAGTCACCACTCAGCTGCTTTGAAACATCAACTGTGCCCTTAAATTCCCCCACTTCCAGCTTCCCAGACATTTCCTACACTCAGGGAGTGGGTGTCTGGAGCTCAGCTTTGAAAGCTGCTTTACCAACCCCACTGCTCCAAATCAGCTGTTTAATAACGAGGTAGGAGCTGAGTTGCCATATTCTGGGTCAGATTCAGACATGAAAATATTTAAGAGTTGAGCAAGTGCTTAGTGAGGACGTGACTTCCTGCTTGGAAAGACAGAGGATCCAGGAGAAAATGCTGCTCCAAGGCTTTTGCTCCCTGCTGCTCACACGTGCCCTTGCTAAGTATTGAAGCTGACATTTAAAGCAAAAAGGATTTGCTTTATGGTTGCAAAGGGTAAAGTCCTGCAGGAGCGAGCCTTGCACACACAGCACTCAGCTATTCCCGAAGTCCCCTGAATATTAAATATCATTGACTCCTTTCCTTGAAACCAGCTAAAAGTCTGGTCATTTGGACTTCCTTTTACTGAGCTTGGGAAATGCGGCAGCAAAATGAAGAAAAGTTCCTCCTGTTTCTATTTGTTTTTCAACCTCTACATTGTTTGTCAGGCAGGCAGGTTTTTATCAGTGCCTTGTTATCCAGGACAGCTCCCTGGAAATGGAAAAAACACTCAGACTTCTCACGAGAGACAGAGGAGGTGCAAAAGCTGGGAACAGGTAGTGCTGTGCCTTCCCTTTACTGGTGGGCTGGTGATGGCTTGAGGCGGGAGTCTCTCAACTCAAGTGTCCTTTTGTGTGAATCTCTTTGCATGGCTTCAAGCATTTTGCAACATTGTTTTAAACGCGGCTGGGGGAAAGAAATTCAAATTTTTGTGTGGCCTGCAGTGTCTCCTGTGCCATTAAACACAGGAGCTGAGCATAAGAAAGCTGAACCTGGGGAGTGCCAGGGGCTGGATTGCTCAAAAACTCAACAGGAGCTGCTCCAGTGAATTCCTCTTTTGAGTCAGTCAGTGCTGGATGGCACAGCCTGGCTTGGAAATGAAAATAATCACAAACATCTCAGCTATTTGAAAGTTTTCCTAATTTTCTCCAAGTTTCAGTGGATGGCATTGCTTAGAAAAAGAACATTTCTAGTAGAGGACATCACTCCTGCTACAGGGGAGGTTGATCTGTGCCACCCCTTTGGAGAATGCACAGCAGGGGTGCCCAAGGAGAAACACTTCTGGAATATTTGTAAATGGCATTAAAAGTGTCTCTAGAAAAAAATGATTTAATCATATTTTATTATGGCCTTCTAAAAACTCTCCAGGGCTTGGAATAGTTTATAGTCCAAGCAGTTTCTCTCTCCCATTTCTAGTGTTCTCATTGGAAAGAATCCCACTGTCATGTTGAAATTGAACTGATAATTTCAAAGTGATAATTTTCAATCAACTTGATAATTTTCCTGAAGGCCTTCATCTTTAAAAAACCCCTTTCACTGTTAAAAAATAAAATTATTCAGGACAACTTTGGAGACACATCCAAAAGCATCCAGCCTGCTCTTTCCTCAGAAACACACTTTTACAGTGCTTTTTACAGAGAATTTCAATCTTTGTTCCAACACTCATTTAAAATTATGAAGTCTGCCTGAGAAGGTCCTAAATTAGTCCTTGTTGCCCCATTCCCACATTGCAAAGCTCCGGTGTTGAGGGATTAGAATCCAGAGTGACTTGGGGTGAATTGGGGGAGTCAGGATCACACCTGTGAATGAGGAGCTGGGGTTTTGCTGCCTCCAAAACTGAATAATTCAGAAAACAGCTCAGTTTCCAGAAGTGGGATCAATCTCTTCCCAGTGACTCTGGGCATTATCATTTGTGTGCCATCTCTTTATTTGATAAGGTGCAGCCTTATCTGGCTCTGCCATTAGAAAAGCCCAGTGCCCATTAGTGATATTTATTTGTCTAATAAAACACAACAGCGCCAGCTTGGACCTGCATTTGTGGTTTACACTTCTGCTCTTTACTCTCAGTTTCTATGGGAACCTGGGCTGTTACAGCAGTGGGGAATAGAGACGAGGAGAAGTCTTGGAAAACACAACTCCGATTCTCCGCTGAATTGCCAGGCACAAACACTCAGTTTAGAGCCAAATAAACTGAGAAGGGAACAATCAAGGCAGGAGGGTTGATAAGCAGCGAGTCCCTCCTTGCTGAAACATCCCAGTTATGCTTTTCTGCATGGAAAATCCAGGTGTGATGCTGGAAAGCTGGGATTGAGGAGGAGATAACTGGTCATGCTTGGCTTTACAGCTATTTTAGTGCAGAGTGCCCCAGAGTGGGACTAAAAATTTTATCAAATCTCTCTCTTTTTAATTAATTAATTGCAGCTGATGAGGCAGAAATGTGTTTCATGTACAATTCTGCACATGAGAAACATACTCTAGGTCACCCATTCCTTAAGAGGATCCTTCAGGATCTGCTGCTTCCCTCAGAGGTTAATGCAGATGAACACAGAGTGTCAACAAGGTGAAGACAAATTTTACATCTTCCAGGAGGTCTGTGTTTAAAATCCAGCAGATTTGGTGAGGATATAAACAACAAAAAGGCTTTTGAAACAGTTGGCCCAGAGCAGCTGTGGCTGTCCCTGGATCCCTGGCAGCGTCCAAGGCCAGGTTGGATGGGGCTTGGGGCAGCCTCGGACAGTGGAAGGTGTCCCTGCCCATGGCAGGAGTGGCATTGGATGGGTTTTTAAGTGTCTTCCAAACCATTCCATGATCCTGGGATTTCGACAAAGTCCCTTGCTCAGCACCAGCAAAGCCTCTGATTTTGGAGGCTCCGGGAGAACAACCTTTTTTCAGAGCCCTTGGGCTGAAATTCCCCCATCCCTGAATCCAGGGGAGGGGTTTGGAGCCCTGGCAGCTTTGGAAATACCACGGCTGCTGTCAAAAAGCCGCACACAGAAAGTCTTAAAACCCACCCTGCTAAAAAATAAACAGAGAACCACATATTTTGTGCCTTAATAAGCTAAAACATTGGCACCTACTTAAAAAGCCAATTTTGATTTAGTCCTGAGGGATTCAGACATTCCTCATCCCCACGTATAATTTACAAAAGAGCTCTGCTCCCCTGCCTTGCCGGGTGTTAATCAGGCTGAGGTGCCTGACAAGAAAATTTCACAGAATTACGTTTGTTAGGCACAGAGCTGAGTTCAGGCCTCTCCTGATTCATTTTCAGTCAAAAGGAAGCTCATTTGAATCCTCCACTGCTAATTCTAGGAAAGGAAGAAGGCATTAAGGCTCTCCTGGGAGTTTCAAGTGACAGCAGAGCCATTAGCAGAGGGGAAGTGCAGAAAGATGATCTTTATCAGAAACCATATTTGGCTGTATAGTTCAACCCTAGGAATCACTGTTTACCCCTTGGTTAAGGATTGTTTTATTACGATAAAAAATAAATGTTTCTGGGTCTCTCAGTGAGCAGCAGGTAGAGTTTGGGCGCTTACTAAAGATGCTGAAAAAGGCAGGAGTAAAACCTCCTTGCAAAGGAAGAGATGATCGATCCCCTTTGAAAATAGAAATGGACTTTTGGAAAGATTTTGTGTGGACTGACCACTGGAGAAGTGAAGGCCTTTACAAAGCATCTCTTCCCATCTTTCTTGGGGAATCCCTTCAGGCACTGGAAAGCCACAATCAGAGCTTCTCCTCTCCAGGCTGAACAATCCCAATTCTCTCAGCCTTTCCTCCCAGCAGAGTTCCATCCCTCTGATCATCCTGGTGCCTCCTCTGGACTCACTCCAACAGCTCAGATCCTTGCTGGGATTTGGGTTTTGTCTGGAATGCTCACACAAAGGGAGGGCCGAGATTTCTGCTGGAAAAGCATAAGGCAGGTGGGTTTGGAAATGTTCTGCTCCTTCTTGTAACACCTTTCCAGGAGCTCCTGTGAAACCACCAAGCCTCCAGAGGCTTCCAGAGTATTCCAGGGAACATCACCACAGGCTTGCTCTGCTTCTTCACATGCTTCCTGTTCTCCTAAGGAGAAAAATAGGCCTTTGATCTGATCCCAGACATCCCACAGGTGATCTATCCCAGGGTAAATCTCCAGTGCATCATCATTTTCCACATCAGGAAATAGATCTGAAGAGAGGAAGTGAATTCACCAGAATTAATAAAAAACCAGGTCTGACACCATCCTGCTCTCTCCCATCTTCTGTGAACAGCTAGCAGAGAAGGAGCCCGAGCAGGAAGACCTTCACCTGCAGAATTATTTCCCCTGTAAGGAACTAACACTGGGTCTTTACAGCATAGAATTAAGCTGTAAAAATCAGGTACTTAAATGTGGAGAAGAGTTCCTAGAGCAGGGCGTGTTTAGCATTATTACAGATATTAAACATTCAGGTAGTCCACAGCACCCTGGATTTTAGTGAAATGATGTCTCCCTTTACTAAATACATCTTGAAAATGCTGAATTGTGGGCAGTTTTCAGGCTGGAGAGTCCCAGCTTGCTCAGCCATGACTCCTGTGGTGCTATAGTTTGTATAAAGCCAGACTGCTTTCCTGCTGCTTCCCTGGTGATCCCTAACATTCCATCCTTCTTCTAGCCCATCAGCATGGAGCTGCTGCTTTCCTGGGGTTGTCTTGAGGGGTATTGTCATCCCAGAGCCTGTTTGTTGGCACTGGAAGTTTGGGCTGTTTTTTTCTCTCTCTGATTTAGTCTTTAGTGGGAAAGCATTGAGGTGCTTCTGCCGGGCCCTTCCCCAGGGTCGTTCTGCAGTTCATTGTGGTTCACTCTGTTTCTTTTCTGCTGCTCTGAGTGGCTGAATGTTTACAGAAACCTCCTAGGAGCCTTTATCCATCTGAATTTTGACTCCATCAAGCAGCAGCAGCCCCAGCCTCAGGGTCATATGTGGTGGCCTCCTGCTCTCCAGAGCAATTCTTTCTCCATGAGAAGACCTCTCCTTTTGTCTCCTGGCAGCTTCATGTCTTTACTGGCTTTTGCTGGGGAACATTCTGAGAGAACTTTTGGAAATCACATAAACTCTGTCGAGCAGATCAACCTTAAGTGTGACCCCTTCAGGAATCTCCATATGTCCCATTGTGGGAGACAGTAAATCAATTTTAATATACTCTTGAGGAGAGTTTTCACTAATAAAGATACAGACAATACAAACCATAGGTGTCCAGGTCAGCTCTGCAAGACTGTCATAGAATCCCAGGATCATTGAGGCTGGAAAAGCCCTCCCAGCCCTCGGAGTCCCAGCTGTGCCCAATGCCCACCTTGTCCCCAGCCCAGAGCACTCAGTGCCACCTCCAGCCCTGCCTCAGACA
>JAWWMU010000238.1:3838707-3855339 GCA_035048155.1 Cinnycerthia olivascens
TCTGTTCCCTTCCCTGGACACGCTCCAGCCCCTCCAGGGCTCTCTGGGCAGGAGGGCCCAGAACTGGACACAGCCCTCGAGGTCCCTCAGCAGGGCCAGCCCAGGGGACAGTCACTGCCCTGGGCCTGTGGCCATCCCATGGCTGGCACAGCCCAGGGGCCATTGGCCTTGTGCCCCCCTGGGCTCCTGTCGTGCCACGGGCACAGCACCCCCAGGGCCTTTCCCAACGGGCCCTTTCCAGCCCCTCTGGCCCAGGCTGGAGCTGCAGGGCCTGGGGTGAGCCCAGGGCAGGACCCAGCACTTGGCCTGGCTGAACCTCAGCGCAGGGATCCAGCCTGTCCTGATCCCTCTGCAGAGCTTCCTGCCCTCCAGCACACCCACACTCACAGCCAGAAATATTTTAAGAAGTTTTGTTGTCTCCTGAGGAAGCAATGAGGATGTAAATCTCCTGCTCCATGCACACGTATGGAATTCCAGTATATCTGTCCTGCCTACAGAAAAATTATGTCAGGAAATTAGGGGACCCTGGAGAGCTGCAGGTGATGGAGGGAGGCAGAGGGGCACTGGGAGGGGAGGCAGGGCTGTGGGGACAAACTGTGAATGCTGCAGTTGTTCGACGAAGATAATTAGGATTTTTTTAAAAAACGGAGCTGCTCCATAAAGGCAGGACAGAAACCAAATAAGAGTGTGGAGGAACACACGGATGTCTCCAAAGGCCGGGCCTTCCTAGGGCCGCTTAAGGGTGTGTGGCAATGGGCTGAAGGGTTGTCCCTGCAAACGCGGGATATTCCTGCCCTCCAGTGGAAGTACGGGAAAGTGCTGGATAAGGGATGGGAGCCTTCAAAGGGATGCTAAGAAGCCCTGAGGAAGCTCCTTGCTTTTGATTTGCTGTCCTCTGAGCTGCCCCTGGTGTTGTGTACCAGAGCCCTTGGTCCCCTCTGTGCTCCCCACCCCAGACCTGCTGCTGTGCCTGTATCCCATTGAATTTTCCAGAGCTGGGGCGAGATTCCAGTGTTGAGAACATGGCTTGGAGGGGTTTTGGGGGAGCACTCATCCGTGCAAGTCCAGCTGCTGGGATGGCCCAAGCCCTTCTCCAAACCAAGCTGAGTGCATGGGAGGTGTTTTAGGAAATATTGTGCTCCATCAGAAAAGCAGGACTGATGTTGAACTGCCGGGATGTGCAGGATTTGGTGCCTGGATTCCCTAAATGAGCCAGCTTGCCTCTCCTTCCCAGCCAAGGAGTTATCTGAGGTAAAAAACCGTGGGAGTTCAGGTGGTTTGTTTGGTTCCTTATTTTTCTAATCCCTTCCTGATTAGCACAGGGTAATATTCCAACGTTGTCAGAGCACTTGGGAGTTTCTTCTGTGGTGAATTTGGGTAGCAGCAGAGCAGTGAGAGCTCTGTTTTTGCCTGGCTGCCATGTGTTAAATAAATAAGTGCCTGGTAAGAACTTCCTTTTATCTAGTCAAGACAAGCTGTAAGATTGAACAGCTCCTGTCTCACCATGTCAGACACAAACAGTTTCCAGGGCAGGCTGGGAAACACAGCTCTGGGCTTTAATGCTTAGTCACTACAAGGAGGGGTCTCGAGTTTCCCAGTTTATCCCAGTTCTGTGCAGATCTCTTGGAAGTGCCTCAGTGCATCCAGCTGGGTCCTGTCTCTGCTCGTGCCCTGCAGCAGGTGTCTAGAACTGGGAGAACAGCAATGAGGTGATTATTGATTTATTAATTGGGAGCCTCTGGTTTCCAGTGGTTTGGGACTCAGGCACTTCCTGCTGTCGATAGATTTGGGCATTCCTTGGTGGGATTTGTCTTTCCTGAATCTACACAGCTGCTTTCCATGGCACACCCTGACCTTTTCAACTTGGATCATCTCCTGCCAGAGTTGTCTTTTCCCCTAGCACAGAATCCCATCGGGATCCGTGCTCCTCACCATCACTTTCCAGTGCCTTTTCCAACCTTACCTGGCTTTTGAGGTAAGGGCAGTAAAGGTGGATAAATGACCATCACCACCTGCTTATGCAGGATTTTTTTTCCCCCTCACTTTATAGGATTTCAAGTGTAGGTATTACCTTTTCCCTCAGTGTCTTTAATTCCTTGTTCGGTTTTTCACCTTGGGTTTTGGTTTACTGGTTTTGCTGGTTTCATATCCTTGACCAATGCAGTCATTTTACTTCTTCCCCTTGTTTTTCCAGTTCATCCCTAAAGATGTTCAACAGGAAGGATTTGAGCACTGCTGGCCTCCCTCCATTAGGAAAATGAGCATGCATTTCCTATTTTGAACTTTTTTGTTTAAATCAATGCACAGACCTTTCTCCTTATATCCTTTCTGTAAGAGCCTTTCAAACCTTGTCAGATGCCGTTAGGAAATCCAAGCCAACTGTATCCAGCAGATCTCTCCTTCCCATGTGCCTGGGGACTCCTTCAAAGAGCTCCAGGAGGCTTGGGAAGCGCCTTGGCTGTTCCCCAAAGAACTCTGATTTATCCATGTGTCAAGTCCTTCTGTTAGGACAGATGTTGGGTTTAGGGGACCAGAGGGCTCTGGATCCCATCAAAAAGCCACTTCCATCCTGGAGGTCACACAGAAGTGCTGGAGGAGGCCCATCTGGTCCCTTGGCTGACTTGGGTCCCCTCCTGACACTTCAATGGGGTTCCCCTGGGGCTTCCCTGGGAAGGAAGATATGCTGGGAGGGTCTCCCCAAGACCTTCCACGTTGAGCCCAGGGGTAAAAAGTGCACTGAGCTTCTCTCACATGGCTTTGTTCTCCTCGGTGGGCTCTTTCCAGAGGGTCTCTGTAGGGTCTCTAGAGCCCATGGTCAGGCCCATTCTGCTGCTGTGGTCAGGAAGGGTTTATTATTTGGTTTGAAGCCTTTTGAAGTTGTTATTTGCCTTTTTTGTTCTGTCTTATGGTGATTTCCCTTTCAACTGGACATGATTTGGTGTTTTGTTTTTTTTCCTCTTTCTTGATTTGTTTGAAATGATTTTGTATTTGAAGGGTGCTGTTGTTTTGAATATCCTGGCTCCTGCTGCCACTCAGCTGCTCCAAATTCCTGCTGGCTTCTCCTAGATCCACACTGGGTGTGTTTGCTGGGTCCAGGTCTTCATGTGATTTGGAAGAGGCTGCAGAAACAGAGAAGAGAAAGCTCTGGGGATACCTTAGAGCCCCTTCCTGTGCCTAAAGGAGATCCAGGAGAGCTGGAGAGGAGCTGAGGACAAGGGATGGAGGGACAAGACACAAGGAATGGCTTCCCTCTGCCAGAGGGCAGGGGGAGATGGCATATTGGGAAGGGATTGTATCCTGGGAGCGTGGGGAGGCCATGGAACAGGGTGCCCAGAGAAACTGAGGCTGCCCTGGATCCCAGGAAGTGCCCAAGGCCAGGTTGGACATTGGGGCTTGGAGCAGCCTGGGACAGTGGAAGGTGTCCCTGCCCATGGCAGGAGGTGGCACTGGATGGGCTTTGAAGTCCCTTCTATTCCAAACCATTCTGTGATTCCATGAAATGCCTCTCAGCAGCCCTTGGAGATGGAACACAAGTTCTCTCAAGGTTAGCAAGCTGGAATCCCTCTTACAAGGGATTTTCTCCCAGAGGATTTGAGCTATTGGGAAAAAGAACTGGGGGCAAAACATTGACAGAGTTGTCTGAAACCCCTAGGACTTGAATAAATGCAGAGTAAGTGGTGAACACAGCGAGCTGGACAAATAAGTGTGTCTGACATCATCAATTTATTGATCTGTTCTCCACATTCCTTAAAAAATTTACGAGAAGAAAGCTGCAACCAAGTCCATTTAACGTGAGCATCGCTGTTGCCATGGTGACCTTTCTCCATGCAGGTCCTACCTGGAAACTGGAGGCAAAAGGGCTCCTTGGAGTTGATGTGCTTGGCTGAGCCGCTTTGGAGGTACTGGAATCCAATTAGCACTTTGCAATTAGCTGGGGAGATTTCCTAGAGCACAACTGTGATTGGAGCAATTTCAAGCTGCAATTAGGCTGAGCTTTCCTTGAGGTCATGTCTGGCTTTCCAAGGGTGGAACTGAGGTTCTTTCCCAATGAATCCCAACAACTTTCCCTAAAATACCTTTGGTGTTTTTCAGTGGTACCTTGAAATCCAGTTTGGTAGCTGGAATTTATTGCCCTTGCGGAGTTCATTTGGAGTTTTAATGCAAAATTCTTGTTTTCCTGAGTATCCACAGCAGCCTGAGTTCCCCTTGGTGTTTTTCAAAGGAAAAAAAATCCCCAAGGGGTCTGTAGGTATTGTCTCGGAATTCAGTCAGAAAAGTGAAAGGAAAAACCCTTGATGCCTTCTTTTCCAAAGAGATTTTATTGTCTATAGATCCAAACTGTTGAATCCAAAGCTAATGAGAAGAAAAGGGGGAATTCAGGGAATTGTCTCCTTCCTGACCAAAATACTCCTTTTTTTACCCCCTTCTAAATTATTGAAGGGCACTGAAGATCACTGTGGGAGGTTTATTTTCCACTGCCTTTGTGTTATTCCTTTAGGAGTTGGGGGGTGAGTGCTCCCACAGAAATGCTGAGTATACCCAAGATGCAGCTGCTGAATCTGGGTGTTTAAACCCCTATTTGCCCCAGGAATCCATCATTTGAATAGGAATTAATTTGGGTATTGATGAATAACATTTTACTGCTCTTCCATTCTGTTCAAATATTCTGTTCATTGGAATGAAATGAGGTTGTCAAGGTCCAAGTGCAGCATTTGAGGTGCCATGAGAGGTCTTCTGCTTTTCTGTAGGATTTTGTTCACTGAGCCAGAATAGAATGTGATATGAGGCATTTCTTTGGCCTCCAGCTAAAATCATCCAGAGTTAAGAGACCAGGAAAAAGGGAGGGAAAAGAGAAGGAACAACCCCCATCCTTAAGCAATATCCTTTAATACTGCACAGAACAGGAAACTGCACCAGAGGAAGGAATACTCCACATCCTCCCTCCGCCCCTTTTAATTAAAATGGATTAAAAACTGGGGGGTTTAATCAGACTATTCTGTAGGGTGTCTTGTTTGAACTATTTCAGGACATTTTGGCATGAGGAGTAGTACAAATGTTGTTTTACGTGGAGCTGAATCCAGCATTTCCCATAGAAAGAAGTTGGAAGTGTGGAGCTGTTTCCTTAGGAGTTCAGGATGAACATGTGCATCTGGAAAACAAATACACATTTCCAGGGTGACCTCCTTGTGAGTTCCAGACAAAATCAAGGACTGTTCCCTAAAACCCCCCCTTGTTCTCTCCTGAGAGCTCTTGGCTCAGATCTCTATGGAGCTCCCATCACTAGGCATTTTCAATCTCGGTCTTTTTGGCTCTTCCATCAAAATTGTGGCTTTTTCTGGCCCATCAGCATCTTGTGGATCTGTAACGGACAATTCCACAACGTGGGTGCTGGAACTGGGGAGCAGAGGGTTGGAGAGGGTTGGGATTTTGGGAGCTCAGACTCCTGGGGTCCATTGTGAGCGTTAAAGGGAGTGGTGCGCTTCTCTGTGTTACAAGAGGAGAGAATCCCACGTGAATCTCGGGGGAAAAAGGGTGAACTTTGCATTTGAAGGCGTTTTCTTTCAGATCAGGTCCCACTGTGGGGTGGGAGGCACTGAACCCAGCAGCACAAGGTGTTTAGTGAGGTATCACCAATCTCTTGGCACGTTTAGTGCTTCGACAAAATTCACTTCAGAAAATCCAGACTTTTCAAAGATGAGGAGAAACACTTTCTGAGCTGCTTTGGCTACATTTCAGTGTGTTCAGCTACAATTCTGGGTGAGATACATGCAACATCCAGGTCTTCAAAGTCCCATAATTCCAGCAAATAATTTTGTTTAACTACTAGACCAACCTGGGATCAGCTCAACTTGCTGCAACAGCACAATATTGTGTTTGTGGTGCTGAGCTCTCACTGAAAAGTGATTGCTTTTAAAAAAGGGGAAGGGACAAATGAACCTGTGAGATTTTTAACCCTATATTTTTAATTTCCAATCTCCTTCCTCTTCCAGAGGAAGTTAGAAATGCCATGGCTTTAATGTCTGGTTTAGCTGTCACTCAAAACTCCCTTCCTGTAAGAAAATCTGTAGCAGGGGGTGTGCAATTTTCTCCTGATGTGGAAGGCTGTGAGTTCATGTGCTGTGGCATCCAAGAGAATTTCCCAGCCCTGAAAACATGGACTTGACAAGAAATCCAGCCTTTATCTTCCATGCAATGGTGCCTGTAGCTGCAGCTTCAGCTTCAAACCTAGTGGCACCACCAGCACATGGCTTTTAAAAATCCCAAGGAAAAGGCTCTTTTTGAAGGTGTCAGATGTGGAAGGCAGTGAGAGGAGCAGCTAAATCAGGAGTTAAAGCCACCTCAGAAGGATGGACACCTGACCTAAGGAATATCTGGATTATTATTCCCATCTGTTTGCCCTGGGTCCATCCACAGATCCATCCTTCTACTCTTTTGGTGTGGTTTGCAATTGCAAAAAAAAAATCGAGAGTAGAGGATGAGTTTGATGTTCTCCTTCTTGGTCTTCCTTGGGGCAGTGCAGCAGATCCTCATCTGGAGGTAAATCCTGTCTGAGCAGCCAGGAGCAGTGGAAGGCACCGTGGCATCCATCCCTCCCTGGACTGGATTGGCATTAGGGTCGCTAATTCCAGGCAGGAATTATTGATGGAGATATCCTGGAATAATTTTGGGATCTTAATTTGTGAGCCAGCCCATAAATGGCAATAATGTGACAGAGCTGGGAATGAATTGAGCTGTTCTGTAATGTTTGTAATGGACAGGAAAACAGGCAAAGAGCTGGGCTTTTCCTTGGAATGCCAGTTTTTCCTGAAGGGATCTTCGGGGAGTTCCCAGGTGCATTTGTGCAGTGTGAGGGAGATGGACACGTGGTACACAGAGGAAGGAGCACAGAGGCCTTTCCCATACATCCAGGACATTGTTATTCCCTGTTCTCACTGCCTGCTCTGCCCAAGGGGCATTCTGGAGCAAGCACCCCATTCCAGCTAATCCACGGAGACCTGGGAATGCTCAGACCCTGGAGAAGTCTGGAGAGCAGGTTTGACCTTCCCCAGCAAGGGTTGGGTTCATGCCCTGGTTATTTTTTCCTGTTGCAAAGGTTTGTCAGAGAACATCTACCCCCAGAAGTGCTGACCCAATGGACTGATATCCAGAGGCAATGCTGGATAAGAAGAGTTTGCACCTGGGATGGGATCTCTGAGAGGATGAGTGGCAACACACCACAAAGAAATAGGGATTTGCTCTCAGTGCCTCCCAGGAATTTGCTTTCAGGCATTCCCAGGCTCTGGATCCTGCTGGTTGTGTCGATGCCCTGTGGCTGCCCCTGCTCCCCTCTGTCCCCTGCCTGGGCCCCCTCAAACAGGGCACTGCTGAAGTTCCACATGTCATGAGGACACGCCATGAGGGGCTTTTGTTTTCGCTTTCACCTATTCCTAGATTCCCTGTTGCCCAAAATCCCTGGGAAAGACGTGATCCTGAGCTTTTCAATCAGCCAGGGAAGGGAAGCTGTGGCAGCCCTGCCACCATTTGCTGCACCTGCTCCTCCTGACATCACTTTCAACAATGAAGCCTCCTGGTGATAGGAATTCCAGGCATATCCCTGCCACTTTCCATCATTCCCCTTCACTCAAATTTGTGCTCTTCACACAGCACAAATCCAATCTATGAAGCTTTACATGATTTCAGGGTACCAGGCAGATGGGGTCCCATGGATAGGCCAGACCCAGGTGGGTCATTTCATCCCAGCTAAAATATGGACAGTCAGATGGAGAGTAAGAATAGCCGCAGAATTGAAGATGAGGGGAAGTTTTTGCTTTCTTTTACACAGATTTTTTTAAGTGCCCCATCAGCTGAAGCAGCATTTAATAAGAAATATATTGTGGCTGCCCCATCTTGGAAGTGTTCAAGAAAAGGTTGGGAGCAACCTGGTCTAGTGGAAGGTGGTCAGAACAACAAGATCATGAAGGTTCTTTCCAAGCCAAACTATTCCATGATTCTCTGACCCCTTTAGAATCTTGCTGTATCTTAAAACCATAAGGAGAGGGCTTTTAGTGGGCACAGAAATAAGGTTTAGTTTTGAGATGTATTTCCCTCCTCACTCCACCTGTGGATCTCAGGCTCATTTCACCTGTGTCTCCTTGTAGGCTGGCTCTGATCGTCACCATCCAGGTGCTGCAGCTCCACTTTTCCCAGTTTTTGCAGAGATTCTGTAATTTCCATCTTCAGAAATGCATTTCCTCAGTGATGGGTGAAGTAGTGACCAGACTGACCAAAAAACCTAATAAAAGGCTGCTTGTTAAACAAAGCTGGTATATGTCAGTGGGAAAGGCTCCCAAATTCTGGGTTTATCCCTCCAAACTGGTGGCATTTGCTTGGATCAGGGTGGTTGCTTCCCATTTGGTTGCAATTCTTGGCTGGCTGGCAGCCTGCAGGTGGAGAGGAGCCAAGTTTTCTCTGGGGATGACAGTTTGCCAACAGATGTCTGATGTTTCCCAACATGGTTAGGATGGGGACCAGGAGCTACTTCAGCAGAGCTGAGCAGTTGGGTAATTGCAAACCTTTGCTCCTCACATTTTCTCGTTTATCAGCTGCCTGGGTAACACGATTATTTTGTTATTTTTGTTGTTGTTTATAGTTTTAGGAGGCAAAGCTTGAAATATCTCTAAGAGCAACCATCGTCTTCATTTGAAAAACTGGTGTCTTGTCTTCGATTGAAAGATGTGTCTGCTAGGGAAGGCAGGAGCTTCTTTTGGAATGGAGAATGCAAACTCCCTCTTTCTAAATTGTTATAATTTTGAAATTAAGGGGCTCTCCGGCAAAGATATGAGGATAGGAATAGCAGTTCTTTACTAGTGAGTCCAACAAGATAAACAAAATAACAATAACTATGGCATTAACAACAAACAGAACCAAGGACCCAGTCACCGTTTTCTCTGCTGCTGGCACTTTCCCCTTTGGTGCAGTCACTGTCACAGCCGGCAGGAACGAGCAGAAATCCCGGGGTGCTGGATGAGATCTTCCAGAGGTTCTGTGGGGGCAGCTGGAGCTGCAGAAACGTCCCGGCAAGGCCGGGGGTGCAGACACAGCGCGGGGAAGCCCAGAGCGGGAGCGGAGGAACAGCGAGCACGGGGCAGCGGCAGCTCCAGCAGGGCGGGGAGAGGCGAGGGTCAGAATTCCACACTCTCAACTTCAGCTGCGTCTTTTGTCTTTCTAAAGTACTCATAAGTACACATAAGTATTCAGTAATTAGTTTCTTAATAACTTTTGGGAAAAAAATTCTGTAAGAAAGAAACCCAACCCTTAACAATCTTCCTAGGAGGCAGTGGCTCGTTTAAATGTTGGGAAACCTCCAGCAGTGTGAGGAGCCACAGGATTTCCTCTCCCGTTGGGCACAGCATTGCCCAGATATTTGGGCTGTGGCTCCTCCACTGACAATTTCAAAGGATTGGGATGTTGGAAGATGGAATTTCCTCCTGAGTCCCCTGATTATTTTGGTGTCTTGTCCCTGCCCAAGAGGAGGTTGAGGCAAGGCAGCTCCTCAGGAACAGGTATTTTATTTGGAGGCAGGGAAAGGAGCGGTGTTCTCCAGCCCCAGCTCCTCTAGAGGAGGTTTCAGGAGGTTTCTGCCATTCAGATTCGCAGGAAATCTTGGAGGGTCTGCAGGATGATCCTGCCTAACTCACACCTGAACAGCTCCTGTACTGCTCTCTGAGGTCCTGCTCTGCTGTCAGCTTCAGGAGTGGGCTGTGGGTTCTGCCAAGGTTGGGCTAGTGCCAGTAGGTGACAAAGACCTGCTTCAATAAACAAGAATTCCCATTAGGAGTCCGCTGGGAGTTGACTCCTGGTGTCCCACCAGCTCCTGTAAAAAGCTTAGCCTTCATTTTAAAAGCTCTTTATTAAAGAACAGACTGTTAGTTGCTTTTGGATCACATGTTCCCTGTATCTTTTCTTTTTGTGCACTTCCAGCTATGATTTTCCAGGCATTTTGACCTGGGATGAGCAGCACAATTACCAAAATATTCAAGGAAAGGCTCTTTCTTAATTACAGCTAATTTAATTGGAAACAAACTAGCCCAGAAATCCCAGTGCAGGAAGTTCAGGCCTCGTGTCTGCACAGCTCCAGAGTGGCACTGAACCTGCCTGTGATGCCACTTGTGCCTCCAGGGTGTCTTCCAAGCACTCCTCTCATCAATTAATTAAGGAATTTAAACTCCTCCAGAGGTCAGAAAAGCATGTGATGATTTGGAAAGTCTCCAAGCACTGGTGTAAGGCTGAGATTTACAATAAAACTGCCCTTCTGTTTGTAGAGGAATGGCACGAGATTGTGGCATCTCCAAAGTGTAGAAGAACACCCTGGTGCCTGGATTTGTCCCACAAAGCGATGAGTTATTCCCACCTCATCCTGCAGGAGTGGGGTCCAACTGTCCCTACTCTCACCCCACCTCGGTTCTGTGGAGCTGCTTCCCTGAGCACATTGTCCAGAGGGCCTCTGGGCTCTCCTCCCTGGGGCCAGGGCAGAGCTGTGTGCACACACTGCTGTGCCCTGTGCTCTGGGATGGCCCTGCTGGAGCAGGGAGGGGGCACCAGGTGTGGTCCTTTCCACCCTGAGCCATCCTGTGAATATCCCAAACGTTCCTGACTGTTGCAGATTCTTTAACCTGACACAGAAGTGAACATTTTCCTACAGAAAAATATTAATATATCAACTTCTGTATTCCTTAGCACTGCCCCCCCCACTGTCTTGAAAGGGTGTCTTTACTTTGGGAGGCGATAAAATCAAACTTCACAGATGTTTTTTACCATCATTCTGTCGAGTGAGGAGCTCACGCTGCAGAACCTTGGGAGCTTCTGTTCATGGAGCAGCACACTCAGCTTAAGGAATTAGGAAGGAATTCTAAATCTCATGATGAGGATCATACCCCTGGTTTCTGATTTCGCTTGGAAATATTTGTTTTTTCGTCTTTTTATTGAAGTTATTTATCCTCCAGCTTAGCAGGTTTGGAATGCATAATGAGTTAATTTATAGGAATTTGGTGTGCCAGTGGACTTGGACTTTTGTAGCTGGGAGTAAAACAGAATTCCAGTGGGACTGTTGTTAGTGGGCATGGGAAGGGCTTGTTTGCTTGATTTTACCTGTGTTTTGGTTTCACTGCGTATTTTTGGCATTTCCTTTGGGGTTTGGAGGCTTGTTGCCTTTGTATTTAGAAAAAAATGCATCCAGTTTGTCTCATCTGCCTTGCTCTACTTGTATGTGCTCACTACATCCAAGGAATGTGGCAGAGGGGATTAGCCAAGGGATTTCTAAAAGCAATCCCAAGAAAGCAATTTTTCTAAGCAAAGTAATAGAGCTTTCTGACATGTTCCAATGCAAATCCAGATTTCGGCTTCCTTATCCGGAAAGGTGTCCCTGCCCATGGCAGGGAGGTTGAAATCAGATGGTCTTGAAGGTCCCTTCCAACCCAAACCTTTGTGTGACCCTGGTCTTGAAATTTTACATCTGTTTGTGTGTTGGCACTAAATTTTCCACCCTGGGATTTCACCTTCCTGGCAATTAGAAATCATTAAAGGTATTTCACTGCTCTGTACCTTCACCATGGAAATGAGAGGCGCTCACTGCTCTGTCACCCCTGAAATGATGGCTCTGCTGTGCTTTGAAAGGGCACATTTAAATCCTTTTTTAGAGCCAGCTCAGCATTCACCTCGTGATGAGCACGAAGGGATCAATGAGCAGCTGTGGCACACAAGGTTATCCCAAGTTCACAACGGGCTCCGTGCTGATTGGCTTCCAAAGTCAGATGCATCACGAGCAAGGTCACCAACAGGATCTGGTGACAGCATAAAAAATAAAGCAGAGCTGAAGTCATTGGTTGACAGCACCCTCTGGGAGAGAATTGTACTTTATTGCCTCAGATTTGGGGCTTCGTGTTGTGACCTTTCACATTGTTGGACTCCTATTTGAAGGTTTCCCTTTTCACTTGGAAAATTATGGACTTTTCCTCTCTCTCCCCCATTGGCGTTGAGGTTTTAAATACAGCAGAGGAGGTGGTTTGAAGGGAATCTGTCAGTAACTCAGGTCATGCTGTTAATGAAAGGATCAGGAATCAGGGTGGGAATGTCTCAAAGCTGGCCGAGTGGCTACAGGACTGGGATGGTGGCTCATCTTCTCACGGCTGTTCCCCTGCATGAGCAAAGCCTCCAGTGATTATGCCTTACTGTTAATTGCAAGCTATTCCAGCCAAAATGAAGCCCTACACCCTGCAGGCCTCCCTCCATGATGCAGCCAACTCTTTTCCCATTAAGTCACCCGCAGCCAAAGGTCGGACACGCACAGGGAGTCTCAGCAGCCGAATGTCACATTTTATGGAGGAGGCGGATCCTGCTCATCCATTTCCCCTCCAAGCCTTTCTAAAAATACCCTAAACCTTAACAAGGAGCTATTTTGGAGGAATCATGGTCATGGATAGGCATGGGAAACTGATTCTGGCAGGCTTGTATGGGTTGGAGTTGCATGCTCCTTACTCAGGGACTTGGTGTTGTGGAGCAGTTGGCCGTGGAATACACAGAGAGCATCAGGACTTTGGGACCTCCTGGCTTGGGATGGCTGCTCTGAGTGGGTTTATAGGACGAGAACAAGTGAAGATATCCTTATAGGAATGTTGATCTGTGACTGAAGTAATTTATTTCAGGCATTTGCGGCTTATCAGATCTGATTTCATAATACCTGGCTAGGATTTCTCTCCAGGGACCTTTAGTGATCCTGCCACTTCCAATAAACATTTATAGAAACTGCTGCCAGCCTGTGGATATGAGAAACTCCTAGGAGAGACTTTTATCTTCCAGAAATCCTTAAAGACACCAAAATATTGAAAAGCAAGCCCCACCCAGGGGAAGATGGATAGAGAGTGCCCAGCTGTAGCCGTGGGAGCTGGATTGCGGTGCCAGGCGTTGCCTTTGCACCCTCAGTAGGGATGCTTGCTATTCCCTATTGGAAAACCCTCCGGAGCCATGCTGGGATTGGGGGCAGCAGAATGCTGAGCTAAAAGCCAGTTTTGAGAGCTGAGATGGAAGCGCAGCAGGTAAAGGCTGGCCCAGGCTCCCACAGCTCGGGGGCGGTGGCGCGCACTGCTCAGGTTTGCACCTCTAAGAAATTTCCATTTTTTCGCCTCAAAACCTCCAGATACGAAGCCGAAGCTGCCTTCTTTGCCAACCTGAAACTGTCGGATTTCAACATCATCGACACCCTGGGAGTCGGAGGGTTCGGGAGAGTGGAGCTGGTAGGTGACCTCTTCTTCTTTGTGTGACATCCTGAAACAACTGCTGTGTTAAAGGCTTAATTTTCTTTATTATTACACCCCAATAACCCCGAGAAAAATCATCTGCTGGGGTTATATAGTGAAGAAAGCTGACTTACATTTCCTGAGACATAAAAAATGTGCCAATAAATGCTTTGCAGTAGCCAAGAAGGATTTATGTCCTGGGCTGAGAGAGGAGCATGCATCTCCTCTCTCTCTTAAGTGGTTTATGGCATTGATTTATGGCCTTTTGAAAACAACCTGGAGAATTAGGTGAGTGCTGGGATTGGAAGAGCAAATGAAAATCCTATTTAGTCAGATCCAGAGTAACAGTAGAAAACCTCTCCTACACACTTTTTATTCAGGTATAGAGTGCTTGCACTTGGTTGTCCTCAAAGCTCAACATTCAGCACCTGACCCACGACAACACATCCCAGAGAGGGCCTGGTTTTGTGCAGAAATGTAGCGAAAAGACAAAATCCGAGCCTGCTTTTTCCTCTGCTTGGCTTTGGAGCTCTGTGGTCTCCTTTAAAGCAGAGCCTGAGCGAGAGGCGGCCTGTTTGTCACACAAAACCTCGGAGTAGGAAGAGGGAGTTGGGTTACACCAGGGAGGAGCCCTGGACACCGGACACTCCTGCAGTATGTCAGGAACTCCTGCAAGCCAGGAACAGAGTTACTGTTGCCACCACAAAACCTCAGGGAAGCCTCTGCTCCCCTCGGGAGCCCTGTGGGAGCCAAAGGCAGCTGGGAATTGGAAAACGGGTATAAAACGAGGTGGTTTGGGTGGTTATTTGTGATGTAAAGAATAAATTTGTCCAAAGGTCAACTTGTTCTTGCCCATGGTTTGTTCCTGGCTTTTCCTGGATGGGTGTGAAATCCTGTGGAGAAGAGAGTGTCTGTGGGAACACTGGTCCCTTTCTGGTGTTTGGAGTTTAATGTATGATTATTTTGTTCATGAATATTTAATTTATGAGCATTTTGAAGGAGTCACCTGCTGAAGGTGCTTTAGAGCAGGAGATTGTGCTCAACCTCTCTTTTGAAGTCCCTCCCTCCTCTCCAGACATCAGGGATTTGCCTCCTAAATTAACATCTGGCTTCTCCACCCTGTAGTGAGGCACACACCAGTTTGGGACTTGGTTTGAGCCTTGTGAACATTTTGGGTTCATTTTTAAGGGGTTTTGCCAACCTCAAGGTGTTCCTGGGGAGGTGCACGGGTTTGTCTTCATGAGAGGTTGCTGGTGGGACCCTCACCAGTGGCCATGGCCAGGCCTCTGCCTGTGGCAACTTTAAGGTGACAAAAACTCCACCCTGGTGATGTGTGACCCTGGCCTATGAGAGAGGAGGAGCAGGAGATGCTCTGTCCCTTCAGGGTGTCAGCTCGAATAGAAATATTCCGTTCTGAGCAGATGTTCACACCTCAGAAGCCTCCAAGAAGCCCTGGAGCCACCTGGGGTGGGAAAAACATTCCTAGAGGTTTTCTTCAGGGGTGAGTGTCCCTTTCCTGAGTACAAAAATGCTGGATAAACTCATTTTTTTGTAGCTCTTAACTGACACTGAGCTGCACACCGATAAAACATATTTAAAAGTGTAGCTCAACACACCAGATTTTGTTGTTTTTCTTTACCACAGAAGGAAATTATGATATAAAGCAAAGCAAATATTCCTTTTGTCAAAACTGAGCCTGGAATTGCTGCCTCATGCTTCCACCTCCTCCATTAAAAATATGGTTTATTACTTTGAGCTAAAAATGTAAAATATATTGGAGGAATCAGCTCCTTTATTGCCTGAATATGGAAGTGCAGGAATGTTCCTGGAAAACATTCACAATTTTTATGCTTTCCAGGAGGAAATTGAATCAAAAAATGAAGGGCATGGCACGGAGGAGGAATTTTATAGCTTTGGGCATGAAGCCCCAGAATGTCACTGCTGGGGAGGGCAACTGGTGGTGGCTGGGGGGAAACTGGAATGTCTGGGGCTGGGATTGGCCAAGAAGAAATAACATTCCAATTGGATGTGGTTTTCCAGGCACCTCTGGTGCCTTGGAGGGGTTGCCCTTTCCATACATCCTTGCACAAGGATATGGCTTTTAGGTCAGACAGCCTAAAATATAAATTATTTTCAATTCCCCAGGTATTACACACAGAAATCCCCTTTTGTCTTGCTTTTCCAAGCAGTTTTGTTTTCCGTAGCACTGGAAAAAATTCCAAATGAGTGTTAGTTGCTCAGTTTTTTGATGGCTCCCTGGTGCCTCTTCCAACATCCTTACGGATGCTCCTCTTCATCCCAAACTGGGCTATGTAATCGACTTTTATCTAGGTTTTTCTTGATGGATAAACCATCCAGGGCTGGAGAAACCACAGCAAATGGCAGGAGTGGACTTTTTGGGGTGTGTGCACTCCTTTTTACAGCTCAGCCTCCCTGCTTGATGTCAGCTGAGCATCTTCTGGGGTGAGATCCAGGACTAACATTAGGAAAATAAAAATTTCGAGTGCCACTGAGATAGGGAATGTCACCTCATATGACAGGGATGGAGGGCAGGTGTCCCCAGCCCTCAGGAATCCCCTCTGCTGACCTTTTTTGCTCTTGGCTTTGTTCTTTAATTTCCTTTTCACTCAAGTCTTGTGCTCCTGAGCGTCTGCCCCAGGTCAGTTCTTTTGGGTTTAAATCAAGGTTATTCTTGACAGCTCTGAAATAAATACATTGGAGTAGCTGAATATCTGAGATTGGAGTCATTTTTCCATGGAATCGATTCCTGTGGGTGATGGCTGAGCACAGGGGGACTAAAATTCACCTCCCTGCCTTCTGCACTCCTTCTGTCTTCGTGGTGGCCCCAAAAAGCAACATTCCTTTGCAATAAGGAGATTTATAAAGACACAAATAAAAACATGCACATAAAATGTTCCAGCCATGTTTTATGGGCTCTGTACAAAGTGGACACAACTGAATTTTTCAGCTTTAATTGTGTTTTAAGAGAAATCTGGCCCCAGCTTCTGAAGTGCGATTAAATCTCCTCCAGCCTCCAGCCTGTGTTGTAAACAAAGCCATTAGCAAATTAATTAGATAATGAGGAAAAACCCACTGCAATTGTCTTCTGATAGCCTGACAGATGCAGAATCCAGATATTTATTGGTGGAAATTTCCAACTGTGTCCAATTTCCAGTTCCCAAGCAAACTGCTCTTCCTAGCTGTTGCAAAGTTTTTTGTTAGAATGATCAATTTTCTCTTTGAAATCTTTTAACTTTTGGGTTTAATTGTCAGGAATTGCCTTGAGCTGTGCCAGAGGAGGCTCAGCTTGGACAGCAGGAGGAATTTGCCCATGGAAAGGGTGCTCAGGCCTTGGCAGGGG
>JAWWMU010000238.1:3858006-3873715 GCA_035048155.1 Cinnycerthia olivascens
TCCTGTATATATTTCATATTTATAGTAGCTGTGCACATAGATATGCAACATATATTTTATGTACATTTTATATCTCTGAGGAAAGTAAAACCATTTTTATTCAATTTTTCTTCCACCTTCTGCGCTCAAACCCAAAGTCCTTGTGGTTCCTGTGGCTCCCTTGGCTGGTTTTCCCATCAGGATTGAAAGGCAGGGTGTCCTTAGCAGCCCCTTCACATGTTCTCAGGATTAATCCTGTTTGGTGTTTTTTAAATAATAAAAAAATCCAGGTGCCTCCTACCTTTATATTTTTTTTTTCCCAGCTTTTGGAATGCGATTGGGATTGGACAGAGGGATATTTTTGTATTAATTAACAGAAGATTAATACTAAAAGCTATTATTGGTAAGAATAATAGAAGTGACCTGAAGTTTTCCACCTTTGCATTATAAAAACGTCCTCAAAGCCAGCTCATTTGGCAGAAAGCAAAACAAGGAGAGGGCTCAGGGAGGCTGGAAAAGAAGGAAAAGCCTCCAGGGCTCATTTTCCAGATGATCTGAAAAATAGCCCTTGGATTCTGTACCTGGACAGCTCTGGTGCACCAGCACTTTGAATGCAAATTAATCCCTCTGTGGTTTCAATTTCCCACAAATCCTCTGCCTTCCAAAGGACTGGGAATGGAAAATGGATCTGAATTCTCCAGTGGCATCAGGTCCAAGCCTTGCGTGAGCTAATTGCAGCTGCTTTTTCTATATTTAATATAATAATAATTTAATATATTAATATAGCAGTATTATTTTAATATATGAATATATTTAATAGAATAACAATTGCAGGTGCTTTTTCTATATTAATATTTGCAGCAGTGAGGACATCCTCAAACACCAAATAAAATCCCTGCATTTTTCCTCCTGCAAGTTTCCTTCCCCAGACTTACTTGTAAGTGTAGAAAAGCAAGCGACTTCCCCAGGCTTTTCATCCCTGAGAAAATAATAATAAAATTTTTAAAAATAGCCTTTTTCATGAGAAACACAAAAATTAGGTGATCAAAATCCATGGCATTAAATAAGGGGACACGCTGGGATTTATTCCCAGCACCCTTTGTTCTGTGATATTGGAATTTATTCTCCTGAGTCTCCACCAGGTTGTTGGGTTTATTTTCACATTGATCCCTGGTACAGATTAACATTAAGAAAATAGGAATTTCAAGTGAATTTAGAGTACTAAATATTATTTTTTTTATTGTTTGATGCCCAAAGAAATGCTTGAGTTTTCTTATTGGAGCTGCTTTCTTGATTATTTTTGTGTGTGGACAGCATAACATTTAAAAATACAGGCTGAAAGAGAACAGATCTGATCTGGAGAATCTGATGGGGATTTGCAAAGACTTTGGTGTGAAATAATTCAGGGGGCAGTGGCGGTGCTTGTCCATCACCACACGGACTGGTCCAGTGGGAAGCCAAGAAATCTGGATTCCTACCAAAAGAAAGAGGGATACGGTTCTCCACAAGTTTTCCTTAATCCTCCCAGATTTTAATTATTTCTTGTTTGTAAGTTTTGATAAATTCTGCTCAGGCCAGATTTCACCTTGATTTTCATCAGGCCTTTGATCCCTGCGTGCCACCTCCCCGCTCCCCTGGCTTGATTCAGATGGGATAATATTCAATATTTCATCCAAACAGTTAAACTGAAGACATTTATTCAAAATAAGAATTCAAAAAACAATGGAAACCAAACCATAACACCAAATCAAAAGTGCTTTTATCACTTTTAGTTGGCCAAAAATACAGAATTTCATTGTGCTTTGAGCTGTGGTTAAACCAGGATAAGGAATAATAACCAGGTTAAACCAGGATAAGGAAGGATAAGGGCAGCAGAGATGGGTAAAAATATTTTGCTTTACATTTTGGGCATTGCTTGGGTCTTTGTGCTGTGTTTCTCTGAAAATAAAATGGCAAACACAGATTTCTAGCAAAGATAATAATTAGGAGGGTGAATCTCAGTGTGAAAAACAGGACAGATGCTTTGGAAAAACAAATTGGTTTATGTGGGCTTGGAAATTCTTGGGGCTGTGGGGAATGAGAAACCACAAATCTGGCTTTTATATCTGTATCTATATGTATAATATATATTAAAAAAGAGTTTAATGATGAAAACTTTGGCCACAGATGGGTGGTCTCTCATTTGTTAGACTTTAAATCATTTGTGGTGGTGATGTTGGAAACCTCTCTGCCAGCTGAGGACCAACCTGTTGGGATGGATTTCCTTAAGGTCTGTGTGTCCTTTTGGACTTGAGGCTTTCCGTTGGATTTCTGGGGATGCTGGGGATACCATCCCTCCTGGTGTTTCCATGGGGATTCCATCCCTCCTGGTGTTTCCATGAGGATACCATCCCTCCTGGTGTTTCCATGGGGATACCACCACTCCTGGTGTTTCCATGGGGATACCACCCCTCCTGGTGTTTCCATGGGGATTCCATCCCTCCTGGTGTTTCCATGAGGATACCATCCCTCCTGGTGTTTCCATGGGGACACCATCCCTCCTGGTGTTTCCATGGGGATATCATCCCTCTTGGTGTTTCCATGGGGATTCCATCCCTCTTGGTGTTTCCATGAGGATACCATCCCTCCTGGTGTTTCCATGGGGATTCCACCCCTCCTGGTGTTTTCCTGATCCCTGAATCACAACAGAACAAAGCAGATGGGCAAGAAACTGTTCAAGTTTAGGGTGTGTGGCTTGGGAAAAGCCTGGGGGAGAGTTTGGATAACTGTCTCAGGAACGTGGTGGAATTATTGAGGTGTCTGTGCAGGGGCAGGAGTTGGACTGAATTACCCTTGAGGGGCTCTTCCAACTCAGCACATTCTGTGGTTCTACAAAGGTGCCATGTCTCATATCCACCTGCATTCCTGTCAGCAGAAGAGTACAAAACCAGGTCTGACATTAAATAAATTCTGATTGTGTGAGTGTTGCCTCCTAACCCTGAAGGCAGACTGGGTTTCTGACGGGTCTCAGTGACAGCCAAGCTGCTTCCCTCTGGCAGAAGCCAAATTCCTACAAGGACACCAAAACAGAAGTTGCCAGATGGCACCTCGTGCTCGACAGGGGGAAAGCACCTCCCTGGAATATTGTTGTGAGCAGCTGCTGGGGGAATTTAGCAGACTTGGAGGCCTGGGCGGTCAGCAACGGGGTTCCTTTGAGAGGGCTGGCCAGGATGGGAAGGGTGGCTGCCTTCCAACTGGCTTTGGGATAGGGACCTGTCCCTCGGGGTGGTTCAGGGTTCAGAAGTTGCCAGGGTTACCCTGACAGCAAGTAAACAATTCCTGTCAGACTCAGCTTGGGGAGCCAGGCTAAAAATAGGGGCAGAGGCTTAAGGTGAAAAGCAAAGCCATGAGCAGGCAGTGCTGTTGGGGAGCCAAGTCTGCTCATCCTATGCAGCCTTCCCAGCTCCACAATTCCCAGCCAGAGCCAGCACAGCTGGGGTGAGCTGCAGGAAAGGGGGTTAGGGGAAGCTGGGTGTTAACTGGGCGTTAATGGCAACATTTCCTGACCCCAGAGCAGCACCCACATCTGGCTTTTCCCTAAAATTCATAGTGTTGAGAAATGGCTCTTCTTAGCAGTAAGCCAAGTAGTTAGAAACCTAGATCATGACTGGAGAGGTGGGAGGAATTCCTGGAAGGCAGACAGGTGGAGTTGCAGGCAAGGGAGGTGGGATTCCAGTGGGGCTGTGCCCTGTGTGTGACCCCAGGCTCTCCTGCTGTGCCCAGGTGCAGCTGAAGAGCGAGGAGGCCAAGACGTTCGCCATGAAGATCCTGAAGAAGCGGCACATCGTGGACACGCGGCAGCAGGAGCACATCCGCTCCGAGAAGCAGATCATGCAGAGTGCCCACTCCGACTTCATCGTCAGGTACCTCCCCGTGCCCTGGGCCTGGGCCCTCAGCATTCCAGGGACCCACACAGGGATCAGCCAGCCAGCGTGGAAGAGCCTTCAGCTCCACTCCTGCAAGGGGATGGAGATGTGGAGCAGGGGGAACGTGCTGGGCAGAGCTCACTGGTGCTGCCAGACAATCCATGTGGAATCCCAGGATGGTTTGGGTTGGAAGGGACCTTAAAGCCATGGGCAGGGACACCTTCCACTACTCCAGGCTGCTCCAAGCCTGGCCTTGGGCACTTCCAGGGATCCCGGGGCAGCCACAGCTGCTCTGGGAAGTCTGTGTCAGAGCCCTCCCACGCTCCCAGGGAACAATTCCTGCCCAGTATCCCATCCAACCCTGCCCACTGGCAGGGGGAAGCCATTCCCTGTGTCCCCTGACCCACATCCCTCTCCAGCTCTCTTGCAGCTACTTTAGGCACTGGACTCACCATCAAGAATAAATACATACATATATAGATATGTGTGTGTGTGTGTGTGTGTGTGTGTGTGTGTGTGTGTCCTGGGTTGATGCTGAATTGTATCCCCATTCACCTGTTTAGCTCAGAAATAAGTTTTGCACCTTTAAAACTGAATCTGAGAGTGAAAGGTGGGGGGGTGTGGGGAGCTCAGCTTGGCCTGGCCACGCAAAGGGACAGAGCTGAGGTTTTACCTTTTCCTCACCACCCGAAACCCAAAAGAAGAGATTTCCAGGATCTCACTTCAAAATGTAAATTCACAAAGGTGCACCTATCCTTTTCATTGGTTTACTCATGTGTCCATATTAAAATCTGGCCAGTCAGAGCTAAACCAGGACCATATATATTTATCATGACTTGGCTTTGCCCCTTCTCAAGGTTAATTTTGTTTTCCTTCCCAGTTTCTGAGTTTTCCTTCCCACTAAGGGAAGCTTGGGGCTTCATCCTTTGAATGACACTGTGCCATCACAATGAGCAGCTGTGTCCAGCATTTCTCTTTAGGTAATATCTGACAACTCAGGTTCAGCATCCCTGGACTCCTCAGGGGCAAACACATTAAAACTATCTCCCTAACCCCAAACCTAAGCACATCTCCAGGGAATAAAAGAGGTGCCAGGCATTTCTGGTTTCTTCCACCCTAAAAACAACATTCCCTGGCTTTTCAAGGACTGTGAGGACAGAGGGGATTCTTTCAATGCTATAGGTCAGGATAGAGCAGTGGATGCTGAGGATCCCTGGAGCCACCTTGAAGAACATCCAAGTCAAGGCTGCCTCATCCCACCCTCAGAGATGGATAAGGAAAGAATAAGGAAATAAATAAAGAAGTTATTCAAATATTATGTCATTTAAACTTAAGTCTGAAATAATACCCTTTCATGTGTCTAAACTTTATGCTTCTGTCATAGCTGATAAATAATATTTGATTTTTTTTTTTTTTATCTGGAAAACTTTTCTGCCTTGGGAGATCAGCCCTGCTCCCAGAAATTGCTCAGGAGGCACAAACAAACCCGGGGTAAAACCAAACGGCTGAGATGAATCCAAAGGGAAGCACGTGGCCAGACCAGGGCACTCAGGGGATGTTTCCTTCCCAGGCTCATCCCTGGGATTCCCCTGGAGCCCATGGCTTCTCCTGTGATTCATGGGTGACAGCTGGAGCCCCACACTGCCCAGCTGCCATTCCCTTCAGGATGTACTCTTGGATCCACAGATATTCCCTGTTACCCAGGCCAGAGCCAAACGGGCCCCATGGGCTATTCCAGCCTCTGGATTTTTGGAATGCTGAGCTGTTTTGGGATGAGAGGGGAAGTGCAGGGCCAGCCAAGCCACCATTCCCAGAAATATCCACTCCTAAATAAAACCTGAGCCTCCAAACATTTCTTAATGGAGCCACTGATATTCCTGGCTGATAAATGAAATCCTGCTTCGTTCCCGCTCTTCATCCTTCAGCAGGGAAGCAGAACAAAGATGTTTTACCTGTACATCTTCTCCTTCCTTATCCTGCAGTATTTCCCACCTTCTGCAACCACAACCGTCCCTGAATTATATTTAATATCTCATGGAAGCCTTGCTCTGGGAAGGGACTTACCAAGTCACAAAGTCCAGCCTTTTGCTATTGCTAGAAAATATTTGATTTATCAAACTTGGTTTCTGCTTTTTCCCCTCTTTTCCTCTTGCCCATCCACAGGGATTTGAAGTTTTCCTATAGTTTCTATCCTAAAATTATTCAACTTGTTTATTGTTTATGCAATAACTTATTTACTCCATTTCTTGGACCAGCTGGGGTTTTTGTTTTGTTTGGGGGTTTTTTGGGTTTTTTTGGGTTATTTTTTGGTGCATTGGGCAGAAATTTGAATATTTTAATAGATTAATTCAGTTTTGAGCTGATGGATGAAAGGTGGGTTTAAAATAATCTTGGAGCAAGGACACAAACTCTGGAATATTAAAATAGGAAAGACAAAATTCCTGAAGAACTTGGTTATTTTCTTAATTCATTGTGTTTGTTGAAAAATCTTTGAAGAATAATTCAGTTTCGTTATTAAAATTAATTAAACCAGGCAAAAGGAGCAGGAGAGGACAAGTGGCACAAAATAAAAACGACTTTTAGAGAAACTAAAACTTAAACAGAACAAAATGGGCTGGATTGGATCAGGGCAAATATTTCTAGGAATAAGGAAATAAATAAAGAAGTTATTCAAATATTGTGTCATTTAAACTTAAGTCTGAAATAATGTCCTTTCGTGTGTCTAAACTTTATGCTTCCGTGATAGCTGATAAATAATATTTGATTTTTTTTTTTTTAACTGTGCATTTTAGGCCAGATTAAATGCCGATAAAATTTTCAGCAGGGCTGCCTTAATTAGGGAAAATATTTCAGTAGTATTGAAATTACCAAGCAATTAAAAACATGAAATTACATTTTGGATTCCTGGAATTTTCTGTAAACTTTAATAGAGATTAAATGTGTATTAAGATAAATGATATTTTGTCTAAGTGGTAAGAAATAAGTGGGAGGATTTCTATTCAAACCATCAATTTTAGCATTATTTAATGGTCAGTTATAACTGACCATTGGTTTTATATAAATAGAAATGGATGTTTTCCAAAGGAACCAAATCCTGCAGTGTTTTCCAGTGATCCATCACCACAGCTCCATCAAAATAATAACTGGGATTAGCAGGGAAGAGCTGGAATCTGCAAAACCCACCTGCTTTCATTTCCATCGTGTGGCGGCAGCTTGGGAATTTTTAACTCCTGGATTTTTTTTAAATCCTGAATTTTTAACTGCTGGAAACTGCCAGGAATGCAGGAATTGCACCAGGAGTTGTCCTCAGCATTCCTTTCTGCTGCAGAAATTGTTACAATTATTATCCAAACAGCTGCAATGAAACCTCCCCTGTGTCCACACCCTGCTGGAATCCTGGATGGATAAAGCCACACGTGGAATAGGAAGTACAAAAGCAGCTGAAAATTAAGATCAAGTAAAAAGAAGAATCTCTGGATTTTTTCAACACAATTGTTTAATATTATTAAACACATCTATAAATCCAATTAATGTAATGTCATTAGAAAATCCTCTTGAGCATGGATTTTAGAGCACAGTTCAGAACTCGAGGATGGGTTCATAAAGCCTGGCCCATCCCTTCAGGCAGTTTTTCCTCCACATTCCTTCCTGGGAGGAAGAGCATTTCAGCTTCTTTAAACTCTGTCAAACCAGGGAGTTTAGTGTTTTGATAATTAATTTATTTGTCATTTTCTGGTTGCTACCCGCAGGCTCTACAGGACGTTCAAGGACAGCAAGTACCTGTACATGCTGATGGAGGCCTGCCTGGGGGGAGAGCTCTGGACAATTCTCAGGGACAGGTGAGCTGGGACTTGGCCTACAGAGGGGGATGTTTTAAATGTCAGAATTCCAGCTGGAAGGGTTGGAAGGACCTCAAAGCCCATCCAGTGCCACCCTCTGCCATGGGCAGGGATATCTTCCACCATCCCAGGCTGCTCCAAGCCCCAAAGTCCAACCTGACCTTGGGCACTGCCAGGGATCCAGGGGCAGCCACAGCTGCTCTGGGGACCCTGTGCCAGGGCCTGCCCACCCTGCCAGGGAACAATTCCTTCCCAATATCCCATCTGTCCCTGCCCTCTGGCACTGGGAAGCCATTCCCTGTGTCCTGTCCCTCCATCCCTTGTCCCCAGTCCCTCTCCAGCTCTCCTGGAGCCCCTTTAGGCTCTGCCAGGGGCTCTGAGCTCACTCTGGAGCCTTCTCCTCTCCATGTGAACATCCCCAGCTCTCCCAGGCTGGCTTCAGAGCAGAGGGGCTCCAGCCCTTGGAGCATCTCTGTGGCCTCCCCTGGACTTGCTCCAGGGGAGCTTTTGATGCCACAGTTTTTAAATCACAATTTCTCATCTCACAGCTTTTCCCACCCCTTTTTCGCAGCCCTTCCTCTGTGAGTATCAACTTCCAGCTCTGCCACATGGACAGATAAATAATATCCATAAATATTTCCCAGCATTCATGGCCCAGCCAGGACTGAGAGCAGTGAGCAGGAGGAAATGGGGAGCTGTGCAGGGTCTGTTGGCCCAGATATCCCACTTTGCACCAGGGCTGCTGATTCAAGTGGGAATCAAAATCCACACTCTGCCCAGAGCACTGTTCATCAGGATGCAGCAGTGACATGGAAAAAAAATTTAGTTAGGAAAGCATGCCATGCCCAAAACCCCATAGTCCCTGCCTTGGGAGAGTTGACCTTGGTGTGTTTGGGGTTTCTGGGTGCATGTGGGATGTGCCCACGGAGCAGGACAAGGTGCAGGGAATTGTGACTCTGGAATAGCCTCATCACTGGAACAGAATTCCATTACATTTGTAAAGATTGGTCAGAGAGCCATGATTAAACTGTCTTTTAATTCCCCAGAACTATTTTTTCTGTACTCCTTCCTTTTGCCAGCAGCCTTTTTCTCCCTGAAACTGGAACTGGAGCAAAGCTAGAAAGTGCTGAGTGGGATTTTTCCTGATCTTTTGTCGGAGCCTGATAATTCCATCTTTAATTCTCTGGGATTTAAACTGAGGTTCTGAGCTTAGACACCCTCGTGGTCTCCAGCAGCCTCCAGCACACATGGGGACGTGGTTTGCTTTGGAAAACTGTGGAAACAAGGATCCAAAGGTGCAGTTTGGAGTTTGCTTTAACTCTTGAAGTCCCAGCAGCTGTGATTTTTCTGTCTTTTGTCTCAGTTAGGAACATTGATACAGAACTTATCTGCACATCCCAAAGGAGTTTTAACACTCAAACCCAAAGTTGTAGTTAGAAAAAAATACCTTTTTGCTTACAAGACAAGAATTTCAAAGTTTTATTTCTAAATTATAGTATAAACCTTAAAATAGTTTCAGATATTGGAGGCAAAGAGGCTTCTTCAAAAATGGAAATTTTATTAGGTTGAGATTTAAAGGTGAGTTTAGCAACAGGAATTTCCCAGGTATTAAAAAGTGATTTAACTGCAGTGATAAAAGTTCTAACAGCAGAATGAATTTCATGGGGAAGGAAACCACTTCCTAGGTGTGGAAGTTCCCATTCATCTGATGGTTTTATCCCGTTTTCCCTCCCTCCTTCCCACAGGGGTTCATTCGAGGATTCCACAACCAGGTTTTACACGGCGTGTGTGGTGGAAGCCTTTGCCTACTTGCATTCCAAAGGGATCATTTATAGGGACCTCAAGCCAGAGAACCTCATTCTGGATCACCGAGGTTATGCCAAGCTGGTGAGTGCCATAAAAAATCCCCCCAACTCCCACACAGATTTACACTTTAACACCACCAGAATGTTTTCCCGACTTCCAGCAGGGATCAGGGTATGGCTGAGCTGAGAAATGCAGATTCTGGCTTGGGATTCAGATCCGTGCTCCTGGAATGCTGAGAAAAGAGCATCAGGAGAAAGCCACCTGGCTGTCTTGGGCAAAAAATGGCCTGTTTGCCCCAGAACTCAGGAGAGGCACCCTGCTTTTTAGGGGTACCCCAAATGGCCTGGTGAGAGCACAGAGAGGGGCAGGAGAAAGGAAACAGTTCCCTTGGTGGGAGGTGCTGCAGGATGTGGCTCCTTGGGAAGCCACCAGTGAAGGACAAGAGCCCTGTAAGGAGCTGGCCCAGGAGGGGCTGATGGCTCCTGGGAGTCTGGGGGGCCAAGGGCTCCGTGTCCTGGTCTGGGGGCTCTTTGGGGTGGGAGCAGCTGGGGACAGTAACTGAACCCATCCTCACAGCCTGATGGCAGCCTCCACATGTCACCCACTGAGTGACATTGGGATTTACCCTCTGCAGCTTCTCCCTGAGGCTGGGGCTCCTCTGAGCTGTAGAGTGGCAGAGAAGAATGAGGTGCAGGACTGTCCTTCTGTCACCACAGGAGGCTCTGGGAATGGGTCTCTGCTGGTGTCTCAGCATCCCCCAGCTCCTCAGGTGTGTCCCTGAGCAGGAGTGTCCCAAATTCCCCGTGGGCTGAGACTGTGTGGGTTCCTGACCAGCCCCAGAGGACTCCACTTTCCAGGATAATCTGATTTTCCATGCTTGCCACTGCTGTAGGGCACAGGGAGGCTGATGAGCCCAGCACATCCCAACAGCCAAACTATCCTAGTTTGCACTCATACTGCTTCAATCCTTATGGTGGGAGAGAAACCCAAACTCGGCAGCAGGTGCCTAAATCATGGAAGCATGGAATGGTTTGGGTGGGAAGGGACCTAAAAGCCCATGTCATCCCACCCCTGCCATGGGCAGGGACACCTTCCACCATCCCAGGCTGCTCCAAGCCTCATCCAGTCTGGACTTGGACAGTGCCAGGGATGCAGGGGCAGCCACAGCTGCTCTGGGCACCCTGTGCCAGGGCCTGCCCACCCTGCCAGGGAACAATTCCTTCCCAATATCCCATCTGTCCCTGCCCTCTCACAGCTTAAAATCATTCCTGCCCATGTTAATTTAAATTAAAAAAGAAAAAAAAAAAAGAGCAAAATAAATCAACTTGAGCTGTGAGTGATAGAAAGTTCCAGCCCCTAAGAAACCCTTGGTGTTGGTGTTTGCTTCCCTCATGGAAATTTTCCCAAGGATAAATCAGCAAAAAGGTCACTGTGGTTCCTGGAATGAACCTCAGTGCTTTAATTAGGAGAAAATTCCCATGAGGAATCTTCCTTTCTGCCTTGCTTCACTTCAAGAGGAGCAGAGCCCATGGCTGACATTCCCTCTGATGCCCTGCCCTGATGCTCTCCTGCCCCTTCCCCCAGGTCGATTTTGGCTTTGCAAAGAAAATAGGATTTGGAAAGAAAACATGGACTTTTTGTGGCACCCCGGAGTACGTAGCCCCCGAGATCATCCTGAACAAAGGTCACGACATTTCGGCAGACTACTGGTCCCTGGGAATCCTGATGTATGAGCTCCTGACTGGCAGGTATGGGCATTGAAATTCATCCCAAGATTTCTGCACTTGTCACCCTGATGAGGCCAGGGCAGGGGCATGGCTGGGCCAAGGAGCTCCATGCTGGGTTTTCCACTCAAATCCTCTCTTTTTGCCCCTGAGTGGGCTGAACACAATGGGAAAAGAGTTTGGCCCTGAATAGTCTGGAAATTATGGGAAAAGGGGAAGGGTTTGCACTCGCCTGGGGAGGTTCCTCACTGCTGGAAAGGTGGAGGTGGATTGGACACCATCCATGATTGGACACCATCCATGATTGGACCCCATCCATGCCTTCCCAGATTTAATTTGGGATATCACTGCTGCTCTTGGCAGTGGTGGCTTCCTAGGGCTTCCTCACTTGATCCCCCAGCACCCACCCCCAGGAGCTGGGGAAGGATCCATCCCCTCCACCTGCCCGTCCTTCAGGGCTGGACAGCCCCCCATTCATGGAGAGCCAATGAATCCCCCCTGGAATCAGGTCCCATCACACAGAGATAAGCCAGGGAATGCTGCTCAGAGCCTCCTGCCTCAGGCTGTTGGGACATGGCTGCTGTGGGGAGAAGAGGTTTAGCATGGAAAACTGCTTTTTGCTACTTCCCTGCAGCCAAAATCTGAATTCCAGAGCTCCTTGAGAAATGGTTAGGATCATGGGAAGAAAAGCATTCCTGGTTGATATCTACCTTTTCTCATCTGAGTATATTTTATCAGACTTCAATGCTGCTTTAAGGACAGATCTTTAAAAGACAAGATTTTAATCTTTTTTCCTTCCCTGTGCCCTCTGAAGTCCCCCTTTCTCAGGCCCAGATCCCATGAAGACCTATAACATCATATTAAGGGGAATAGATATGATTGAATTTCCAAAGAAGATTGCCAAAAATGCTGCTAATTTAATTAAAAAACTATGCAGGTAAGTGAATGAAATAATAATAAAAAAAAAAAGCCCTGATGTTGTTTGCAAAGAAATTAGATGGGCAGAGGGATTTAGGATTTGTTATTCCTTTTACAGGGACAATCCATCAGAAAGATTAGGGAACTTGAAAAATGGAGTGAAAGATATCCAAAAGCACAAGTAAGTGTCTTCTCCAACAGCCATCAGCTCCAACCCTCAGAAAGAGGCATTTCAAATACCTCAATTTTCTCCTGAAAACCACTTCCTATCCATAATGTAAATTCATCCTCCCTTTTGGTCCCATGGGAGGGGTTATATGATGTCTTAAGAGTTTATTGGGGTAAGAACAGGTGAGAGAACTACTCCAGGAACAATTTCTGTCATCCATCTGTGCTGGATCTTCCCTTCTCCCACGCCCAAAGCAGCAGGAACGGATTGGATGGATATTTTTGTGGGAAGGCTCAGGGCTCATCCACCCACCTTGAGCAAACCTGAGGAAAACCACAAGTGGGACATCCTTGAGCATGAAGTTGGTAGCTAACCCAATTCCATAGGGAAAAAAGGGCATTATGGGTCTCCTGTGGGAGGGATCCACCCTCTGGAAGGGAAGGAGCAGCTTCCAGGACACCTGCAGCAAGGAATGGTTCCCATCTGAGTGTTGGCTATTTCCACTTGTGTGGTGTCACCACGGGGTTGCTGCACGCTCCTCCTTCTTGGTCCCCAAAAAAGATGACAGGACAAATTCCAAAGGGGTTTGAAGGCAAAGTCTGTGAGACATGAAACCTGTTGTTTAAGCAATTTTCTTTTCTTTTTGTGCTACACCTGTCTAACTGTTGGATTCTTCCCTCCCTTCAGATGGTTTGAAGGCTTTAACTGGGAAGGGTTACGGAAAGGGACACTGACACCTCCCATAATCCCAAGTGTAAGTTTTCCTATCGTTATTTTCTCCTCTGTGGCCAGTTCCTCAGGGATGCTGGGAGCTTTGGGCAGCGGTACATTGGGCTAAGTGGGAATAATGTGCTTTATTCCTTCCAGAGGTGCTTGAAAAAGTCACTTGAGGCACATTCCCAGCAAAGCTTGCTCTCCAGGCAGGCTCTTCCCCAGGACAGCAGTTTGAGGAGGGCACAGCTGTGGAGAAATCCCCTTTTGTAGCAGAGGATTGGGACAGGAACACTCACTCCAGCACATTTTCCCCTTTCTCGCCTGCTCCACTTGTTTCTGTATCTCCTTTTCCCATTTCTGTGGAGAGCTGCCACTTCCACCCCTTCTCTCAGCTGTGTCCTCTTCCCTTCTCCTTTATTCTCATTTCCTTTGGAAAGGCAAGTGGGATTTGGATGCCATCTTCCTTTTCTTTCACATTAACCTTCCCTTCTGTGTTGCCTTTTGTGCCTGTGCCTCTTTGCCCTGCATCCATGTCCTACATGAAAAGCGCTGTTGATGTTTAACCGGGAGTGAGCGCGGAGGGACAGCTCCGCTCATTTTCCTTTGGAGCAAAGCCCTTCCTTTGATGTCTTTGTGAGCTCTCTGTCCTCAAAGCCCTGCTGCAAAGGGAAACCAAACAGGATTAGCTGACAGAAATTACCTCGGCCCCTTCTGTCCTGCAGCCTCCCCTCCTTGTTCCAGCTTAATCCCTCGGGATCACCGGGAGAATGCCATTAATGGGGGTTTAACTGCACCCCATTGCTCCTTCCTGCAGCTCCTGCAGCAGGGGCAGGCCCAGCTCCGGGGCTGAATCTGCCATCTCAAAGTTTGCTTAGGGAAAGAGCAGGAGGGTTTCCCATCCTCCCTTTTGCCCTGTGGGACGCAGGAGCTCCTGGAGTCAGGGGGAGAAAGCAGGACTTGGCAAATCTCTCCCATAACAACTCAGAAATGTTTGAGAGATCAAAGCTGGGTTTGATTGGGGTTTTTTTCTCTGAAGTTCAAGCTATGATCCTGGGATGGTTTGGGTTGGAAGGGACCTTTAAGCTCATCCAATGCCATCACCTTCTGTGGGCAGGGATGTCTTCTACTACTCCAGGTTGCTCCAAGCCCTGTCCATCCTTGGCCTGTTTTTAATGCCTTTTCATTCATCAGCAGGACCACATTTCAAGTCAGGCAATAAAGTCAAGTTTGTTCCTTCACATCCAGTTGCAATTCCTGCTTTAGGAATGCAGGATGTCTGTGTAGCCTCATAAAAACCCATGATGTCTTCCTAACTGGTTTTGGTGGATTTTTTAGTTTAGTAGGAGCGTTTCTAATACTGCTCTTTCCCCACATAGCAAAGCTGACTGGAATAGGTGGGAACATCCTTCCTTCTTCCAGGACAGCTCCAGGCTAGCCCTAATCCTGGTTCAGCCCAACTCATCCTTTCCCTGAGCTCTTGGGAGTAGCAGCTCCTCCAGACCTACTCCTGAGATCCCCAACAAACCCATGGACTGTGAAATTTGTCAGCCCCAGAGCTGTCAATCCTGCTCCCGCTCATTTTCCACAAGTTTTTGGTGAAGTCTCAACTAGCACTCTGAAAAGGGACCCAAAAATACAGCTCGGGGGTCAGACATCCATTTCTCCTTCAATCCATCTCTCCTTGTTAGCTGTGAAAGAGCCAGCAGGACTAAACATACAAATTAGTTGCTTTTTCTTTGAAAAAAAAGGCTTTTTCCAGCTCTTTAACTCTCATTTCTTACGTGGCACTGCCAGTGAGGCAATCAAAGAGCTCTTATTCCATGGGATTTTTGGAAAGATCCCAATTTACACCCTGCTGCTAGGACACTGCTGAGCCTTGATACCACAGCTGGAATCTGAGATTTTACCTCTCCTTAAAAGCTCAGGACTCTTCCAAAGATGAGCTGAGAAAGCAAAGGAACAAGGAGCCCAAACAAAGTCAACAGATCCAGATAATCCAAAAGAAATTAAAACCACCAAGACTCTGTAGGGTGGGTTTATTTTTCCAAAATGATTCGGGTATTCCATAATCGTGATTCCCCCCAAAATGTGTTCATCACCAGGAAAATGCTGATGCAGTTGGGCAGCACATTAAATGTAGAGCTGGAGTTGGAACTCCTGTCTTTTTCCCAGGGCTTGCAGCAGCATCCGACATCAAAAGGGAATCTCAGGAGGGTTAACAAGGCCAGGTGGGTTGGGGCAACCTCTGAGATCAATCCAGGCTGGATACTGGAAAAAAAAATATTCCTGTGAGGGGAGGCCCTGGCACAGGGTGCCCAGAGCTGCTGTGCCTGCCCCTGGATCCCTGGCAGTGTCCAAGGCTGGGCTGGACAGAGCTTGGAGCAGGCCTGGGACAGTGGAAGATGTGGCAGGGTGGAACTGGGTGGTTTTTAAAGTCCCTTCCCATCCAAACCATTCCAGGATTCTGGGATTTAATGACTGTCAGTTGGCCCCTGGCTCAGGCTCTTCCCAAATGAAATGACTGAAAACTGCAGCAGGTGTTTTCCTGCTCTGAGTAAAGCTTAAAGTATTAAATTTCTAGTAAGACTCTCATTGTTTTGGGCTGGAGAGTTGCTGGTTTCCTCTTAGACTCTTTGTTTTTGTTTGTTTGGTTTT
>JAWWMU010000238.1:3892869-3922246 GCA_035048155.1 Cinnycerthia olivascens
CACACCCCAACAACCCCACCCTGTGCATCCCTGGCACCACTGTCCAAAGGCTCCTGGAGCTCTGGCAGCCTCGGGGCTGTGCCCATCCCCTGGGCAGTGCCCAGCACCCTCTGGGGGAAGAACCTTTCCCTGAGCTCCAGCCTGACCCTGCCCTGGCACAGCACCAGCCCTTCCCTGGGTCCCATCCCCGTCCCAGAGATCGGAGCTGCCCTCAGGAGGATGTTGAAGACCCCAGAGAGGTCTCCCCTCAGTCTCCTTCTCTGCAGCATGAACAAACCGAGTGACCACTTGAAAAGCAGTTGGAAAAGTCCTTTTCTTCTGTTTTTGATGGAATTTTGTCCCTTGTCCTTCTTTTTCCTTCTACCCTTCTTGGCCCATCAAGCATAGAAAAAAATTTATTCACTTTCAGGATTCTGAGGTTGTTTCATCCCAGGTCCCACCAGTCTTTAGAGCCCAGATATTGAAGACTCCTGGCAAATAACCATTTTCTCTCCTTCCCTTTGCTGGAAGCCTCCCAGAAACTCCAACCTCATGACTTTGTTGTTGCCCTTGGAATCACTTCTTAATTCCTGGGGTCATTCCCAACTGCTTTCCCCTCTAAAACTGCCCTGGGAAGAGGAGAGGCTGCTCAGGGCTGACTCCAGCACCTTCTCCAGATTTTTATTTTCTGTTATCCCTTTATTTGCTCCAGCACAACCAGAATCTCTTGAGACTGCTCTGTACATAGCAGAGTATGAAGAAAATATCAGAGGTGACAATAAATGACAATAAAAGAGCAAGGGAAATGCACTTCAAGTTGAATGAACACATTTCAGGCAGGGTTTTGGGGCAAAAAGGATGTGTCCTGATGGGAGAGGGGGACAGCAAGAGAGGCAAAGCAGTCTAGACCTGACCTCTACCACCCACCCATGTATATTTGGTTAAAAAAACAGCTCTGCCTGCTGAATTTTATTTTTCTCACTGAGGTACACATGGCTCTTAAATAAACATGATTATACCCTACTTGGAGCTGCAGCTCAGGCCAAGCTCTAAAAATAGTGGGCAGAAGGGAGAGACTTCAATTAGATGCAGAGTGCTCAACAATTTAACTTCTAATTGGCTTGTGGTTATCCCCCAACAAGGAACCAGCCCTGGTGTGCTGAAAGAATTCACAGTCTGACAAAACAGGCACTCAAATTGAGTATTTTTTAAAGGGGATTGGCCAAAAAAAGAGGCCTGGGTGTTGCATGTCGAGGAACTCGTGTCTGTGACATTTACCTTCAGCTCAGGGGTGAGCTTTCACCTCGGGGCTTTGGCAGCTGGGGTCAGGTCCATGTCCTCTCCTCAACTCCACTTTGATGGCCACACAAGGTTTTTTGGGTTGGATTTGGTTCCTGATTCAGCTCATGGTGCAGAACTTCAGGATCAGTGGTCAGAGGCATCTCAGGAATTCCTTGATTTCCACCCTCTGCTCCAGTCCAAACTCTGTTTTCCTTCCAGCTCCCAGCAAGCCTCTCCTATCATCATTCCCTTAATTTTTATCTGTGTTTGACTGTTCCTTCTGCCTCAGCCTGGAAGCAGCAGCACACAGTGCCCTCCTCAACACCATGGAGACCATCCATCAGCCTTTGGTGTGATCTCCCATGCCCTGAAGCCTGGTGTGGACTGGGAGGAGGGTGGAAACGGGGCCTCAGTTTTTGGGAGAACGGCAACCCCTGGCCACTGCTCACGCGCCATTCCACGCTTCCCTTCCAACTCTGCTCTGGCACAGAGCAGGCAAAACTTCTTGAAAGCTTTGCTGGGATAGAAATGTGGATTACAAGGATTCCCTGGCAAAAATTTACAGAGCTGTCTAGCAAGAAGAGAGAAGCCTTTTCCTCTGTCTGCATCCACTCCTTTTTTTCCCAGGGTATGGGACTAGGATATGGGAATGTGGGAAGCCTGCTCTTACCTCCAACGCACCTTTTCCCTCTCAAGTCAAGACTCCCAGAAAACATTTGCAGTAGTCCCATGATCATCATGATTCCATGTGACTGTGGCTTAACTGGAGGAGAACATGGCAATTTAGGGGGGAAAACATCTCAATATTTTTGAGTAAAAGTAGCAAGTGCATTCCAGTATAATCCATGCAGTGTTGGAAGGGACATTACAGGTGTTTTTGTCCATTTGTGCTCCTCAGGGGTTGTCTAGGAAAGCTTTTCCACCCTTGCACTGGGGAAGAGACCACACAAACTGCAGCGTTTTTGGTGTGCTGAGGCTGAAATGAAATCCAGCCCTTCTTCCCAAAGCCATGTCCCTGCAGCCAGTCCTTCCTCGTTTCCCTCCAGCCAGGAGCATCCCAGAAACCACTGTGGCCCGAAAGGCTTCAATCTGGAATTTTTCAGTGGAATTGGCTCCTGTAATTATCTGACTCCTTGCCAGCCATGTCCACTTGCCCGAGGCTCTCCCACAGTGACAGCCACGGGGTTTTGACTGTGTTTGAACGCCAGAAGTGAAACTTTGCCCTGTGGCTGGTGGCGAGGAAAGGGAAGGGTTTGAAATGGTGTGAGGACTGCTCCCAAGCTGAGTAGTGGTGGAATTAATGAGAGAAAAAGGACAGAGAATCCTCCTGTGAAGCACAGCTCACATCTCTGGCAGCTCTGGGTGAGGAGGGAGGTGGTCAAGGATTCAAGGCAGAGTTTGATCATAAAATCATGGGATGTTTTGACCTGGAAGGAATCCTAAAGGTAATTCCAACCCACTTTCTGGGTTGCTCCACTATCCCAGGCTGCTCCAAGCTCCAAAGTCCAACCTGATCTTGGACACTGCCAAGGATCCAGGGGCAGCCACAGCTGCTCTGGGCACCCTGTGCCAGGGCCTCCTCACCCTGCCAGGGAAAAATTTCTTCCCGATATCCAACCTAAATTTCCCCTTTTATTAGTCTGAAGCCATTCCCCCTTCTTCTGTTACTCTAGTTCCTGATGATTTGTCCCTCTCCATCTTCCCTGTAACCCCTTCAGACCCTCGAAGGTGCTGTGAGGTCTCCTCACAGACTTTTCTTCTCCAGGCTGAAAAGCACCAACTTTATTTATTAACATAATTTATTTATTCCTAATAAAACTCCATTTTTAATAACATAGGACATGTCATTTTTCACTCCTAGGCCTGCTCTCTCTTCATTTACTGCATCAGGTGTTCCATCACAGTTAATTAAAAATTCCTGCCCACAAAATTAAAAGTTTTACTGCTACTTTTTTTGTGTGATATAGGGTTTCTCCTGCTCTTTAAGCAGAAAATTGAATTAAAAATTAATAGAAGTGAAATGATGATTACATTAAATCCACCTTGATGAGCTGGCAAGGAATGCTTTGAGTCCCAAAAGGTGAGACTGTGTCACCATCAAGCAGCAGGGCTGACACCTCAGGAGCCTCCCGTGGGAAATCCTGTTCTTACTCAGTCTTGCATACCTGGACTTCTTGGTTTGTCTCTAACTCCTGGAATTTCAGGAAAGAAATGTCCTCTTGTTCCACCAATCCAACCCTGCATCACTGCCCAGCATTCAGGAAAAATTTCTGCATGGAAAGAGGGGTCAAACAATGGAACTGGACTCCCCAGGGAAGAGGTGTATTCATTATCCTTGGAAGTGTCCCAGAAATGAGTAGATGTGGCCCTTCATGGTTTTGTGGCTGTGGGGGTGATTAATCAGAGCTTGGATTGATGATCTTGGAGTTATTTTCCAACCTTATTGACCCCATGAGTCCCTGATCACCTTTTATTTTTTGGCAAGTTGGGGAAAAAATGGACATTATTTTGTTGTGCACAACAGGACCAAGATTGATGTCCAGAAATGTAGATGAGCATTCATATTTTGGGGAGGAAATCTTGGAAAACAAAACTTTTGATCCATCTAATATGGATTGGATGTCCAGGGGAAGGACTGCAAAGTCCTCATCCCAATCCTGAGCACCAGCACGAGCCCATCCATCATTGTCCTGGAGTTCCCAGCAGCAGCAAGGGGCTGCATGGATCCTCAGCCAGTTCTCCTGCAGAATTTGCAGCCCCAAAGGTGTCTCCTGCTGCAATCCTGCTGTTTTAACTCCTCTGACAAATGCCAAAGTAGCTGCATAATGGGAACAGAAAATCCCTACCCGAGCTTTGTCAGTCAAGCTCCAGCCTGCTCCAATCATTCTCAATCCCAATTTCCTAAAAAACTGGGATCTGGAGTTAAACACAGCAGGAGGCAAATAACACAGGGCGGGAGCTGGCCGGAGTTGATCCCTGCTCTGGTTTGGAATAACTTTCCCTGTTTATCTGGGAATTGCAGAAGGGCTTCTGGAGTCTGTGTGAGCCCAGTAGCTCCTGAGAATTGCTTGACATTTTTCAGGATCAGCTCCCTGGTAGTGGGTTCCCAGTTCTGCAGGGTGCAGATGGAATATTTAAGGATGCATGGAATGAGAAGTTATGGATGCACAGACTCCCCCCAGGATCCTTTCATTAAAGCCTGGGTGAGCACGCACCCAAGCTGAATCCCATAACAGAATTTGAGGTATCTGGGTCCCAACTCTTTTTTTGGGGATCCCAGGGGAGAAAGACCGGGCTACCACCCCGAAACATTTCAGTCCTGCCTGGATGGGTCATGGAGCATCCCAAAAACTCATCCTATGTTGGCTTCCTGTGCTTTCCTAGGTGAGTTTGTAGGTGTAAGGAGGAGATTTGGGCTTCCCAGAGTGAATCCCAGAATCACAGAGTGGTTTAGGTGGGAAGGGATGTTAAAGCCCATCCCATTCCACTCCCTGCCATGGGCAGGGACACCTTTCACTGTCCCAGGCTGCTCCAAACCCCATCCAGCCTGGCCTTGGACACTCCCAGGGATCCAGGGGCAGCCACAGCTGCTCTGGGCAGCAAAGACTGGGGTTTCAGCTATGAAATTCTCAGGATTTAGGCTTATTGCCTTTACTTCCTCCCCAGATTTCTCCCGTGCTACACCACTACCTGACACAGGTAATTTTCCTTAAAACACATCATCCAAGCTCATTTTGGTTTGGGACACATGGAGGTGGCTGTTTTAAGATGGGGTTTGGGGTATCCAGCCATGCCCGTGGATCTGTGGTGTTCATGCTCTTTCCAAATTTGGGACAGGGGAGAAAGGCTTTTTTGAGAAGATTCTACAGGAGAAGAGTAGGGCACAGGCACAACGAGTGTCCTCGGACAATGAACCCCATGGATTTGATCAAATTCCCAACTCAAAATGTAGGTTCCCTGGTATTGAACAGTGAAGGTGGGATGCTGCCTCAGGCACAGAAAAATCCACGATCTGCTGTCAGAAATACAAATTAAATTACCAAAGGAGATGTTAAACCCTCAGATCAGTCCCAAGCTCCCAATATTTATGAAGAGGAGCTTAAATGTCCCACCACAAGCCCCAAAACCTCATTCCCTACAAGATGCCCACTCCTTTATTTATTTTTATTTCATTGTGTGATGTGGCCTGGGTCATTCACTGTCGTCATATTTCAGGTTTTTTTCCGACCATTCCAGGATTTTTCCTGAGACCAAACAGCCAGCAAAATATGTTTGGGTTTGGTTTATTTTTTCGTTCTTACTATAAATATCTTCTGTGCATGGCTCCTGATGTGATGAAGTGATGGATGTGAAGCTCATTGGCATTTCCAAAGTCACACTCCAGATTCCTCCTTCAATCTGACCCCTGACAGATCGTGGGGATGAGCTGAGTTCTGCTCTTAAGCCTCACTCAACTGTTGTTTGAGCTGATCGACTCATTTATAAATTTGTCACCAATTTCTAAAACTGGAGGAGTCAGAAAGTGATGGACAACTTTGAGGAAGGCAGGGAGAAAAGCCAATCTGGGACTATTTAATGCCCAACTTCCCATCACAGATCCTGCAATTTGTTTTTTTCCCAGAGCAAAAAGCATCTGGAAATTTCTGTGAAGAGAATAAAAGATGAAAAAATAACACAAGCAGTCTCCTGGCTATAATTTAGGCAGTGACCAGCAAAAATAAAAGTTATATTTGAGTAAAGGAAGCTGGAAGTGGGAACATGCAGTGGGTCAGGACAGTGTTGGGTGCTGTGAATAGGAATAAAATTATGTTAATAATAAACAGCTCTGCTGCTCTTTTAAAGGACGTATTTCTTCAACACATGCAGAAAGTTAAAGTTACAACTCTGTGAAATTTCTGCTGGCTGCCTCATCTGTTTGTCATTGACTCTCTGGATGCTCGTGGTAAGAATTCCAGCTTTTGGAATAATGTTTGTGGTAGGTGGTCCCTTCAAAGCTGCTCCATCACACTCAGCCAGTTTGATTTGCTGGGCGAGACTTTGCTCATGCAAAGTTTTCCTTCAACTGCATCCAGTGCCGTGATGAGCCAGAGCAAGAGAAATTACTGTGCTGTGATTCCCCTCTCAAGCCACTCAGACACTTTGAAGTGGAATTTTTCCTTGATTTTTGGGGCCAGAAAAGTGGTTAGGGTTCCCCTCCCCCCTTTTCCTCCATTCCCAAGGGAAAAATAAAACATTTAGACACACGCTGGTGCTCTACGTTTATCAACATAAAATCTAAATATAGCATTGTTTTTACACCCATTGCTGGGGCTAATCCAGCCATGAAATAAACACACTTTCTGCTTTCTAAAATTACATTTTAAAGAAAGGTTTACAATTATTATGGCCATTATTATGGCATCAAGGCAGAAATGGAACTGCTTTGCCTCTGTGTGTTTATCTAAATGAGGGAGCTTCACATTCTCTTCAATAAACTGCATGGACACTTTCCACCAAGAAAAGATAGCATTAAAAAAAACCAAAACAACAAAAAACCACAAGGCAGCAAAACAAGAATTTAATCTTTTTCTATAAAGATTAATGTCATAAATCACCACAGCCACTGTCCCATAAGCAGACACTGATATGAGGTGTAGCTGAGCTTGCGTTGTGGAAGATATGAGTGTATGCACAGAAATTCAGACAAAATCTTTGAAAAATTACTCAATCCGTTTAGAAACCTTTTTTCCAATAGTAAAAGAAAAAGGAGAAAGCAACAGGTTTGTTTGGGTTAATGTTGCACTGCTCTCAAGGCAAAAAATGCTCACAAATAAAACACACGTGGGGACTATTGTGTTTGTTTAGCTTTTGCTAAGCTCTAGAAATCCGTGAGACTCCAGGCAGCTTGCTAATTCTAAAAGTCCATGAGACTCCAGGCAGTGAATATTCCAAGAGAAGCTAAAAAAGAAGAAGATGGGGAAGAAAAATTCCAGGGTGAAGATGGGCAGGAAAAATGCAAGGGGAAGATGGGTAGGAAAAATACAAGGGAGAAGATGAGAAGCAAAAATGCCAGAGAGAAGATGAGAAGCAAAAGTGCCAGGGAAAAACCTGGAATAAAAACACGGACATGATTTTTCATGAGATCCATTGCTCCCACAACTGATGAGCAACTGGAAGAGGCATCACTGGAGAGCAGTGACTCTTTAACTACAAATCAATGGATGCTGTAGGTGATGGATCCAATGTTTTAAATGCTGATTTAAAAAATTATTGCTTCTATATTATTTCTAAATTATTTTAAAATTGTTTGTCTTTGGTTAAACCCCCCTGGAGCTTCAACTTCCTTGGAGAGGCCTTGTGTGCTCTGGAGAGCCCAGAGATGGAGCCCCTAAGTCAGGTCCTAAATCAACCTCTAAATCAGCCAATAATCCAGGCCCTAAATCAGCCTCTAAATCAACCCTAAATCAGCCCCTAAATCAGCCCCTAAATCAGCCCTAAATTAGCCCCTAAATCAGTCCTAAATCGGCCTCTAAATCAGGCCCTAAATCAGTCCTAAATCAACCTTTAAATCAGCCTCTAAATCTGTCCCTAAATCAGCCTCTAAATCAGCCCTAAATCAGCCCTAAATCTGGCCCTAAATCAGCCCTAAATCTGGCCCTAAATCAGCCCCTAAATCCCCCCTCTCCCAGTGTGACCTCCTGACACGAGCAGCACACAGGAAGATGCGGGGTGTGAGCGACAGCCCCACTCAGCATTTCCCTGTGGGGCTGGGATTTAAGGACTTGACCCCAAAAGAAGACATTCAGGATGTCACAGACAAAAAATGAGACACTGCCCTTCATGGTGTCCTTGCCAGGGGGAATGAGAGGACGTTGGGATTATCTGCCCATGGCATGGGGTTGGAATGGGATGAGTTTTAAAGGTCCTTTCCAGCCCAAACCATTCTATGAGTCTGTATTTACAGACTCCTCTGTGAGTCTATGATTATGAAATTCTATATTATTCTAATTAAATCTTATTATTCTCAAGGTTTTAATTTCACATTCACTGCTCCTGGCAGTTGGAATTCACTCTGATTTTCTCGCCCTCCAGTTGGCAGCAGATGGAGAATTCCTTGAGAGCAACACTCAATGTTGAGCAAGGGTGGAAGCAATGACGGAGTTGTGTGATTACTCCAAATATTTGGAATTTTACTTCTTGCCCTTTTAAAACCATGTTGCTTTCACCCCTGCTGTAGCCCCCACATCCCTTCTCCCTGGTACCCAAGTTTGTGAGCTCTTTCCCAGCAATTTTGGTCTGGAAGGAAGGCAGGAGAAGGAGAAAAAATTAGTAAATTTTCCCCTATAGAACCATTCTCTATGGAAAAGCAGCTCTGTGCCCTGGGATTGCTTTCAGCTGAACCACAGGCTGAAATTACATTGTTCAAATTGTTCAGAAAAGTGATAAAAAAACAAACCTCAGTGTCTTGGTGGCTCTGCTTAAGCTTTGGCTGTGCTTCCATTGGGCAGCTATGGGTGAAAAAGCTTTGTTTTTATTTTCCTCCAAATGGGAAAAATCCTGTGTTTAGAGCCAGCAGTGGGCAGAAAACACTTCTGGGGTGTAGGTGAACACACACATGGACACTCAGCTCTCATTTCCAGCAAAACCCCTGGGGGAGGATCCACTTGATCCCTTGGGAATGGTTTCTTAAGGCCAGGTAGGTGCCGCTAAATTTTCCCAGGAAATTCCTGTCGAGGCAGCAGCTGTTCAGCATCCTTATCCCATAGGGAGCACCCTATAGGAGTAGGGTGGGCTTTTCCTTGTCCTGGGCACAGGGAATTGGCACATTTTGGGTGGATGCCTACCCCAGCCAGGCCCCAGCAGTGTCCACTGCTGGCCTTTCCCACTCAGATGTTAATGGGATAATGCTGCCAAGGACTTTGAAGATGGAGGAGGAGCCTGGACAAACAGGGCCAGACAAACACAGCGCTTCATCTCTGAGCCGCACCGCGCCCGCAGTGCTCCCAACTATTTTTCCCAGTGTCTCCACACACTGGAAGAAGCCCAGGTCACTGCTGAGCTGTCCTTCCCCCCTACCCAAGGCAATCCCTCCCATTTGATCTGTCCCTGCAGGATGCTGCTGGGAGCACACACGGGTTAATTGAGCAGCATTAACCCAAGCCAAACTATAACCTGCTGGGTAAACATTTCCCTATTGTTTCTGGGGATTACCGTGCTGGGAAGTCATTAATAACCTGGAAGTACATTCCATTTATCTTTGTTTATTAGCTGCTTTTGGCAGACTCCAGGAGTGTCCCCTTGCTCCTGGAGCTTCCCGCTCTGACATCAGCCCAGCTCCGGCCCCTGTAAAGTCAACAATCTGATTTGGTCATTAATCTCCCACTTCAAAAGGGCAGGCAGGAGGTGAAGGAGGAAGATCTCACATCTGCACTTCCACTTGCTGCTTGCTGGGGCTGCCTTCAGACAAAAGCCTGGTCTAGGATCCCCTTGCACTGCCTGACCTCACCAGCATCCCCAAAAACCCTTCAGGAATTAATTTCACCCCTCATTTGCACTTTCAGGCAAAGGGGACTAGAACCCTGAGGAACAGGACTGGAAATGTTCCACACCTCAAGGAACTACATTAGGCGACCAAATCCCATCCCTGGTACCCTAGTAGGCGCTACCAAGGACGCATCCAGCTTGTTTTTGAGCTAAAGACAATGAACCTTGCTCCAAATTCCAGGGTCCAGAGCCCACCACTGAATCTGTGGAAGCCTGAGCTCTCTGCAGACCTGACAAGGCAGAACCTCGGAGGGGAAGGTCCATCACCACAAAGGCATAATCTCCTCCAGCATAGTGTGGAGTCATTCCTCCATCCTCTATCCAGCCTTTTGAACAGATCAGAATAAAAAACTCCACTAGACTTGCTGGAGGAACGAATCAGAAATAGAAAACCCACTGGATTTGCTGGAGGAACAAATCAATTAGAAAATCCACTGGACTTGCTGGAGGAATAATTTGGCATGTTGGAAATGCTTAACTGCCGTATTATTGTGGGAGGGAGGACTGAAAGAGCTGTTAAAACAATTTATTCTTTACTAACTGCATTTTTTTTCCTGCTGCCACACTTCCAGGACAGGAGTTACTGCAAGGAGGGAAGCAGGAGAAGGCCACGGGTGAAGAATTCCTTGTGGTTAAAGGCACCTTGGAGCCATCACTGGCAAAGTAAACCCGACATTGTTTGCCCTGGGCAAGGTTTGCTCCTTGTGCTCCAAACATTTCCTTCCCAAATAATTTCTTCAAACCACAAACGTAAAATTTTGCCTTCCAAGTCCAGAGCCTTTCGGTTGCCCTGGGAAAGTCCCCAGCCGCTCTTCCGTGGGAAAACCTTCATTAAAGTGAAAGTTTTGTTAAACTTCATTAAAATTTCATGAAATTTCCAGGTAAATTTTGTTTTACCTCTGAGGGTAAGAAAGGAAGATGCCAACCTTTCTTCTATATCACCTACACGGACATTTGCTTTCATTTGTCATTTTAAAGAGAGAATTTTTATTTTATATTTATTTTATTTTTATTTTTATTTTATTTTATTTTATTTTATTTTATTTTATTTTATTTTATTTTATTTTATTTTATTTTAATGCTCCCCAGACCTTCAGGAGAGGTGATGTGGGACTCGGTGGATGGGATAAGATCTCTCCTCCTTCCTCTCCTCCTGTTCCTGCCTTTGCCCTGGATGCTCTCCTGATATTGGAGATTAGGTTCCAACCCCTCCAGGCAAGGAGGAACTGCAATGTGCATCTCCCACATCCTAAAAGTGTGCTTTAATCACCGGGATGTTTCATAAGGAGAGGGAGGGAGAGGGAAGATAGGGCCTTTCACTTTGTTTTCCTTAGGGCAAAACCCAGCAGCGGTTTCAAGACCTCCTGGGCCCTCCAGGTGACGAAACACCTGATTTCCCTGGACTTTGCAGATTTTTCTGGCTTCCATGACTCTTCCTCTATTCCTCTCCACATCCCCTGTCTTGGACCTGGGTGTTTGGTTGAGGAAGATCCAACTCTCCAAACATCCCTGGAAGTGTCCAAGGCCAGGCTGGATGGGGCTTGGAGCAATGTGGGATAGTGGAAGTTGTCCCTGGCCATGGCAGGGGATGGGATTTAAGGTCCCCTCCCACACAAACCATTCTGGGATTCATCTCATTTAATATATAAATAAAAATAAATATATCAAATATTTAGAAATAGGTTTATAACAAGTCATGTTCTGTGTGTGGTTTCTGATGTCACTTTGTATTACCTGAAGTTGTTGTGTGTGATGCAGTGCTTACCCACAGTATGTCCAAGGAGAAATTAAAACAATATTTTAATTAAAAATGATCTAATTTTATCATGTAAATGCTCTGTGTGTGTCCACCGCACACAGACCTGCCCAGTCCTGGGCTTGGTGTGTCCTGCAGGACACAGTCTGTGGCCTTTGATGGCATTTTTGGGGAAACCCAGGGAATTTCCCTTCCATCGTGGTAGATATTAGAGTTCAGTATTAAATATTCTTTAAAATTATGAATACATTTGGACTTACAAGCCTTGGGATGATTTTCCTGCTTTTATTACAAACTCAGGTGGAAAATGGAAAAAAAAAGAAAAAATCAAACCGCTGAGTGCCATCTCCATCCTATCAGATAAAACATTCCCTCTCCCGGCTGATTTTTTAGGAGAAGCCCGCGGGCAGGCGCACGGAGCCTCCCTCCCATCACGGAGGTTTAACCATTAAGCCGAGCTCAAGGCTCGGTGCCTGAGGTGAGGGCATGAAGAAAGAGAGCTTTGATCTGGGCCAGGTGTTAATTTGGGAGATTTGGGAGCTGTTAGGAAGCCAGGGCAGCACATCCCGCGGGTTTATCAGGGCCAGGATTACCTAGGTCGAGGACAAACAACCTCTGCCGGGAGGAGCAGGGCAGCTGCCACATGAAAGTGCCACCCGAGCCGGCTGTCGCTTAATGGGGACACTGCTTTTAATGGGGGCTTTCATCTCGGAGCTCCTGAAAGCAACGGGGGTTGGAAAAAACAGGAGGAAAAAGCGGATTTGGAGCCAGGAGAAGTCACCTGCTGCTCGGGCAAACACCAGGGATGGGCCCTTGGGGTTGTGCTGGGGGATAAAATACAGCGTTTATTTCCAAAGGGTGGGAGGAGAGAAGCCGTGAGGAGGGAGCAAGGGAAGGAAAAGAAAAACATGAAAGTAGAGGCATTTTTCCCAATACCTATTTATCCAAACCCCAGATTCTTCAATGGGTGCTGTTCCCTCTCCTACACACCTGACTCCTTCTACCCTTGAAGACCTCTGTGGTTGCATCCACCACTACTAAACCTTGAAATTGCCACTACATAAAAGCTGCATTCAAAAATCTCACTTTTAAATAAGCACTCTGTTTGTTTGAGAGGTTGTGGGACGTCATTTTCCCAATGAAGGAAAATGCTGGTCCCTGAGGGCAGGGTTAATATGAATCTCTGAGTTTAACACCTCATGGTTTGTCTCCCTGATGTGATTTTAAACAGACCTTTAAATAAAGAAAAAAGATTATTTGAAAATCCTTTAAAAATAAGTGTAACCCATATTTCACCTTTCTTGTCTTGAACACAAATGTAAGAACCAACAGAATCACTGCTGGTTGCACATTTCCAATCAAACCATATCCAAATAATGAATACTGAGGAGGAAATCCCTCAGTAACTATTTTTAAGAAGTCACCACCTGACATCGATGTTTTGTTGCTTATGGAAACACCCATAAGGCACAAAATTTCTTGCAGCCCAAAGATTTCTCCAGCTAAGCCCTGACTATTTTTGTTTTCCTTCAGTCCAATCATTTTCTCTCCATCCTACACCGCTGGATTGCGACAGGCTGGGAGTGGGAGAGGCAGCACCGTGAATGTGACACTTCCCAAAGGTGGCAGATAAGGAGGAGGTGCTGGTGGCTCCCGAGGCAACCTCAGGGACATGCTGGGTGGAAAGGAGCACCTCTGCCCTCTCCTGGGGCAGCACAGCCTGACACGGCCTCCACAAGGGTTCCATAGCCCCTGGATGTTCAAAACCACCCCTCATGATGGCTTGAGCAGTACAGAAGCTATAGTGATGTAGAAGTGAGGCTGTGCAGCTCCAAACCTGGGCTCTGAACCTCACTGGGGCTTGGGACTCGTTGCCTTTGTCTGGGGAATTACAAGAAGGGAATTTCGGGCAATTTGGAAGCCCCTCTAAAGTAGCACATCCCTCCCTTCGGATCATCCTTCCTTTTGGCTCATCCTCATGTCCCCCTTACTTGTGGTCCAGGCTCCCTTCTTATATTTTTCTGGCTGCCTATAATTTGTGGCCATCCAGTAACCACTGCTCGAGGCCTGCTGGGCTCAGCCCCCTTGATAGAAGCTGCTCCCTGCTGCCACAACCATCCCAGGAAAATCGGGATGGGATGGAATATTTGCCCTTTTATTGTTTAACAAGATCTGAGAATTCCCGCAATTCGCATAAGACCCCGAGGAATGCAGAGCCAGAGAAGGAAGAGCCATGCCAGAACTGACTCTTTTAATTTCTTTTGGGCTGTGGAAAGAGGAGGCAAGGAAAAGCCAGGATAACGAAGCCCATGGTGGTTTTAATTAGCTGAAAGCCTGGAATGTGAGGGCTGATTGTATTTGTTTAATGACGAACAAATATGGAATTGGGTGGGTGGGTGGGTAGGTGCAGGAGATGATCCAGGAGCCTCTAATGTACAGGGAATGGAAGGAATGTCGCTGCAGCATGGTCACATCCCTTGTGGGTTCTTCCCAAGGGATAGCTCTATGTGGAAGATGCTGGTTCCTTGGGAACTGGCTCCTTGGGCTTGTTCCCAGTGTGCCAGGGAAGGAGGTTCCTTGGAAGACAGCCCTGGATGTGGCTGTGCTTGCAGGGGGTCAGACCTGGAGCAGGATCAGGTGCTTTGCCTGGAGAAATGCTGCACAAAGCTCCTGGGCCAGAAGCAGGGAATGGGATAAACCCTCGTGGTCAACAGCCCTCAGGGAAAGAAATTGGTCCTGGGAACACCCTCCTTCTGTATCCCAGCTGCTCCCTGCTGGTCAGTACAAGGCCCTTAACTCAAAGGACCATAAATTATGGCTTTTTGGTGATGTTTTGATCCCAAATCAGCTTTAGCAGGAAGGGTCCTGCCATCTCTCGCTGTGGCTACAGAGGAGGGCAAAGCCCAAGTGACCAAGGGCAAAGGATGGAAACATCTGGAGTCAGTCCATATCTGTTTCCAGATATCTGGGGTGTGATCAGCAATAATCAAACTTTCTTTTGAACTGCCCTGGGGGAATCATTCCCTCTCTCCTGTGTGGAGCGCAGTTAGGTTGTGTCCCTTGCCCCCAGATCACCACAGAGGATGGATAATGGCTTGGTTTAAGGATGTATTGGAGCTGGGATTCTGCCCTAGGGTGTTTCCAGAGTCTACTGGCAGTGGTGGGAGCTTTCTGTGTGATTGTACTGCAGCTAATGAGTGGTTGGTCAGCAGAGGAATACACCCAGAGTGGAATCCTACACCTGGAATTTCAGCAGAAAGAGTAACAGGAGCCTTGTTGGTCCTGCTGCCCTCTCTGCTCAACTGCTCTGGCCTTGAAACATCTCAAACCCCTTGGACACATTAGGGGAGAGGCAGGGTTTGCATGACTTAATTGGGAACCACCTCCAAAGTATTCCTGGTACAGCTCTGATGCAAAGAGCCATGAGGGAGAGTAATGAAAATACACTGGAAAGCAGGCTATGTGGGAAATGAAGCACAGAAGCACTTTGAACTGGAATAAAATTTGCTGAAATATGTCCAGGGAAGGGTAATGAAGCTGGGGAAGGGGATGGAGCCCCAGAAGCAGCTGGGAGAGATGGGAAAGGGGCTGAGCCTGGAGAAAAGGAGGCTCAGGGGGACCTTCTCGATCTGTACAACTCCCGACAGGAGTTGTAGCAAGGCAGGGACTGTTTTCCCAGGGAACAAACTGAGAGGAAACAGCCTCAAGTTGTGCCTAGGGAGGTTCAGATTAGATACTAGGGAAAATTTCCTCACCAAAAGGATTGTCAAGCACTGGAATCAGCTGCTCATGGCGGTGTTGGGGTCACCATCCCTGCAAACATTCAAAAGGGGTGTGGGTGTGGCACCTGGGGACACTGTTCAGTCGTGCTGAGTGAGTAGCTGGACTCAGTGATCTCGAGGACCTTTTTCAGCCTTAAATGTTGCATTAAAATGTTTCTCACACACAAATGCACACCAGGTTTAGGGCGGGTTTCTAAAGCTTGGTTACTGACAGGAAGTTCTTTTACCCACTATAGGACACAGCCACAGTTTGAATAAAATAGACCCTAAAACCTTGACCTTCCTCTTCCCACCCCAGCCTGTTTTATCCCCAAACCTGCAGGGCATCCATGTGGAGAAACTGCAGCTCTTGTGGACCAAGAATGAGCCAAGCTCCCTACCAGGGCTTGCTGCTGTCATCAGCACGTGGGATGGGAGCCTCGAGGACCAGACAGGCGCTGGGAGCTGCAAATCCCCACTGTGCCCCAGCCTTGCTGAGGGGACCCCGTGGGTTTTGCTCAGCGTCGCGGACTGAGGAGCTCAGAGCAGCCAAAGTTCCCATCTTGCTGAAAGATGCAACAACTGTGGTTGCACCTCCAGCATCACTTCCCTGCCTCGCTCTGGGCTGATCTAAGCTCCCAGCCTGCAGCCCCAGCCACGGGGAACTGCTCCTTTATTACCCTTTTCCTTTCTGGCGCAGAAGCCAAAGACAAGCTGGAGTGGCGTCCACCGCTGGGCCTCTCTGGAAGCCCCAGCATCTGGAGCTGCAGCTCGTGGCATCCTTTCAAGAGTGCAGCCAGGCAGCTGCCAAGCACATGCCGAGCACAGGAGGGGAGGCGCTGCCTCTTGCTTCCAGGGATGCTCTAATGAAACCTCTCACCCTCAGCAGCTCCCCCCTGGCTGGAGCGGCTTCCCGGAGCCTCTGGGAGCTGTGAGTTCAGGGCTCAGAGAGGAGGCAGATCCCAGACCAAGGGGAAACCTCATGGGAGAATTTTGTTCTCTTTAAAAGTCACTGAAAGATGGGATGTTTAGATCTGGTTGGAGTCCAAAGAGTTCAATCATCAGAGCGCAGAATCACAGAGTCAAAGTGTGATTTGGGCTGCAAGTGCCCATCCAGTGCCACTCCCTGCCATGGGCAGGGACACCTTCCACTGTCCCAGGGTGCCTGGCCTTGGATGCTTCCAGGGACCCGGGGGCAGCCACAGCTGCTCTGGGCACCTTGTGCCAAGACGTCCCCACCCTGCCAGGGAAGAATTCCTTCCTAGTATCCCATCTATCCCTCCCCTCTGTCAGTCTGAACCCATTCCCCCTTGTCCTGGCACAATAGTCCCTTATAAAAAGTCCCTCTCCATCCCTCTTCTAGGAGTCCTTGAGGTACTCAAAGGCTGCCAAAATGCTTCAAACTCCTGCAAAATATCAGGACTGAACTTTCCTGGCAGAGATTCCACTCTCAGCCTCTTAGGAAATAATTCAGCAGCTTCTGACAGTTTGCTGCCAGTTGGGAGATCTGCACCAGTGAACCTTCGTTTACTGGGTGAGCACAGTATTTTTTTTCTTCACCTCCTGCATTTTCTTCTTACACATAAAGGGTTAGGTCCCAAAGAAAAGTTAAGATCTTTCTGGAGATGGAATTATAAAAATGATCTCTTCCTATCATTACTGATTTAAGGCAGCAGGCCACCCCTGTCCCCCAATACAGCATCCAGAGATGTGTCACATCCTCCATCCACTCCCTCCCACTAGGCATAAATTAAATTCTTCCTCTGGGAGAAGCTCTGGAGTGGGGAATTCTGGTGGAAAAACATGGTGTGCTTCAGAGGGAGGTTTGGATTAGCTGAGGTTTGAGCTTTTTGTGTTTAGCACGGTTGGGAACACATCACTGTGCATTTTTCCCCATCCTTGGTCATTTTTTCCTGCCTCCTGCTTTCCTTCATTCCCAGCCCTGGAAGGACAGAATCTGGTGTGGGAAGTGGAGCAGGAGGTGAACAGCTTCCCCACAGATAGAAATTCCCCGTTTGCCTCCCACATGTGCCCACGCTCATTGGTCATTCCCCAGAATTGACCCCCAACTTCCAGCCCTGCACAGGGCCAGGATGGCCCAACTTTGGGGGGATGGAGAAAACATTGCCTCTGCCTCTGCATCCTGCCAAAGGAGAGGTGGAAATAAGCCTTGTTTACCCTGTGAGCAGAACTGTGTTTTCCCTGGGGCAAAGCTGTGTTTCCCTGTGGAAAAAGCCTTATTTTCCCTGGGAGCAGCGGGGAAATTTTGCAGAACAGAGCTAAGCCTGCGCAGCAGCCGCTGCAGGATGTGGGGTTTGCTCTGCCAAGAAAAATTAAATAGTAAATAGGAGGAGGGAAAGCCTTCAGCCTCTCACTTTCACTGATTTAATTCCAACGGTGCTAATTTTGAGAACGCCAGCCCTGCCTTGCATGAGTTCCTCCCTGGATCCCAATCACTCACTGACTGGCAGACAACGCTCCGTTCTCCTGCCCTTCCACCTTCCATGGATTGGGTGGAAAACAGCACCTCCATTCCCAAATTTTTAGCACCCGAAGCCAGCAGAGTTTGGGAGAAGTGCTAGAATGGATGTAAACAGGGAATTACACCCTCCCAGCTGCACGTGGGGTTATAATTACCCGGGAATGCAGCTCGGCCACTGGTGCATCAGATGCGCCACGCTGTCGCCAAATTTGCAGATGTTCAGCCTTACTTTTATTAAGCATGACAATGCCCAGCAGGATCTATTTTCCCTGATTATCGTCAAATGGAGAGGAATATTAAAAGGCGGGATAATTAAAAATAGATGCCTAAACAAAAGGATGTGTCTACAATTCTTTTTCGTAGCGCTTTGAAATAGTTTGAATTTCTCGGCTGGCTCATGTGTACAGGGAAGCCAAAGGATGTCTTAAATTCAGACATATGTCTTCATTCTGTTTAATGTGCCAGAACAAAAACAGAGCTCGAGACCACCATGAATTGATTTGGAAGCAATGGCTTCTCGTCCCACTCTGCCAGACTCCAGGGCAGATTTTGCAGTGAGGATATAATAATAGCTTCCTACAAGATAAGGGGGGGAAGAAAAGACGGATATGGAGCCTATCTGCTGAATTTGGTGTTGTGGATGTTGCATGGGGAGTGTCCCCAGAAAAAAAGTCTCGATTTTTTTTTAAAGCCCACGTGCAGAGGTGTTTTCCAGAAAGGCTTTGCAAGAGGAATTTCCTTAAATCCCTCTGACATTTAAGGCAAGCTCTGAAATAAGCATCCAGCCCTGGGTTTTTTGGAGAAGGAGGATGCAAGGAGAGCAGACAACCTGATTTGGAGGACATCCAGCCAGTCAGATGGCAAATTTAGAGCCCTGGCACAGGATGCCCAGAGCAGCTGTGGCTGCCCCATTCCCTGGAAGTGTCCAAGGCCAGGCTGGATGGGGTTTGGGGCAACCTGGGATAGTGGAAGGCGGTGAAATGGGACGAGATTTAAGGTCTCCTCAAATCCAAACTGTGCCATGATTCTGTGATTCCAGCATAGCACAATTGAGAGCTGGAAAACACAGGAATTAGTCATGGGAAAAGGGAAACTCAGGCCAGGAAATCGATCTTATGCACAAGGAAAGGCAAAAGGCACAGGTTAAACTTAGCAAACGTGCACAGCTTCAGGGTGAAACAGAGGCACAGGGTGAGGGGCTGGGAGTGACCAGTGTAGGGTGGCAGTGGTGCCTTCAGGCCTACAGACATGGCAGGGACAGCTGGGAAGATGAGGAATGAGGCACCAGAGAATGGGATTTGGGATAGCTGTGACTCAGTGGGTGGTGCTGGATGCTGCCTGTGGAGGGAGAGGAAAAGCTCTGACTCGTGTGAATCCGCCTCTGCCCTGAGAACGGCCACCCCCATCCAAAGCCAACCCCAAGCTCAAAGCTGAGAGTTCAACCCTGCTCCATCTCTACACGCTCCCCAATGGGAAACTGATGGCAAATATTCCAGTAGCCTCCAGGGAAGGGACTGGGATTGTCCTGTACCCCCAAACTACCCCAGAATCACCAAATTTAGCCAAACACTTGACTTGTTTTTCCCTCTTATCTGCAGAGTAGGTTTTATGTGGTAGGTTTTAGATAGGGCAATATTCCATGGAGACAAAACTCAGGTAAGTGATAGCAGAGCCTCAAATCCCAGTTTTTCCTTTGGAAGTGCCCAGTGCTGTCAACGCTGAAGGACACTAGTGCCTGTGGGCTGTACTTTCTGGCTGTGCTTCAATCTGGAAGAGTGCAGCAGCTCTTGTATCAGTGGGATTGTTTGTGGTTGCTAGTTGTTTTCAAGAATCCTACAAAACATCCCAGCAGCAATGGGATTCAAAAGCAGTTTAATGACTTCCCGCTGGCTGGGAATGTCCAGACTCCTGTCGACTCCTTGGGCTAGGATGCCCAAAAATGGATTTTCAAATGCAGCAAGTGCTTGTTTTCTCTTTTCTCCCCACATAGACATAACCACTGCTCGCCCTTGCAGATGCTTTGGGGCAATTGGAGGATCCTGTAAAAGCAGGAAAGGAGGCTTGGGAAGCAGGGAAATGGCCAGGAAGCTAGTGCTGCTCCCAAGAGGGGCGAGATGGCCACTTGAGCTCCAGCAGCACCAGCTAGAACTGTTCCTGTTTCTTCCATGGCAGAGCTGTGTGGGCTGATGAGGGCTCCCCCTGCCCCAGGAACATAGGAAGTGAGGAGAACAAAAAGAGTTATTCCAGGAGGAAATGCAGATTAAGGAGCCAGATTTCCTCTCCACAAATCTCATTAAAACACAAGTTCTATCTTCCCAACACTGCTCTCACTTCAAGCAGTTTCCTGGGATTGCAAGGGGCTTCTCCAAAACGCTCCCATGCTCTTCTGGATGGAGATGCTGGGGTTCAGGAAATTATCCCTACCCTCTCCTGTGCCTGAGTGTCCAGCAGCTCTCCTGGCTGGGCCTCCTGGTGAAGCCCTGGGAGTGCGGGGGTGGGTCCAGATTCTCAATACACAAATTGACCCTCAACTGAGAATTGACCCTCTGGGACACCTCAGTCCCAAAGTTGTCCCTGAAGGATCAGGTGAGTACGAAGTGCTGATTAAAAAACCCTGGTTGAAGTTCTAAAATTCAGTTTTCCTTTAAATCTCCTTTTAGGATCTCTGGCACCTCATAATCAAGGTATGGAGAGTTGTTCTCTCCATCTCCCCCTTGTGCTTCTTGCAACCAACATGTAAATAAATTGGATAAGATGTGGCTGTCCCAAAGTGTCATGGATGGGGGTCATCCTCCCACCTCCACTCACCCCACAGGACCCAGCAGTCCCCTCAGACCAGTCCTATTTGGCACAAAGAAACATCCATGGATTTCCTATACATTTTTAGTCACTTTGTACAGATTCAATAAAAGAGTTCAAGGAGAGGAAATAACCTCCAAACCAAACACAGCCCTTCAAGCTTTGTTTTCTTCCATACTCGTTAAGTGCTAAACTAACATCTGGATGCTCTATAAATGTGTTATTTAAGGAGAGAGAGTTCCCCAGAAGTGTTTATTTGCAGTGTCCTTGTCCCTGTGGCAGAGGGGCTTTGTGACGTGGGGCTCAGTGGCAGCTCCTCGCATTGAAGTGACTCTTTTGTAGTCTCAGTGTCTGTGCCACTGGCAGGGCCAGCCATTACCACATTAAAAATACTTGTCAGTCTCATTAAGGAGCTCTGTCTTGCGACATCCAGCGGGGAGCTCGCTTGGAGCCTGATTTAAAGGCAGGATTGCCTGGCTCAGACAGGCAGGGAGCCTGCGAGAGTTACCCCTCTCCCTTTCCCTTTGGTGGCTGGGATGGATTTGCTCCATGAGGAGGGAGGGATGTCTGAGACATCTTTGACTCTGCAGCTGGCACAGCTGAGGTGTCAGGGGGGTCAAATGCTGTGGTTGCTCCAGGAGTAACTGGCACCCTGCAGGCTTGGGCTTTGGGCCCCTTTGTCCCAAGGTGGTGGCATCTCTTTGGGGACCATCATGTCTCGCCATCATCACAGCACTGGTGTGGGATGAGGAGATGCAGGGCATGGCCCTGCAGGAGGGATGTGAGTTTATATCCACCAAAAAGATCTGGAAAAACCCTGGAGTAGCTCTGGTTGGTGCCTGAGATCTTCCAGACCCATCCTTTGCAAATGTCCATTCCTGTGGCAGCCATGAAAACTCCTGAAGGATCTCCAAGCTGAAGACTGAGTGAAGGGATCCATGGAGACATTTGTAGAAGCAGTAAGGAGTTAATCCCAGAATCTCCGGATGGTTTGAGGTTGAAGGGACCTTAAAGCCCATCCCATTCCACCCCCTGCCATGGACAGGGACACCTTCCACTATCCCAGGCTGCTCCAAGCCCTGTTCCAGCCTCGCCTTGGACACTTCCTGGGATCCAGGGGCAGCCACAGCTTCTCTGGGCATCCATCTCAAAGGCTCCCAACTCATCTCCAGAAGGATCCTAAAGAATGGACTGCACATACTCCTTTATTTACAGAAAGAGCAGGAAACCCAATCCTGCAGGCTGGGGAAAACACCTGTAGGAAGGTACCTCCCAAAGCTGGGGTGGCACCCCAGGGCCCTGAACACTTGTATTGATGCTGCCATCTCATTTCCTCTCCTATCTGGTATCTGCTTTTCACTCTTCCCACTTTTCTTTTACTCTTTTGTCCCATTTATTATCAGAAAATATGGACAAAAATGATGCAAATTTCTATGACAAGTGTGTAGTCTATCCGTAAAACTTTGTGACTTCTCTTTCTGCACCCTCTTGGGTGATTTGTCGTGGTTTTTCAACCATGGGCATCGACAAATCTTCCTTGTGAGAGTGGGACTCCACAACCATTAGATAAGTTGTAATCTAACAGCTTCCCTTCCATGTCCTATTCTCCTTCATCACTACTTGAAGGAGGGAAAAGCAAATCTGGGAAATGGAAATTTGGGGAAATTTGAGGCTCATAAGAGAGTTCATTAGAGAGATAGCAACAGTGATTTGCAAGGCAAGAATTCTCTTGGACATCCTATAAAACACACAAACAAACTCAAGGAAACAGTGAGAGAACATTCCACTTCTCCTGGAATGCTGGACTAACGTTGTTCTTCAAGGAACACCAGGACAGATTGCTGGGGGGACAGGAAATTATTTACATGGATCAAACCAAACCAAATCCTATGACTCCAGCTTGGATTTACATGGAACTGGAAATACATGGTTACATTTTCTAATAGGGAGTGTCAAACTAATTAAAACCATGTCAACTTCGTTATGCTGGAGCTGGGTGGCAGAGAAAAATCTAGATGGAAACACTACTGAGGCTTTGCAGGAGGTGCTGCTGTTTCTGGTCAGTGATATTTTGTTGAAAACCCTGCAGGGGAAGGAAGCAAAGCAATGACCAGACTGCAAAATCATGGAAGAGTTTGAAAAGACTCGTTCATTGAGGAAAAGAGTTGGAAAGAAGAGTTGAAAGCAACAGGCTTTTTTTCTGGCTTTTCATGTAAAGGTGCCATTGTACAATAAGCACAATTTGTCCTGTAAATAACAATTATGATAAAAAAATAGTCCTAGGCCATGGGAGGAAGTTGCACAACATTGTGACCTCATGCTTTTAATTATCTCCTGCCTACGCCATCTCCAAGCTCTGGTGAGAAATTAGGAAAGGGAGGAATTATATGTGATTGGATTTTATTTTGCGTGTTTGCCTTTCATTTTGTGTCCCCCCAACACATGGGAAAGAACAGAATTCTGCAATACCACTCTCATATACTAGAAAGAGGTCTGGCTACAGCCAGATGTGCTGCAGGAAGGGATTTCTATGCTCTTCTCCCTTGGGATTGAGAATTGGGATTGTTCAGTCTGGAGAAGAGAAGCTTTGGGGTGACCGCACTGTGGCCTTCCAGGGCCTGAAGGAGCTACAGGAAACATGGAGGGAGACTCTGTACAAGGGATGGAGGTACAGGACAGAGGGGAATGGCTTCCCACTGCCAGAGGGTGAAGACAGGTGGGATATTGGGAAGGAATTTTTCCCTGTGAGGGTGGGCAGGCCCTGGCACAGGGTGCCCAGAGCAGCTGTGGCTGCCCCTGGATCCCTGGAAGTGTCCAAGACTAGGATGGACACTGGGGCTTGGAGCAGTCTGGGATAGTGGAAGGTGTCCCTGTCCAGGGCAGAGGTGGAACAAAATGGGATTTAAGGTCCCTCCAAACACAAACCGTTCCATGATCCCGTGATAATCCTGACTGCCAAGTATCCCTCTTTCCCCTTGAGTGCCAAGTATTCCCCTGCCATTCCCCTTTCCTGCAACTCTTGGCTCATCTTCAGAGCCAGCACTGAAATGGGAATGTGAGCTTAGGTGAGGAGATGGTGGGGTTTGAGCACGGCTGCTAAAGCAGGATTTAATTAATTTAATTAGTTTGGGAGCCACGGTGATGTCACATTTCCCTGTGTGCCCCTCACAGTATGGTGTGGCTGCTCCCAAACAGGATCCTGCAGAGCAGTTTTCCTTCTGTTCCAAGGTCTGCTCCTGATTATTCCCTGAAGAAAGGGCACAGGTTCCTGGAGCAGCTCGAGCTGGGCACTGTCACTGGGCAGCTCAGCAAGACAAAGTGACTGGGAGAGGAAAACGAGCTGTGGGTTAATCATTTTCTGGTCCCCTCCCCGGGCTGGGGTTTGGCAGGCAGGCCACGAGAGAAGGGAAACACTCCCTGGAGAGGATCCCTGTCCCCAGGGATCAGGGATGATAAATGGCTTGCAGAGCTGACTGGGAACACAGTGGCGCCTCAGGAAAGCTGTGAATCATCCCCCTGTCTCGCTCTGCTTCCACTGGAGTGTCTTCCTCTCTGGAAAAACGTGGCAATTCCTTTGATTTGAGGCGCTGCAAAGAAATATGTCAGTCTTGGCAACTCCTGGGACAGGCTGGAAGAGGGGATATGTCCCCCACCCCACCAGGGTGGCTGCTCCTTGCAGTGGGCCAGGGTGGGATCATCTCCACTGGTGAATTCCAGTGATAAAATGTCTTGATCCTTGGTCCAGTTCTGCTGCCTCTGGGATCCTAAAAGCACTGTGGTTTTTCTGATCAAGAAAAAATAAAAAAGCCAGCCTGGACAGGGCTTGGAGCAGCCTGCGACAGTGGAAGGTGTCCCATGGCAGGGCTGGCACTGAATGAGCTTTAAGATTTCTTCCACCTGAAACATTCTGGGATTCTGCCCCATTTGCCTTGATTATTGGTTGATCCTGACTATGACTGATGCCAGTGCTGTGACCAGGGACAGGTTTTAGAGTCACTCCATTTGTCTCCAGGGCTTGTGGTAGAGAAATCCCCAAAGGAAAACCCCAAAGGGTAAATGAGGCAGCCCTGACTGTACCAGGGGAACCTGATGTGCTTTGAATCTTCAGTGGAATCGTGGAATCACAGAATCCCAGAATGGTTTGGGTTGGAAGGGATCTTAAAGCTCATGCTGGGACTTTCCACTGTCCCAGGCTGCTCCAAGCCCCATTCAACCTGGCCTTGCTCACTTCCAGGGATCCAGAGGCAGCTACTATCAGTGGATGGACTAAGTAAAAAATTATCCCTAATGGCTTATACATATTTCTTTTTGCCAATTTCCTTTGTAAGATGCAACTTCCAGGTACCTGAGCTGCATTTAATTTAGTTGGAATGTCTAGGGGACTAAACAGGATTGTGGATGTACTCTTTTCTCGGTTTTAATTAGTTACAGGAATCAAAACACAAATCACTTGGAGTTTCACTTAAATTCTGACAAACAAGAGGGAGGGAATGTGAGGAATAAACCTGGAGAAAGGATGGAGTGAAAAACATGCCCTTGAGAAGGTGCGGGGGAACTATATATACAGAAGTCAATAAATAGAGCTCCTGTTTGGACTCTGACAGAGGTGTCCTGAGCTCCCCAGGGCATCAAAATATGTTTGTTTTGTGTAATTCCTTGGACAAAAACAATATGATCTGAAATGGTGGTGAAATGCACTTTTCTGCCCTAAATTAGCAAGCAAACTCTGTGAACCCAAACCAGGCTTTGCCAAAGTCACAAAAGCTCAAATACCTCAGACCTGAGCTGCAGGACCACTGAAGGGGCTCTTTGATGGTACAGCCTAAGCCCAAGGTCTGTGAAGGTATTAGAAAGGTGCATTTTTATTGAATACATCAGGGGGAGAGAATCAGTGGAAATTTTTGGTGCTCTCCATTAACTATGAAGTTTCAAAAAGAGTCCAGCAGAGCACTGGGTTGTTGACAGAGTTTTGGCTGAGCTTGCTGGCTCTGGAAGCGTGAAAATCCTAGAATCCCCTTGGGAACAGAGTTTTTGTTTAGAACTATAAACATCTAGCTCGGGCTTAAGCAAATCCCAGCCTTAACATGACACCTGTAAAACCCACCAAGCCCTGAACCAAACTGACAGAAAACTGCAGACACTGCAGATCATTATAACTGTAAAGATATAGTTGTGACTATTAGTTGTGACTGCAAGTAGTTGTAGCTATGAAGCTTCTCCCTCTCATATTCGATGAGGGTCCAGTCACACTTCATGCAAGAGAGAGCAAATCCCTATTTCCTCTCCCTCCCAGCATTTTTTCCTTCTTGCTTTCCGATGGCACAGTGAAATACTTTTTGATATTCTGTGAATTTATTGGTGGAAATCAATGCAGATTTTATTTCTCCCTTTATTTCCCTGGAGGAAGTCCAAAAGGACTGGAAAATTTTGCTCATCCCAGACTGATTCCCCTGCAGTTTTACCTGGCTGAAGGAGCTGAATGTGATGGTTTGGAATGAATGGGAGGATGGGTTTAGGTTGGTTATAAACAAATTGATGAGAATGGGAATCCTAGCCCAGGAGTCACTATTTAATGTAATCTTTTTAATCATGGAAGCATGAAATGGTTTGGCTTGGCAGAAACCTTCAAGGTCATCTCATCCCACTTCCTGCCATGGGCAGGAACACCTTACATCATCCCAAAGTGCTCCAAGCCCTGTCCAGCCTGGCCTTGAACACTTCCAGGCATCCAGGGGCAGCCACAGCTGCTCTGGGCACCCTGTGCCAGGGCCTCCCCAATATCACATCCATCCCTGCCCTCTAGTAGTGTGAAGCCATTCCCTGTGTCCTGTCCTTCCATCCCTTAGAAATAGTTTCTCTCCACCTTTCTTGTAGCTCCCTTAATGTCTGTTATAACTTGTCCTTGGAGCTGGCATTCAGCAGAAAACCCATTTTGGAATAAAAAGTGAAGCATTAAAAAAAAAAAAAAAAAAAAAGGGAAAATATGAGAGAGATTCTGCATTTTCCTGTTCTGTTCAAGGACCATAAATTGTTTTGATAAATTAAAAAAAAAGTTTTTGAGGAGATTAAAGGTTCCCACCACAGTATTATTATTATTTTTTTTAAGGTTTATAATGCTTCTTCCAGCATCCCACTAAGCCCTTCTTGCTTGTCTGCAGCTGAAGGCAGGGATTTGGCATCTGGATATGACATCTTTCCTGAGCCAGCCTAAAAGTGTACTGATAAAATGTCTATGGAGTCTCTGAGCCATTCTCTAAAATCAGTGGGGCAAGTCTACAGGTATCTAAAATATAATCTAAGCTGCAAATTTATTTTTCCTACAAGAAAATGGAATTATCACTGGAGAGCTTAATGGAAAAAACATCCATTTCAGCCTTGTGATAAGAAAAAATCTTTTCTCATTAGAAATGTTCTGTGGACAAGAGTCACGGGCAGGGACTGAGCCCAGCAATTGCCCTGCACAGGAGGCACAACTTCTGCCCTGGGCAGTGCCCAGCCCTGAGCACATTGGCCACACAGGCTCTGGGCTCTGCTCCCTGGGGCCAGGGCAGAGCTGTGTGCACACACTGCTGTGCCCTGTGCTCTGGGATGGCCCTGCTGGAGCAGGGAGGGGGCACCAGGTGCCCACTGTGCTCCCTCCAGCCTCAGCCAGCCTGGGATTCCACCAAATTTCCCAGTAGGAAGGGATGGAATGCTGAGTGAGGCTTTCTGTCATACTCTGAACATAAAAGTGAATCACTGCTGTATTCCTGTGATTCCCTTACCTCTTCCTTGGAGAATGCAGCCCTCTCACCAGAACACTCTTTGGCCATTTCCCAAAAGTATTCATTATATTTTGACTCTCCCAGTGACTCAGAACTGGTGCTGGAGGAGATGGGAAGGAGGCACAAAACTCTCCAGAGGAAGGCACACAAAATCTGACCTGACTTTAACAGGGGTAGACCCAGACACTGATTTTGCTTCTTCAGTAGGATCTGAAATTTGTCCTATAATCCAAGGCTCCTCTCCTGAAGCTGTAATTACCTAAATCATGGTTCATTAATACCTGATAGCAGCACAATTACAGCTTGAGACCTCAGCCTGTATTCTCAGCAGGAGCTTTTCAATTGCAAGCTGAGAATGATTCAGGTGAAAGCTCTCTCTCCATGACCTGTCATAAATAAGGTAGCCTTATAATCTATCCCCCAGTCTGGGTTTCCACAGACTGCCAGGATCGAGCTCCTTAATTCCTATTGATGCTGAGGGATTTTTGTGGAAGTCTAATCAAAGGATTGCTGCTTCTAATAAGCTTTAGAAAAACATCAAGAAACAAAAACAACACTGCCTAAGTGGATTTCTCCTACTCTTCATGTTTGCCCCAGCCTTGGGTTATTAATTGCTGTGACTGTGATTTGCTTTGATTTATTTAAATCAAAGCAGGCTTCTTTGGCTCTCAATTTAACTTTAAATAGACATTGATACAAGACTTAGTGATATAAAGAGCAGCTGGTTTCGATAAATGACATCCGGAGATGCAGGGCACTACTGAACACAGAAATTCCCAAATCTCTGCAGGTTACTGTGCATCATAACACACATTTATTCTGCTCCCAACACCCAGAGCAAAACTGAAAAATTTGGGAAAATTTCCAAGCAAGCCCCTGGATATTGTCAGGAAGTCCCTTGTAAAGGTTTAGTAAACCTGGGAGATTGAGTCTCATACCTATGAAGCCGCCAGGTACTGCTCTGAGTCTGAAAAAGTTGTTAATTAGTTAAGTAATTATGGCTATTCTGTGTTGATTCTTCATCCTGAATTTGCTATGTTTAAATGCAAACCCCAAAGCCACAACGCTGTGCTTTATTTTAGCCTGCACCAGGGGAGGCTCAGGTTGGACACCAGGAGGAATTTCTCCATGGAAGGGCCAGGGCTGAACTGAGACAGACAGCGGGAGGCAGATGAGCCAGGACAGGGTGGTTTGAAGGCAGGACTAGGGCTGGGATTTTGATGCTGCCTTAATCCACTTGTTTCTTTTGCTGGCAACACTGGAGGGGAATCTGGGCTAAATGTGGTCTCCTGGCCATACATCCAAAAATAAAAAAAACATTAAGTGTGGGAAAAGCCTCCAAGATGATTGAATCGAACCACTAACCCATGTCCACAAACACCACATTTCTACATTTTTCTACCATTTCCAGGGATGGGGATTCCGCAAGGATGGAGATTCCACTGCTGGCTGTAGTTCCACTGTTAGAAGTATTTCTTATCTTTGCATATTGCAAAATGCCAACCAAACTCAAAAAACTTTGATGAAATAAGACAAAAGAAATTATACTTAATACACCTGATGTTCCACTCAACTCCATCTGTTGTTTTTATATCAAGCCACAGACTCCCCAGGGAATGGTCACAGCTACAAGGCTGCCAGAGCTCCAGGAGTGTTTGGGACAAGGTTCTCAGGGACAGAGTGGAATTATTGGTCTGTCTGGGCAGGGCCAGGACTTGAAATTGAAGAACCTCGGGAGATCCTTTCAGCTCAGGATATTCCACGATTCCAAGCAACTTGTTCAGAGGAAAATCATCCAAAAGCCCAGTGAGTGTTTCTGTGAGATGGGCATGAGACTTTTCAGAACGTGGTAGTAGAAAAGCAGAATGTGGCAGCATGATAATGGAATCCCAGGGTCACTGAGGCTGGAGAAGCCCTCCCAGCCCTCCCAGTCCCAGCTGTGCCCGATGCCCACTTTGTCCCCAGCCCAGAGCACTCAGTGCCACCTCCAGCCCTGCCTCAGACACCTCCAGGCATGGGCACTCCAAACCTC
>JAWWMU010000238.1:3926130-3955400 GCA_035048155.1 Cinnycerthia olivascens
AGAACCATTTCATGGAATCATTTCACAGAATGATTTCATGGAATCATTTCATGGAATCATTTCACTGAATGATTTCACGGAATGACTTCATGGAAACATTTCACTGAATGATTTCACGGAATGATTTCATGGAATGATTTCATGGAATCCTTTCACAGAATCATTAAGATTGGAAAAGATCTTCAAGATCATCAAGTCCAACCATCAGCTCAGCACTGCCACCATGTTTCTTGTGTGTTTTCTGATGCTGGTGTTGATGGCAGTGGAATCAACCAGAGAGCAGCAGCCAAAAGTTTCTCCAAAAGGGATGAAAGAGCTGCCAGGTGTGGGGGGACAGGACATCCTAGACCTGGTGACCTTCCAGAGATGTCCCACTGGGTCAAATGTAGAGAGTTGGGAAAGAGGAAACATCCCGGGTTTGTCTCTCAACACCTCCACCGACAACAGCACCTCCCTCACTGCCCCAGTGAAATATTTGCCACTGTACAAGATTCCTGCAGTATTGATGAGGCCAAAACCCCAGGAAAGGCCCTCTGATGGGGAAAAAATTTTGGCCATGAGGGTTTTCTTTGGAGGATTGGGTCCTCATAGCATTTCTCCTCCCCAAAGCTGCTTCTCTACTCCACCACTGTTAGGGTGACAGACACAGCATTGGTGACAGACAAGGGATTTTTTGGGAGTGCCACCTGAGATTCTGCACATGGGAATGAGTGTCAGGGAAAGAGGTTGGATCCATGGAATAGCCTGATTTTCCTAGGGCTACTCTTCATGCTTGTTTTCCTTGTAGCCTGCAGGGCAGACAGAGCAAGCGATCGAAAAAACAGGGATGAGAAGAAGGGGAGACAAGGAGCACTTAGTGCTCCAAGACTTCTCCAAGGGAATTCAGTGTGGGCTTTCCTGGATCAAAGTTGCTCCCCCACAGTCCATTGTAATTTATGTGTGCTGGAGCCATAGAATAATGCTGAGCTCATGTGGTTTGGTACTTAAGTAAACATGTTTGTGGAGTTCCTAATGCAAGACAGAAAGGCTGGATCGAAGCTTTTCCTGGACTAGGAGGAGAAAGGAAAACTGCCATGTGTAAGGAGCAACATGTTCCACTGAGGAATGCAGGAGAAAGGCTGGGAAACAGGATTTTAGTCTTGGATGAGGAGCTATTTCTTGTGATTATGGGGCTGATGACCAAGAATCCTAGCTTGGGTTCATTCCATTATTCCCAATCTCATCTCATTATACCCAGGCTCTGGAGCTGCTTCTTTAAAATTCTTATCCTCTTTCTTAAAGTCATATTCTGTCTTAGGGCTTTAAGATGCACACATCTCAAATGGTTCCTAAATGAGGGAATAACACAGCAAAAAGTTAGCCTCAGCTGAATGAATAAAGTGACAAAAGTGACCTGTTCTGTTGTGGGGAGGATGCAAATTAAATATTGTGACTTATTTTGCTGTCTAGTGCAGCTGGATAATACATCATTAAACTGAAATAACAAAATGTTTTTAATTTTAAAATGTAATATTGTAAGGGTTTTTTTGAGTTCTGTTTGGGTAGGGGGATTTATTTAATTTTGAGGCAGCACTGACACAGATCCCAAGCCCTCATCACTGGTGGTGTTAGCAGAATGAGCAGGGGACCCACAAATAATGGTTTTTATGATGTATTCTTAATGTATATTCTAAAGGATCCTGTCTGATAAAGCATCCTGAGAAATGGACCTTCCCCAGCATTTCCTACCCCAGCACATGGATTTGATCTCCAAAGTCAACCACAAGAAGCAAACCACGTGTTAACAGCGTGGGAACACCAGGGAGAGGGAACTTTTTGGCTCTTTGGAACATGAGGAGATTTCAGGATAGTTTTGCCCCGCTGACGTCTCTTTCATCAGGGAGACAGATCCCAGAGCTTTTTAGGGAGAACAAAAGCAACTGGAAGCAGGAAAATGAGAGAGTGTGTGTATGTGTACTGGGATAAGCTGGGAGGCTTTGCAGGTATTCCACAGGTTGTGAGATGGAGTGGTTGGAGACTGAAATGCTGATGAATGCCACAAATTTCCAAGGAGAAACCCAAACTTCTATGGAGTTAGGACAACACTGGATTACATTTAGGATCCACACATCCAGATGCAGACAGCACCGAAAGCACTTGTTCTGGAGCAATGCTGTTATCCTGCCAGCATCCACTCATGCCAGAACTACTCAAGTGAGAGTTTCTGCAGGAATGAGGACTCCTGACAAGGGAAATAAATTCCCAGGGGGGCAGGAGGTGACAGAGTGCTCTGGGACAGCTTGGATGGCACGGAGAAGAGGAATGGGATCTGGAATCTGCTGTGCATGCCAGGCCCGAGACACAGAACCAGGAGCAGCAAGGTTAAAACGGGACAAGGAGATGCTTTGCTATATCCCATCCGAAAAAACTCCTGGCTGGAAGAGGATGCTGGAGTTCTGCAGGCAATCAAAAGCATCAGGCTGTTTCAAATACAAATTCACCTTGGGGAAAAATAACAGTCCACCTCCAAATCACCAGGGAAAAGGGAAGAGCATCGTGGTGAACTCACACTGTGTGCTCAGCCTGAGTTTGTGTACTGATGAGGGCAGGAGAAATGGACTTGGCAGACCTGACGGACGTGTGTTTAGGCTTTTATCTTTTCTGCTCAGCATAACTGTGAAAACAAGTCACAGCTCAGATTTTGCAGGTAAGGGTGAAAGGAAAGCCGGTTGGTGATGGCCCAGACAGTGTCCTCCCACCGCCACCCCGATGCCAGCTGTGACAGGGGGCATCTGGTGACAAGATCAAACCTCACAGTTACAGAAGAGGAAAAGGGGGCTTCCTGAACATAGACGCACAAAATATGATCCACTAGCACAACATTTCCCACTGCTGTTGATGGGGCTGAATTCAACAAGAGTCCATGGAATCATGGACTCTCCTGAGCTGGCAGGGACCCACAGGGATCATCCAGTCCCGCCCCGGGTCCTGCCCAGACACCCCTACAATCCCAGACTGTGCATCCCTGGCAGCACTGTCCAAAGGCTCCTGGAGCTCTGGCAGCCTCGGGGCCGTGCCCATTTCCTGGGGAGCCTGGGCAGTGCCCAGCACCCCCTTTTTCCCAATATCCATCTGATCCTCCTCTCACAACCAGCAGAGATCAGTTCCACTGCAAGAAATAAAAGATCTCAATTTAAGCACATGCTGATGATTACTAAGGCACTTAAAATTAGGTGTGGGCTCCAGAGCTGCTGCTTGTGCTGAGCATTGGGCTTAAGCTGCTCCCCTGAGCTGGGACTGCCCTGATAGTCAGACATGGAACCAGAGAAAAGAGAAGCAAAACTCAAAATAGACGCACGCACACACAAAAATGTAGAAAGAGCATTTCTTTTTATGTCTGTCTGCTGAGCTTAGTGGGCTTTCTTGGCTATGTCTGAGCTAAATATTACTGAAAATAGCACAGTGCTGTAGCTATTTCAAAGCTCTGTCTGTATTTGTTCTGTGCACTGGGTGGGCAGGATGCTCAATTTCATAAATCACTTTCAATGAGACAGTAGGCTATAAAAAGGGAGGGTTTTTTTCCCTTTAGTGTTTTTACTTCTGAATGTTCTGAAGTGGCAGAAGCTGCACATTGGGAAGAGTTCAAAAGATGTGTTCCTTGCTGCTCAACAGATCTTCTCTCACACATGGGAGACCCAGGGAGACACTGGGTAGATAGCTTGTAGATTGACCAGGTCATGCTTAGACTGGGCTAAAATATTTAAAAAATGTTAAAGAAGGGGAGACTTAGACTATTGAGAAGGATTTCTTCCCTGTAAGGGTGGTGATACAGAAAAGCTGCAGCTTCCATCCCTGGAAGTGTCCAAGGCCATGTTGGACAGGGCTTGGAGCACCCTGGAGTAGTGGGAGGTGTCCCTGCCCATGGCAGGGGTGGCACTGGATGGGCTTTAAGGTCCCTTCCAACCCAAACCGTTTTTTGATTTTTCAGCCCTGTCCAAAGCCCTCCACGAGCATTTTCCGAGGGCACTTCCAGCCTCAGGAACTTCTGTGGTGGAATAATTACCCAGGAAAGAAAACAGGTGAGTTTTCAGGAGGGTCTCCTGGGACTTTTTTGGGCACAGTCAGGCAGGAATGTGCTTCAGGAGGAAGGTGTGTGGAAAAGGGGAGAAGCAAGTAGGAGAACCTATTTAATACAGGAATTCTGTTAAGAAGATCCTTCTTAAAGCTTTAGGATTGAGCTTTGCACTCCAAAAGGATCCAGTTGCATGTTAGGTTGCTCCCGATGGTGGATTTTAGGAACAACAGGACAGGAGAGAGGCAGGGAGTCAATGCCCTCTGCAAGGAAAAGTTTCTGTCTGGTTCAACTCATGGAATCACAACTTTTCCCACTAATACCACAAAAAAATGGGGATCTGCACATCAGTATGGAAAATGTGCCCTGGGATTTTGGCAGCGGGCAGCTAAAACACCACACAGGAATAAATGTGTCTGCGGAGGAGATTTTCCTCTGGGGAAATTCACACAAACAGGGAAGCATGGGAATGATAAAAGTCAGAAACAGCCAAGCCCAGAGAGTCCTCTGGAATCAGCTGCTCCAGCACTGAAAGCCTCAAGAAATCCAACCAGCAATTCCACGGGCTGCCCTCCCAGCCTTTCCCTGGGCTGCTCTCCAAACCTTTGGACTCCACAGCTTAACATCTTCCTAGGTTTGGAAAAGCTTCTGGGCTTTCTATCCCTGGAAGTGTCTCAGGCCAAGTTGCAGCAACCTGCAATAGTGAAGGGTGCCCCTGCCCATGGAACTGGATGGGCTTTAAATCCCTTCCATCTCAAACCAGTCTGAGATTTTCTCCATTTTCCTCCTGCCTGACACCACCCCAGCATGTCAGAGACCTTGGAGAGAGTTCATAGTGGTAGAGTTCATGGTTCAGGTTTAGATTAGTGCTCCACAGAGGAGTAATTCTTAAAAAAAACCCAAACGAACCCAGCTCCACCCAATATCAGCAACTCCAGAGCCATTCCCAACTCTGTAGCTCAGATTTCACCCCCTTGTGTGAATTGATCCTGACTATAGGAGAGACCATCCAGTGCTGGGAAGGCAGATTAAATATTTTCATTTTCCATGGCAAATATTAGGATGAATCACGGAACCCAGGCTGCTCTCTCTGAGCCTGCAGCATCGCCTGCTCAGCATTCCCTCGCTGCTTTTAGCTCCCTGCATTTGTCATGGGACCTCCATGAATTTGCTGAGTGCTAAAGTTTGCTTTTAAATTCCCTTCCAATCATGGAAACCACACAATAAGTGGAGCCATTGTAATGTGATTTGCAGAAAATGAGCTATCTGGAAATTAATTCTAGTGGTTCTACATTGGCTCAGCTCATGGTGTGTGGCTTTGATCAGAAATAAAGTAAAATCTTGGAAAATTAAAGTCAGAAAAATTCTCCTCAAACCAAGAGTTTGAAGTGTAAAAGTGTTGATTGAAGCTGAGTGAGAAATAGCAGGAATCCTCTGGTTTTGCACAGTGGTGTAAACAGTTCAAGGGTAGTGTTGTTGTTAGTTATTTAATGCCATATTTTAAGAGATACCCATACATTTATTCAGATAAATAGAGAAATAGCTATATTTCACATTTAAAACAAAGAAACCTCTGCAGGTCACATGACAGCATTTCAACTCTTCTCTCTCTTAGGCGTGGATTTCAGACCCCCAAAAAATAGATACTATTTTCCACAGGTAGTGTCTGTCATAACCTTGGTGATTGGGCTGTACAGACACTTTTCCTCGACCTCCCCAACATGCTAGAATCATAGATTTACAGCCAGAATTTCCCTATTTCAGTAAATTCAGATATTCATTGCACCCCCGAGGCTGAGCTGTGATGTGGACATGTCCTGACTGGAGCACCATCCCTCTGGAGCCAGGCTGGGAGAGCTGGGAAGGCTCAACCTGGAGAAGAGAAGGTTGTATAGAGACCTCACAGCTCCTTCCAGGGCCTGAAGGGATACAGGGAAACTGGACAGGGACCCTACAACAGGAACTGGAGCGGGTTCAAACTGGAAGAGGAGAAATTTAGGGTGGCTATTGGGAAGGAAAACACCTGGGAGTGTGGGCAGGCCCTGGCACAGGGTGCCCAGAGCAGCTATGACTACTCTTGAATCCCTGGAATTGTCCAAGGCCAGGTTGGACAGGGCTTGGAGCAGCCTGGGATGGTAGAAGGTGTCCCTGCCCATGGCAGGGGTGAATATGGAAGAACATTTAGGCCCCTCCCACACAAACCAGTCTGGGATTCCATGAAAACCAATACCAGTGATGATGCCTTGCAAGGCATGTTTGTCTGAGATGTTCTTCCTCAAATCTTCTCCAGCAGCAGTTTTTGCTGCTCAAATTATCTGTACTTTAAAAATAAAGACAAACCAGAGATACGTAAATCCTCTCCCATCCCTGGCTCACAGGCCCCACAGCACCTGTAAAACTTAAAATTTTAGTTAAAAAGCCTCTAAAACTTTTGATAATTAAGTGAGGACATCCTATGTGAGGAACAAGCTGTCAGGGCTTCATCCAGACCCTTGCTGGAGACATGGATTGAGGCTGGAAAGTTGCAGACAGATCTAAACCAAGAAACTTGGGGACTGGAAACCGGAAATTAGTCTTGGCTAGAACTTGGGTGAGAGATGAAGGATGCAAGCACCAGGAGAGAGCAGCTCTCCACACCAATTGTGCACAAGTTCAACCCGAGAAATGGGGCTGGAGGATAAAAAACCTCCTGGCATGGCAGAGGATTTTAGCTTCTCCCCACATTCTCTGCCCAGGAGAGCCAGAAGGAAGCTGCTGCTATTTTATGAGCAACTCTGAAATGAAGCAATTTGAGGAGAGAAGCTCCTGGGATATGGTTTCAGGAAAAACATCACCTCTCCCAGGCAGACTCCAAAGGATTTGTATTTACAAGCTGAGCTCCCCTCTGGCTTAGAGTGGGAACACACAGAAAAAGGAGATGCAAAGAGTTGACTCCAGAGTGGAGCTGCTTTTTTAGGCCAGGTTGATCACACCAGGCAGAAAGGTCTGACTGGAGGGCCCGGTCACCTTTAAATCTTTCTTTTACAGCCAGTTTTCACCTTAAAATTTTAAAAATTTTTTCTATGCCTGGTGTGATTTTCTCACTGAAAGCATGACTTTAAAAGATAAGAGAAAGTTCCTCCTAAATCACCCATCACATAATTCCTCTGGAAATGCAGGGCTGCTCCAGAAATCTTCACCTTTTTAGCCCAGTACCCCTTTTCCTTGTTTTAGGGCCTGCCAAGGCAGCAGCTCAGGATGCTTAGCCTGGTATTCCATCTCAGGAAGAGCCCAGAAAAAAATCTATTTTAATTCAATCCCATTTACATTACTGAGTAGCTGATATTTGAGAATTGCAACTCAGTAATTAGTCACTACTCAGAGCCCGTGGATCCCTGGAAGTGTCTAAAGCCAGGTTGGAAGGGGCTTGGAGCAGCCTGAATAGTGGAAGGTATCCCTGCCCACGGCTGGATGAGCTTTCAGGTCCCATCCCACCCAAACCATCCGGAGTTCTGGGATTTTATGATTTTTTTCTTAAGCTCTTGGGAGGATTTAGCTCACAGTTCCCACTAGAAATTGTAAGAACTTTTGGTTTTGAAAAGCTTTGGTGGAAGTTTATTTCCAGCACAGACATCCTGGCGTAAATATGAGTGATGAATTAAGATCATCTCCTTTGGAAGATGGGGGTGATTAGGGGTGTCAAGTTTTTAGGGAGAGAGGTGTTATTTGATGTATCACAGAGTCATGGAATGATTTGGCTTGGAAAGGACTTGAAGGATCCTCTCATTCCATCCCCTGCCATGGACAGGGATGCCACTCGCTCCACCAAATCATTATTCCAATAAGCGTTTATTCCCTTTTTCCCAATTTTTCCTGCACGGAATGACCAACAAACCTTAAAATATTTCAGAGCTTGGCCTGGTCATGCTGTGTATTCATATTTTAAGCAGGACTAAGTGTTTGTGGGGGTGAGGAGACGATAACTTTTCCTCCTGCTGGCATTTTCTTCCAATCCAAAACACCCATGGAAGGAGCTTGGGAAAGAGTTAAAGCAAATTTAAAGCTGCTGGTGCTGTTGGAAGCTGCTCTGGGCTGGAGCAGCTGATGGGAGGAGGGTGGGAGAGCCCAGGAGCACCAGGAAGGTGAAGGTGATGGAGAGATGGGAGAACTGTGAGACAACACATCCTGGGAAGCGCTTCCTGGTGAGCCTGGCTGCAGGGTATAATCAGGCATCTGCTGCTTGTTTGCTGGGTGTTTTTTTAACTCTCATCCCAATCCCCCGAGCCTCCCCTCCTGCCTTCCTTTTTTTTTGCTGGTGAATGTTGTCTGTTTGTGCAAGGGGTGTAAGGGGCCTGAAATTGTGATCCCAACCAGCAATTTGGGTGTGTGGGTGAAAATGAACCATTGTAGTTGGTTATTTTATGGGCCCAAAATATGGCTGTTAAAAACCCCAACATTCCCCATCTGAGCATTCTGCATCCAGACCATAAAATGTCTGGGATGCAGAGATGGGTTCCAAGGCGTCTTCCTGCCATGAAATTGTGCTTCACTAATGATCACTGCAGCCTGCTTGCTAAACTTGGAGCCCTCTTGTTTTCCCCAAGGGAGATTATGTTGTTTGGAAAAAAAAAAAAAAAGATAAAAATAAAATAAAATAAAAATAAAAATAAAGTGTTTGTGTGTTGCAGTTGTGAAGTTTATAGAGCTTCAAAAATTCACCTGACATGGGACTGAGCAGCCAGGTCAGCCTGGGTACAGAAAGCAAAAAAAAAAAAAAAAAGTATATTGAAAAGCTGTGAGAAAGGAGAAGTGTAAGGGATTATTAACAATTTAATTGTCTATCAACCCCCATATTTAAAATCAGTACTGGAGGTTCATTTTTAGGTAGGGTTGTCTCTTCTCCCCTCTATTTCCCCCAGTTTTTTCTCCTCATTTCCCAAACACTGCTTTTCTTATCATATTTTTAAATCGAATAAATGCTGGTTTTTACCTTAGGACAGGTTTGGAGTGAGGAGATGTCAAACTTCAGGCTTCTAAAACTGCACCTCTGATGCCTTGCAACAGAGAGATCCCAGTTCAGGGTTCGGATGCAGGGTGGAAATAAAACAATACAGAAAAAGAAGATTAAACTGAGATGTGACAGAAAAACTAGGAATTTAAAGTCAACTGAAAAAAAAGGGCTTTTTCTTTCAACATCAACCTGGTAAGGAATAGCTTTTTAAGCTGCTTTGAAGAAAAAAGTCTTTTTTAGGTGCCAGTGGAAGACGGATAAAGATTGATTGTATAGCGGACAGGGCCAGATGAGCCCCTTCATCCCAGGTACCTCAAAGCTGTTGTTTTAGGGCTCCCTAAAAGCCACCCAGCCTTTTAATCCTTCAGATAAATCAGGACTTTTCTCCAGCAGGGGAAGAAAACACAGCTCCTGTTTGGCCTTCAGCTCAGGGAGGGTCTGGAGGATCAAAGCTGGGAATTTTGGGATCCTTTTGAACCTCCAGCCAGGGTGATTGGTGTCACACATGCCCGTGACATCCCAAATATCCTGATGGAGGGCACAGTGACAGCAGCCACAGTGGCAGAAAGAAGGAATTTTCTGGATCTGCTCCCATATTTAATGTCACTTTTCGAGGGACACTGCCTCACGTGTGGGATGTGTCAGCCCCGCACACAGGCTCTGGGTAAGAGAATTCCCTGTATCCCAGGGCGCCAAACACTTTAGGAATAAAAACTTTTACCAGCAACACGAAATTCCAGAGACACTTTAGGTGGGATTTTTAATTTGGTCACTCCCTCTACTGGAGGATTTTTGCTTTGGCCTTATGCAGATGGTGATCTCATTAACAACTGATTAATCAGGCTTCCCACTGTGGGACTTTTAATGATTTATTTTAAAAATAACCACATTTGATCCATTTTTTTTGTTGCTTCTAGAGTACAGGGCTGTCCATGTGATGAAAATATGTTGAGATACACACTTAGGGCAGCAGGGGAAGATGAACCAAGAGAATTCCCTGGAGTTTGGGGCCATTTTTCCCCACAGCAGCCTTTAAACAGTGCCTTGTTTTTAGCTTCCCAGTGGCCGCTCTGTGGCTGTCAGGATGTTAATTCAATTTTCTACCCGGATTTTGAAAGCAAACTCCCCTCTCCACCTGGAAATGGAGAAAAAGGCACTGCAGGATATATACCAGTAGGCTGGAGCTAAAGGAGCAGAGGTGATGGGATCGCTGTGGATTTCAGGAACCTATCCCACTTCCAGTGCCTAAACCCAGGAGACCCAAGCATTGCCTTGAAGCATTTCAGCACTTTCCTAGTATTTAGTTTGGAGGTGGCTCTGTGTAAATGGGGAAAGCCTGAAAAAGGGTAAGTAAATGTAATTCTAGCATGTTTGGCTGGGGAGGATTAATAAAGCACAGCAATAAAAAGCTCAATTGAAATAATTCTTAACTTCTCTCAGCATACTTGGAGTAGCAGGACGAGATTGATGAAGGAATTTTTCCTGCAATTAAAATGGAAGGACTCAGGGATGTCACAAAAAGGTTTGATGGGTGATATTTTATTCCCATCAACCCAAACCCTTGTCAGCAGCAAAGCTAGTCCGTGCAACCCCAGGTTTGTGCTGTTGGGCTCTGTTTAAATTCCTGTTCCTTTGGTGGCTCTGCCTCCAACCTCAGCCCAGCTCAGCAATTGCAGGTCCCCAGCACCGCAAGCTTTTCTTAGCCAGGTTTGGTTAAGCCAGGGCTGTGTTTAAGGCAGGGCCCAGCCCCTGTTTGACAAGGCCGTGCATTCCAAGCCTGCATGTTTTCACATTCCCAGCGGGAATTGCCCAGACATCTCCCCTGTCTGGGTTTGCTGCTGAGATGCCCATCACTGTTCTTTTAAGATGGACAAAATAGTCCCTAGGAGGGTGGGCAGGCCCTGGCACAGGGTGCCCAGAACAGCTGTGGCTGCCCCTGCATCCCTGGCAGTGTCCAAGGCCAGGTTCGACTGGGCTTGGAGCTTTCTGGGACAGTGGAAAATGTCCCTGTCCATGGCAGGGAGCAGTTTTCAAGTGGCCAGTGGAGGTTTTCACAGATCTCTCAATTTATTTCTGCTGTTCTTTGATCTGCTGGTATTAGCTGGGAGAGGTTCCACCCAAACCTGGGTTACCTCACCAGACGGTGACACACTCAGCCTCTGACTTCTTCTGAGGAGACCTCCTCTGGGAGATGAAACCCAGGGATCAGCCCCTCACCTCACTCCCATCCTGAATTTAGGACACCAGGAGCATTTGGATAACACTCCCAGGGATGCACAGTGTGGGATTGTTGGGGTGTCTGTGCAGGGCCGGGGGTTGGGACCAATTATCCCTGTGGGTCCCTCCCAACTCAGGCAATGCTGTTCCGTGATCCTATGATCATTCTGGAATGTTACCCTCTCCTAAACCAGTCCTTTATGTGCAGGTTGTGGAGTTTAATGCAGAAAACAGCAATAATGCAAATAAAAAACCTGGTCTGGGTTGTTCAGCAGCATCAGGGATCACCACAGAGACCTCTAATCTGTATGGTTTACTCTGTATGTCCTGGGTTTATGCCCTTTCTGGGGCAGGGGCCACTGCAAATATTGGAGTTTCACAGGGGAAACAGGGAGTTCTCATATTTCTATGGAATGCACTGTGTAACCTGCTGTGGAAAGTCTGTGAAGAACAGACAACATAGGTCTGTCTATGTTCCCATGACCTTTGGTTGAGAAAAATCTCAGAAATCAGAAATATCAGAGAATTTCTAATCAATGAAACAAGAGCTATTAGCCATGGGAAGTTAAAATTCAAACCTCTGAGCTGAACACTGAGTTGTTCAGAACATCTTAAAGAAAAGAAACACTGAAAATATTGAAAAATAGAAAATATTAAAGCATTTTGAAAATGTTCTAAGGCATTTAAAGGTGTTTCTTGAAGCTGTGGAGTTGATATTTTTGGTTGGAGCACCTGACAACCCAAAAGCTCTGAAACTTCCTGGGAAAAGGTGGAATTCTCTTAAACCTTCCTGATAGCCCCAGGGAAACTTTATCCTGGCATACTCTGCTTGACGATTTTTGAGGAGTAGGTGGTTAAAGGTGATGAAATGGTGTCAGATCTTCCAGCTGTGCCATGATTATGGCAATATCCCAGAAAAATAACCTCTGGATGAATCAGCATGAGGAATCCCAGGGCCAAGTCCAGGCCTGCTGTGCAGGAGGAGTTTGTGTGTGACACCAAGCAGGAATTTGGCTGCTTCTCAGCCTGGCTCTCAGTGTATTTAGGAGCAAAACATCTAAAATGTGATGTTAGGACACTGGAGAATACCACCTGTGCTACCCCAGGCTGCAGCCCTAAAAAAAGCCAGGCAGGATTTAGGTGAGCAGGAAACCAGGAAAAAATCATGGCACAAGGTAGGCTTGCATCAAATTGTCCCCAAATGTCCCAGAGAGACCCAGGTGAACATCTGTTCTGTCAGTGCCACTAAGGGAACCTACGGAAGTGGCATCCGAAATCTTGGGAGATGGAAGTTGATTTCTTTTCCTAGTGGATATAAAATGCCTGAGAGCACATGGAGTGTTCAAACAGAATGCCTCACTCCTTGTCCCCAAAATTCTGGAGAATTTAGTAAAGCAGCCAGCTGTGGGTTCTGCCCCATGAACAAAAAAACAAGGGAAATTTTTCAAGCTTTCCTCAGCTTTTATGATCTAACTCTACCTGTGGCTAGGGGAAAAAATTACAAAAAATTCGAACTATAATGGAAATAAAATTCCTTAAGGTGTTTGTGCTTCCTGGTTATCCACAGCACCCAAGTCAGACATGGACACAAAGCTCAGCTAACACAGGAAATACATTTCCAGTCACATGCAGCCAAAACATTACAGAATAAAGATACTCCAGAGTTAATTTTGTGTTTTGGTTTTAGCTTTGTTGTTTTGTTTTTTTTTTCTCAGATTGCTAAGAACCCCAAACTCTCATGAATCGCGAACAGACCTAAACCTAAACTGGACTTTTCCCCCCCACAGTGGAATGAATTCCCCAGACTGAGGATTTTCATCTGTGCTTCCTCAATTATAGGGTTTTTCAGCCTCTCCCTCATCTGTTCCCAGCTACATCCTGTGATTCCCAGTGCGCTCTCAATCTGGTCAGCACAACTTCCATGTCCTTATCAGTGACTCATCCGCACATTGGAAGATCTTAAGAGTGAATCACAACTCCCTGTTTGCTGAATTCCTGCTGCTGCCTGGGGACAGTAGCAGAGCGCAAGGCAAGAGACTCTTTGATGTTTTAGGGACTTTAAGAGGGTAGGAATCCTCCACAGAGAGGATTTAAATCAGTTGATTAAACCGAGCAGCGACACCTTCAAACTCACCCTTGAATTTTTCAGGCTGCACATGAGGTAAAATGAAAATGTTTGGGTTTTTGAAGCTGGCATTTAAAATATGTTGGAGCAGCTCTCTGTCACATCAGCTCTGTGGAGGAAGTGTCACTCAGCACAACGGGCCACAGGCTGTGCCTATAAATTGTCTGAAATCTTCCCTTTCAGCTGTCAGCTGACAAATCCAAAGGGGAATTACATAAATACCAGTCCTACATTAAAGCCTGAACACAGGGCTCCTGTCTGCTGACGTCTGAGAGCTCCAAACACAGCGAAACCACACTGAGTTAATGATAATTGAGATCATATGGGCTTTATCAAAGCTTCCCCCAGAAAAGCAGCTTAAGGGAAAAATCCTTAAATGTGTGTCTTGACCACAGTCTAGCAATCTCCTTCCGCATTGGAGCCTTTAACTAATTTGTTGGGTTAATTACTGAGCCCCAGGAAAGTTTGCAAGAGTGATAACTGCCTATTCTTTGATTGCTGATCATTCCATCCAGTGGTCTTTGGGAATTAAAAATAACCCCCAGAGCGCAAGATGCGAACTTGGGGATTCAGTCTGTGCCTAACGCTGGACTGACAGCCAAAAAGCAAAGCAGCCCCTGGAATGGCTGTGTCAGGGAGTTCACAGCAGCCTACAGAAAACTGGGATTCAAAATGGGTCCAAAGCGAGATCAAGGAGAGGTGGAGGGGGTTCAGAGGCTCGTTAGGTAACTCTGATGTGCCACACTCCCCTACCTTTAATTGGAGGGGTGGTGGAGCTCCTGCTTCGCATCCAGCGCCTGAGGAATGACCAGAAGGTCAAATAGGAGGGAGCGGCGGGGGAGGAGGAGGAAGTGGTAATTGAGGAGCCAAGAGATGACTGTGAAAGTGCTCCGAGGAGTCTGTGTGTCTGGCGAGGTGCAGGGAGCTCCGAACGGCAGGGCAGAGACAGTCCCGCTCCTGCTTCCCTGCCAGCCCAGCAATGCCACTGCTGAGTGTCCCCAGAGGCTGCCCAGGCACCAAAGCATGGCCAAGCTTAATTAGCTGTGGTTAATTAGCCATGGTGAATCAGCCGTGTTATCTATGCCTGGGTAACGACAGAGATACTGGTCATCCACACACTTACACCTCAATTTTCCAGATATGAGTGGGAATGAGAAGCCAACAGCAAAACCATGGAGTAGTTTAAGGACCTTCCTTCTGTTCTGACTCAGTTATCAGAAGGTTTTTTCTGTCCCTCCTCCATTATTTATAAAATGGAGCACATTTTATAAATGTCCTGCAATAAATCACCGAGGCCAGGCCAGCCACCGGCACAGTTTTGTTGTCCCCATCCCTAACAGTGTCCATGGTCAGGTTTGACAAGCCAGGGATAGTGGAAGATGTCTCTGTCCGTGGCAGGGGTGGCACTGGCTGAGACTTAGGGTCCCTTCCAACCCAAACCATTCTGGGATTGTACAGTTCCATGACATCAGGGGAGAAGGGATTGGGAACACAGGATTCACATGAATCAGGCCTTGTGTCAAACACAAAGCACAAAACCATCAAAATCCTCAAAGATTGCACTGGAAAACAGGGGTGGAAGAAGAATTTGGCCTATTATATTACAGATGGACTTCTCTGAGGCACAGAGGAGGTCAGAGAGCCCAGGTAACACCATGAGAGCAAAAAAAATGCTGTAGGATGACACAAGAAACTGCAATCCAAGAGAGAGGAATCAACAGTCTGAAGGTGACAGTTCAGCAAAAAGGGATGAATCCAGAGAAGCATGGACCATGGAATGGGTGTGATGAGAAGAATCCACACAGCAGAACACACATGTTCCAGACTGGATCAACTCCATGGAGGGACAGAGTGAGCCAGGGTCTGATGGCAGCTCATGAAACAAATATGGGTTTGTTCCCATGTGGAATATTCAGGCTGGGAATGAAGTGTTTGCCCAAGAGGAAACCTGGCCTGTTCTCACCCCACTTTTACAGCAGCCCCCCTTGCCCATTCCCTGGAACTGAAAGGATTCTTTTAGATTTTTTACATCACAGAATCAGTGAGGCTGGTAAAGCCCTCCCAGCCCATTGAATCCAACTTGTGACCCATTCCCATCTTGTCCCCAGCCCAGAGCACTCAGTGCCACCTCCAGGCTTGCCTTGGACACCTCCAGGCATGGGCACTCCAAACCTCCTTGGGCAGCCCCTGCCAAGGCCTGAGCACCCTTTCCATGGACAGCAACTTTTAATAATTTGAAAGCTTCAAGAAAACAGAAGGAGGCTGACAGCTGGAATCCCTCTCCTGTTTGTATTATTTCTTTCCCCTGTAGAGAAGGAGGATGGAATATACAAGCAAAAAAAATAAAAAAAGGTGAATTACTTCAGATTTTCCAACAAGAGTTTCAGGTTTCCACAAGAACACACAGTTATTAATATCAAATCTAGCTTTAATGAGAATTTTTTGGGTGGAACAAGTATCTTCAGCACAGCTGCAATATATCTTTGTAATGCAGCTCAGTTGCCAAGAGAGACATTACAATTATAAGGGAAGTATCTGAAAGTGTCTGTGTGGTATTTTTGGAGATGCATTCAAAAATACAAAGCCATAGCGTACATAATTCTAATTCAAATTTAAAGGCAAGAAAATTCAATATTAAGCACTTTCTCCTGCAACTGCTCAAAATTGATAATCTGCTGCAAAAAAACCATTCAGCTAATGGGTTTTTAAGGTGTGCACAGAACCTCAAAATGCTTACAGGCCTTCCAGCTGTTGGCTTGGAAGCCCTTCTGCTCTGCAGTGCCCTCAGAGATATTGGCAGACACAACAGAAGCAGATGTAGAGACCTGGATCAGAGCTTGGATAACTGGTCAGAAAGGGAAAGGGAAGAAAATATTTGTAATGGTATTGAAGAGTTGGTCTGTGGTCAGAGAATCCTAGACTGGTTTGGGTGGGAAGCAACCCTACAGCTCATCATGTGCCATGGCAGGGACATCTCCCACTACCCCAGGATTCTCCAAGCCCCAAAGTCTAACCTGGCCTTGGACACTTCCAGGGATCCAGGGGCAGCCACAGCTGCTCTGGGCACCCTGTGCCAGGGCCTGCCCATCCTCACAGGGAACAATTCCTTCCCAAAATCCCATCTAACCCTACCAACCACTCCTTTTTTCACACAGTTCTATTGGATCCTCCTGAGTGTTTTGCCAGGCTAAGATCTGGAATGCCCTTCCCCCAGCCTCTCCTCTACCTCCACTTTTGCTGATTTTGTTTCTTCCTACAGGAAGTCCTTTACTCTCAATGCCCATTTGCATCCAAGGGTAGCTGCCCCTCAACTGTATCCCCCTGAAAACTTGGGGGATAAAACTTGATGTCATCAACAAATTTTTCCACCCCGTGGTTCTCCTACTTATTTCTCAGTGTATTGAATCCTTGCTCAAACCCTTTAACAACCTGTTGGTGACATCTCACCTTTCCAAAGGCTGCATACTCACTCCTGCTCATATTCTTGTGTCTTTAATTAATTACTTCCTGTGCAAATACCTTCCCTCTCATCCCACAGCACCTGTAGTGCCAAATTCTTATTTTAAACCTTCATTAACTGTGATTTGGACACACATGGCGCTTCCCTGAAGGAACTGGAAAAACGTGAGACTTAACTTGCTCCCACAGACACCCCACTGGCTCCTCCAGAGAACTGCGTTTATCAAAGCCTCAGCTAAGCCTGGACTAGAGTTTATTTGACAGGGGCACCTTGCCTAGACCTGACTTTGGAGTTGTAGAAAGAAAATCTACTTTTAAATCACTGTTTTCCAGAACATGTAGTTCCCCTTTGGAAACCAAGGTGACAACAACAGATCTGGGGACATTTGCTGCAGTACAAGAAGGCTGAAAGAACGTGAATTTCCCTTGCTCAGAGGGGCTGGTATTCCTTTGATGTTGTTAAAATTTTCTGGAAATGGTTCAAAATTACACAAGCAATTCCATGCTCTGCAGCCATTTATGGGGCTCCAATAGGATGGAGCTCTTTTTCTTGCTGGCCTCAGCACTTGTGCAATTAAAATCCTACCAGCACTCTCTTTTCCTTTTCCCCTTCTCATTTAAAGGCACCATCCTTCTCCTTCCCTTCTCCTCCCTCCCCTTCTGCCTCTGGCAAATTGTTGAAAGCCCAGCTCAGCCCTTTGTTGTTTTCCTGGGGAGCAGCCCATCCATCCCAGCTGTTCAGAACAGGACACAGGGGCTGGAAGCATTTGAGGGTTGCATTTTTGGTGCTCAAGCTGAGCCCTGGTGGCTCCAGGCATGCAGAGATCTGGGTGTTGCTGTCACATCTTGTCCACATAGAGAAATCCATGGGAGGAAGGGGGTGGGAATTCTTCTCCCAGAAGATCTGTTTGGGAGCCACAGGATCAGAGCTGCTGGGGAGATTTCTTAGGACCTCACAGGTGTCATGCTGGGTCCAAACAACTGTTTCAAATGTAGAGGTAGGTGATAAACCCAGTAACATTTGGGGGGGAAAACAGCTAGAAACCATCTCACAAAGAGTTGGTGTGCAAATGGACTTGGCCCAATTATATTTGACTAATTATCCTTATTTGACACTCCTGAGCAGGGAGATGGGAATGTCAGATAGAAGCACTTAGGGGGTTAGGTTAACAAGGGCTCATAATCACACAATTATTGAAGGGTTTGGGGTGGAAGGGACCCGAAAGTTCATCCCATCCCCTGCCATGGACAGAGGCACCTCCTACTATCTCAGAAAGCTCCAAGCCCCATCCAGCCTGGCCTTGGACACTCCCAGGGATCCAGGGACAGCCACAGCTGCTCTGGGCACCCTGCGCCAGGGCCTGCCCACCCTGCCAGGGAACAATTCCTTCCCAATATCCCGTCTAAATTTCCCCTGTGTCAGTCTGAACCCATTGCAGTTCTGGATGCAGGGTCCTTCTCCAGCTTCCCTGTATCCCTTCAGACCCTGGAAGGAGATGTGAGGTCTCCACACAACCTTCTCCTCTCCTGAGCAGACCCAGCTCTCGGCCCGCCAACTTTCTCACCTCCTTGAGAATTGTTGAAGGTCTGTCTGAGATGGAAAACTTGGGCAGTGAAGAGTCAGATCAAGTTCAACATCGATCCATGGAAAACAAAGTGTAAGGGAAACAAAATTCCAACCACCTCAGCACCCTCACAGGGGAGAATTTCTTCCTAATAGCTGACCGAACCCTGCCCTCTATCCATGGGAAGCCATTCCCCCTTGGTTCCAGGCCCCTGTCCAGAGTCCCTCCCGAAAATATAAAATATTGTAAATGTTTATATTTGCATATAAATATAAATTTAAATGGATTCCTTTGACTCTCTGAAGGATGATGCAGAGCATCCCCCTGAAGCTCTGCCACCACGACCTAGCTCAGCTCATCCCCAAATGAATCTCATGACATGAGCCTGACTCCGAAGGCTCTGTGCTTGCAATGTTCTAAATGGACCTGATTTAAATTGATATTCATTTAGGGAAGTTAATCATTAATGATATCTCTGTGCCTGAAATCAAGCACAGATCCACGGGGTCCCTGCTTGCCAAGCTTGTGCTGTCATGAGATGGCAAAGTGGGCTCTAAGAGGGTGGAAATGTAGGACAAAGAAAAGAAAAAAAGAAATTTATGTGGTTTTGCTTAGGTGCTGGAATAAAACTGAGATGGTTTTCATGGTGGAGATGAACATTCTCATCCAAACACTCTCCTCAGGGTGTCCTAGACACAGGGTGGGTCAGCTGAATATACAGTGATTCCCTAAGCAGCCTAAAATCCTATTCCCTAAAGAAAAAGCAAATATTTTCCCAATATCTCCCTGCTTCCTGGCAGTGACATGTGTACTCTGTCACCGACAGGATAAACATCCAGAGGGCTGGATGCCAAGCACAGGAAGAGACAAAGAATTATCTTTATAATTCAGGCATAGCCAGCCAAAGGTGTTTAAATCAGACCAATATGTAGCAGAAATCAGATTTTCTTATGTGTTTAAATCCCCCAGCAAACAACAACACAACCAAACCAAACCCCACAGCAAATAACCTGATTTTTATCTCTCTGCCTCTCACAAGATTGCCATAAAAATTTAGTCTTTTCTCCCACCCAAAGCCGTTTGATATCAAACCAGCTTTGACTGAATTCCTACTTCCTGTTAGGATCCAAATACTGCTATGACAGTGCTTCTGCAAAGACCCAGTCTCATCACTTTTTTCCATTAATTTGATTAATTGTTTTTCCATTGTGTTCTTTGTGATGTTCCAACACTCCACAAATTATCTGGCCTGTAGAAAGCCAGAAGTTGTTTGGCTTTTTGGGGTTTTTTTTGTTCCCTTTTCCCCCTTCCTCTTTAAACTCGAGGGCAGCATGGGAGACTTTAGATCTGCCATTAGTTTTAACTGCTCTGTGTAGACCTGCTGGCACCATCAAGGAGAGGGAGGGCTCCGAGGATGTTCCGTGTCCCTGGCCAGCACAGAGCCAAAGTGACCCCTATTATTAGTGCTACTGAGCCTACATTTCCCATATTATTGATCATTAAAGCCTGTCTCCAAATTCAGGCTACTCCATGGGCCAGGGAGCACTCCCCCAGCTCATTATCCACGCTGGGCACTCATTTACTTCTCCCGCAACAACTTTTTCCTAAATGCACGGGGGGGGGGAAAAATGAAATGCAGGTGATTTTTTTTGACTGGGGAGGGGTGGGGGTTCCTGCTTGATCTCCCAAATTGAAGCAGCAGGAGTATTTTGCTTGTCAAGAGGACAGTAATTCTTCAAATCCCCCTTGAGAGATAATGAGTGGCAGTGCGCTGCTTTTGATCTGTCATAATTACGGAATAAAAAGGAGCGGATGCAAAGCTGCTGTGCCATGGGAAGGTCACTCCTTTAAACATGCAGGATTCCCTCTGTGGCTAATCCCAGCTTGTCCCAAACTATTTTTAGGCACAACAGCAGGCCCGTTGCACATCCTGGCCCTATAAAAGCAGCGCCTCTTTGGTGCTTCTCCTCTAGGCCAGCTAATGAGTAGGTAGGGAAATGCTGGCTCTGTGCTTTGGGCTTCCATGCTATTCCAAGGAAGGACAGCAGGAACGTCTCCTCTCTGGCGTCAAACAGTCCCCCCACAGCATCCAGGCAGTTTCAATTATTACAAGGCAAGGGTACAAGTATGAAGCCCGGCGCAAAATAAAGTAATTACACTTAATTAGGCAGCCAAAAAATAAAAAAGCAATGGCCAGAGCCTCACTGCCTTAAATGTAGCCTTTTGTTGACTTAACACAGGACAGGTAGTGAATGAAACTTCAAAGTGTAAGCTGCTAAATTACTGCTTAATTAGTGGAGGCCTAGTCAAAAACATAGCAGTGAAACAACAACGACAGCAACAAAAAACCCAAGAAAAAGACCAACAAACCCTCAATTTTCTGCTGTCAAATATATTGAGGAAGAGATACCCATCTCAGAGAGGCTCTGAAATTAAGGATTATTCCATTAAGTTGGTGTTTGTGTTCAAAAGTGAGTTTCTGTTAATGCAGGGCTCTCCAAAGGTGCTGGATCAATCCTGACAGTGCTCAAAACGGACCTGGGTGCAAACAAATTCTTGTCTCACAAATCTCACTGGCCTGGCAAGCTCCAAGTTCACATTTTGACCCCTTTGATCCTCTGATCTGCCCCTACTAAGGAACCTTCCCTGGAGAGACAGGGCAGTCAGAAATGATGGGAGATATAAAAAATAATTTGGTCTAGGAACACTGGATTCTTAGGTACAGCCTCTCTCAGTTTTGCTGTTGCATATCCAGGATTGTAGAGTTTGCCAGGGCAGCCTCTGATGCTTCCATAAGCATCCCACTGCTTTATCACACAAATTAACATAGAAAACAGGAGTGGGTCTGAATAGAAAATTGAGATGTGTTTTCTGTCACCTCTGGGACAGCAGGGGAGGGTGGGATTGTGCCCCTCTGCCCTGTGCTCAGGTGAGGCCCCACCTGCAGAGCTGCCCCAGCCCTGGGGCCCAGCACAGGAGGGACCTGGAGCTGCTGGAGAGAGCCCAGGGGAGGCACCAGGATGAGCAGAGGGATGGAGCAGCTCTGCTGGGAGGAAAGGCTGGGAGAGCTGGGATTGTTCAGCCTGGAGAGGAGAAGCTCTGGGGTGAACCAATTGAGGCTGTCCAGGGCCTGAAGGAGCTACAGGAAAGATGGAGGGAGACTCTGTACAAGGGATGGAGGGACAAGGGGGAATGGCTTTCCACTGCCAGAGGGCAGGGACAGATGGGATATTGGGAAGGGATTGTTCCCTGTGAGGGGGACGGCCCCTGGCACAGGGTGCCCAGAGCAGCTGTGGCTGTCCCTGGATCCCTGGAAGTGTCCAAGGCCAGGTTGGACTTTGGGGCTTGGAGCAGCCTGGGATAGTGGAAGGTGTCCCTGCCCATGGCAGGGGTGGGACTGGATGAGTTTAAGGTCCCTTCCCACCCAGACCAGCCTGGGGTTCTATGACTAGTCTCATCCCATTTCTCACACACATCTGACAGTCCCCTCACCCCAGAGGCGCTCAGATTTGAAAGAGAATCTGCAGCCAGTGGAGGATTGTTTTCCTGTTTCTGTCTACTCTGGTATTTACCAGTGAGAACAGTTGGAAGACAAAATATCATCTCCTACAAGGATTTTTACCTGGCTCAGCTTTTGTGTCAGGAGCCCCTGATAATTCTGCCCCATTTTAACTGCTGTTCCCACCCCACTTGCCTGTCTCTCACGCTTTTTTCCCTTTGATTCCCTCTCACTCTCATCTGTCCCTCCTACCGCTTGTCCATCTCTCCGGGGCCAGGCTTTTCATCCCCCTCTGATGAGCTGCTTCACACTCCCCGTCCAGACTTGGGGGCTGAGATCAGAAGCAGCTCAGGAAGAGGTGAGAAGGAGGATCAAAACATGCAACTCTATCCTCCTAAATCCTTTACTTCAGCAGATTTAGAGGACTAAAATGATTTGGTTTCTGTGGTGGGGAGCTGTGTTGCTATGTCCGTACTGTCCATTCCCTCCTCAACCAACAAAAGCTACAAACAACCAAAAAAGGGACAAATTTGCTAGAAGAGTCCTTGTTCTCTGATTCCACATCTCAAAACTGTATCAGGTGCTCATTTTGGAGTAGTGGCTCTGTACCTAGGAATTATTAAGCACCAAATTGTCCCAGAGTTTTTATTTTGTTTGGTATGAGGGGATTGATCTGCTAGACTAAAACCACTCCCTCTAAACTGGGCTTTAAGTGAGCAGGTAGGTTTTTTCCAAGAGCAAGCTGTGCTTTCTATCCACTGATTGAAAACACTCAAAACCCCTCAGCACTTGAATTTTGGTCCTTTTTCCCAGTATTTCTGCATGTGTAGCAAAAGGTTGGAGCTCAGGGAAAGGTTCTTCCCCAGAGGGTGCTGGGCACTGCCCAGGCTCCTCAGGGAATGGGCACGGCCCCGAGGCTGCCAGAGCTCCAGGAGCCTTTGGACAGCACTGCCAGGGATGCTCAAGGTGGGATTGTTGGGGTGTCTGGGCAGGGACAGGAGCTGGATCCATGATCCTGATGGATCCTAACTCAGGATATTCTGTGATTGCCACCTAAACCCACCATGCTGAGGTTAGTAGCTTAATTGGGAATGCACAGAGATTGGCACTGCAGGAGTGGCTGTTTCCTCACAGAGTTTGGGGCTCCACAAACGAAGTCCAGTTTTGAGAAAAAAGGAGAAAAATATCGAGAAAAAATTATCTCCCCACCCTTTCCAGCTGAAATTTCACAGCTCCACCATGCTGGAAGTGAACTATGTAAGCTGGGAAGCAGTTCCAGGAAAGTTTCCCTCAGATTCCAGCAGGGACACCAGAGGAAAATGCACATGGCCAAACTTCCCAGCAAGATAATGGGATCACACCAGCCCTTGATCAAGCTGACTGTATTATTAATAAATAATTAAAAATTTCAATGATTTCATAAGTTTTCAGGTATTTAATCTCCCTCCCCAGTGCCAACCACTTCTATTTCTCCCACTTTGGGCAGAGTACAATGCCTTGCTGTCACCTTTCCCACTATTCCCTACATTCATCGACATTTTTTCCCAAACCCCCACCAATTTGCATTTTTGCTGGAGATAACTTTAGAAGGAGGCACCTCCTCCCTTCTCTACCTCTTGGACATTCTTTTCCACAGGGGTGATATAAAGACATAAAAAATTCACTTGACAAAACTCAGCAGCTCTAATCTGCTCTGCAAAGATGAGACATGGCCCTACAGGGCACAATATCATGTGTTTAGGGGCCTTTTTCTGTCTTGAGCACTCCTGAGCTCCAGCTTTTTCTATTAGGATTTATCTTTTACCAATAAAAGCGTCAGTTCTGGGATAATTCAAGGGTTTCACCAGAATCAATAGGATTTTCATGTTGTTGTCTGCACTGTTTCCTTTCAGGACAGGGTCAGAAAAAAAATTAAAGAGAGAGAGGGGAAGGCAAGCAGAAATTCAGCAGAATTTCCCCAGCTTCTGCACCAGATAAGCAGGGCACAAAAATCAGGCATTATCCTGGAATTGGATTTAAATTAGATTCCTCATATCTTTCAACAAGGCATAGAAATTATTCTTTTAATTATTTAAGATGAAATGCTACTGGAAATTTTGGGTTCCTGATACTATTCAAATTCAAATACAGGGAGAGCTCACACATTTCCCTTGCTATGAATGTGCTCAGTGAGGAGCAGTTGGCTTGAAAAAGCGATAAAAGATTGGAGACCTCCTTCCCTTTTTCCCTGGAGCCACTTGGACAGCAGTAGGACTACAACTACTTGCACATTAATGCACAGATACAATACGTTGGAGATGAGGAAAAATCCTGAGGCTGCAACAAAGGATAATTTTGATGACTTGAATTTTTTGGAACTGTCTGGTGGCAAAACCTGGATATCTGAGGGCAATTGCTATGTCACCAACTTATTCTTTTTCCAACAGCATGGAGCTATGGATTGGCTGTTGATTACCTTAATTTACTGCCACATTTACAGACAATTACAGAGCAGCTGCCTCACTAAACCCAAGGTTTGTCTAAAACCAGACTGAAACATTGACTGCAGCATATTTGGACTGAAAGAAATCCTGCAAAAATCAGAAAATCTCTGTCATATCCCTTAACAACCCACTCTCAAATTCATGTGTTAAACTAGAGGAAGATTTTATGTGCTTTATATCTTTAGGCTGCTGTTACAGCAAAGTACTCCCACAGTATTCCACAGACTCGTGGAATGGTTTGGGTTGGAAGGGACCGTAAAGACTTAAAATTCCACTTCCTGCCAGGGCAGGGACACCTTCCACTGTTCCAGGCTGCTCCAAGCTCCATCCAGCCTGGTCTTGGACACTTCCAGGGATCCAGAGACAGCCACAACTGCTCTGTGCCAGGGCCTACCCACCCTGCCAGGGAACAATTCCTTCCCAATATCCCCTCTAAACCTGCCCTCTTTCTACTACCTATTTTTTTTTTTTTTTTTTTTCATTTTCTAGGGCTAAAGAGAGAAGTCAAGTTTAGAGTCAAATTCCCAGACTGGTCTCCTGGAGGTTCAGGGAGCTTGGAGAGATCCAGAATCTCCCACAATATCATCACAGCTGGTCAGTGACAGATAAACATGAGGTTCTTCCAGCAGAACCGTCCTGAGCTTTCATAAGAACTGATTTTTGCTGCTCTGGGGAGGAGGAGGACTCAGAAGCATCCTCCCTGCCTTGGGAAGAGCAGCAGTGGGGTAGGAATTCAGGAGAGGACTAAGGAGATAGACTCCATTCTCTCTAGGACTTCCACAGCCCTGGTGAAGAGCCAATTCCCTATTCACCAATTTCCTCCTCCCTCAGTCGTTTCCTTAGCTGGGACATCTCACCTGCTTGGAGGCAGCTGTTGGATGACAGGCAGCAGGGATGGGATTGCTCCTGGCTGAATAACCCACTAATCCCAAAACATCACAGAACAAACCCCTCATTCCCACTTCCCAGTTTCATCTATTTGTGGGGCTGAGATCCTTGTCTCTGGAGCAGTTTAACCTTTTCCATAGAGCTCATGGCTTATTTCCCCAGCCACAGCAATTTCACAGCTCAGTTTTCTTTTCCTAACCTTACTCAGGCGGCTCCTTGTTTTTCATCCCAAGGCTTTCTGGCATGTGCCTCAATTTTTCAGTTGAGAAATGATGGCCTGAGGGCCATCAAAACCACAGCTTCGGCATTTTTTCCTCCCAAGAGATTCATTTGCTATCCCATAAATCTCAATATTAAGTAAGTTGAGCAACTATTTTTCCAGTTTTATAAGACTTCACCAGAATCATCTGCATCCATGCACACACCCAGGACTGGGCAGGAAGAGTTTCCACTGTGCTGCTGAAAGGTATTTTAATAAAAGCTTCTAAATGGCTTTATTTTTCATTAAACAATATGAATAAATTAATAATGTTTGGTTATTGGAAAGAACTATGACAGCAGGTTTGTTCTTGGATATTTATAAATGCACTGGAAGATCATGGAATACCAACATGGTTTGGGCTGGAAAAGACCTTAAAGCTCATCCTGTTCCACCCCTGCCATGGACAGGGATGGCAGGACATCCTGGGATAGTGGAAGGTGGCAGAGAGTGGGAACTGAAGGAGCTTGAAGTTCCTTTCCAACCCAAACCATTCCCTATCCCTTGATTCTACACCCAAGGAATTACTCAGATACCATCAGAACTGGCACAATATAAAACCTCCTCAGAAAGAAGAAAGAGATTTTATGTGAAGCTGTTTGAAATAAAAATGATAATAACCTGTCTCTGCCTCAAATACTTTTTATCTAATTTCTTTTTAAAAGATGTGATAAAGGCAGCCCTTTTCTATCATTTCTGAGCAGAACAGCTCAACTTTGAGCTGGGAAAGGTGATGCTCTACAGGTATTTTTGTTTTGTATCCAGAGTGCAGGATCCTGTATTGCACAACACATTTCCTGGAGGTGAGAATGAGTTGGAGAGGGTCCAGAGAGCTGCTCCACCTGGAATAACCTGATTCATCCATTCCAGGTTACTTGGAGAAGGGCTGGACAGAGGACACACATGATAACCACCCTCAAAGTAATAAAAACCACCAGGAACCAGATCCCTCATTCTGCAGGAGCAGGATAAGGAGTAACAGGGAGTTTTTAATAGAGACGTGAATATTGGGAGAGGTTCAGGAAAGTCGCCAGCCCTCTGCAACTCAGATGTTGCAAGAATTTCATCCACCTACAACTTGGAGGAGATTATTCTTTGATTCTCCAGCCTACCATGACTCACCTGTTTAACCTTCCTTTACCTCTTCCTAATCTGAATTCCTGAATGTGGGACACACCACAAGGCACAGCTGCTTGGAAAGCAGGGCCATGGGAGCAGATGTTCCTGGTGAATCAGTTCTCCTTCAAGCACAGGCCTGTAAAGCAAGAGGGAAGGATGAACAGCTCAGCCTGCCCTGGGAGCAGCCATCTCAGAGCTTTAACCACAAGCAGATCACAGAATCATGGAATATCCTGAGCTGGGAGGGATCCACAAGGATCATCAGCTCCAGTCCCTGCACACACACCCCAACTATCCCACCCTGTGCATCCCTGGCAGTGGTTTCCAAAGGCTCCTGGAGCTCTGGCACCCTCGGGGCTGTTCCCATTCCCTGGGCAGTGCCCAGCACCCTCTGGGGGAAGAACCTTTCCCTGAGCTCCAGCCTAAACCCTCCTGGCACAGCTTCAGCTATTCCCTGGGTCCTACCCCAGCACAGAGAGCAGAGTTTGGAGCTGCAGTCCCTGGTGAGCTCTGCCCTCAATCTTCTGCAGTGAACAATCCCAGTGCCCTCAGCCTCTCCTTGTATGGCCCTTCCAGACCCTTCCCCACCCATGTCCCTCTTTTAGCCCCTCTCCAATGGATCTGTGTGGGATATGGGGTTATAATTGTTAAGTGGTTAAAGTTTCTGCTCTTTAGAAGGCCCTGTAGGGAAGGCATAGCTGCAGGCTGGACAGTTGAAAGCTGGTTGTGGGGTGAGAGGCAGTCGTGATTGGGGGAAATGATGCCTTAATTTTTAGGTCTTATATTTTTCATATTTATTCTGTTTTAGTGTGTAGTTCTGGGTTTCATATTAAGTGTTGGTAAGCTCTCTTCACAGAGTAGGGAGACAAAACAATTCCTTCTCCAGCTTGGGATCAAGGACAACTGATACAAATTTCAGGCCCAATAACAAAAACAGAGGTGAAGGGAGAAGAAAAAACAAGGAGGATGGAGCTTCATAACCTGAAGCTATATTGGACAATTAACTCCAATATGCTAATGGACCAGAACTACAAAAGTGTGGGACCTCATGATCGGGTGTCCATCGTGTGACCATTTTGAGGTTCATCTTGGGGTGTGGCCCAGCTGTACCCATTGAGGCCTGTTAATAAATCTCTACTTTGTCCTTTTGCTCTATCTGGTCTCAGTTCCAGGTCAGCCTCGAGAAGCATCAGTAGAGTCAGTTGGAGACAGATTGTGACACCAAGGGGTGACCTTATTCTGTTAAATTTTGTTGAGTCTCAGTTTGGTTTCTGTTATGTCAGGTTGAGATTAAAGGCATAAAAAGGAGTCGATTTTTACAATAAAGCAATCTCCTTTGCTTTGAGGGGTCTGCGTTGCTTTGTTCCCCACTGCTACAGATCTGGATCCTTTTATGACCCTCTCTTTTCCTTCCCCACCCTACCCTGTTAAACCACTATCCCTAGGGATGATTTCCTCTGGCAAAGAATTCCAAAGGTTGTCTTTGAGGGCTGCAAAAGCCAGGTGTGCTGGGAAGAGGAGAAGCACAGGTGTAAAGAGGAGTCTATGGGTGGCATTCCCATGGGATTAACCATTACTTCCTCCTTCCTAAGCAGGCTGCAGAGAACATGCAGAGAGGTGCCTCCAAGGGATGATTCCAAAGGTGTTTTCCCAAGCTTCTCACGCCACACACATCCTTCCAATCACACAGCTCCAGTGAAGGGCTTGTTCTGAATCACTGACAGATTTAATATCTTACCCAATCCCAATTGTGGGAAGCAATTCTGCTGGAATTTGACTGGGTTTTAAGGAATAATACCAGAATCAAGGTGCTGATAATTCCCTCAGGGACACTTTGTGGCATTGGGGCAGACTCCCTGTTGTCACTGCAATATGGAAAGCCAGAATTCAAAGCAGTGGGTTTAGAAATGCTTCCCCAGCCAGGAAAGCCAGGAGAAAAAAACAGGCCTCAGGAAATAAAAATTTATGTAAGACAATTATTTTTGAGTATTTGCAAGGGGAGATAGTCCAAACTGTGCCCTTTTAAAAGAGTGGGAAAGTGCAGCTAAATCTTTGGGAATGCCAACAGCCTTTTTGCATTTCATCTGGCCGTTGTCAGGTGGGTTGCAGACTAATTATCTCAAAACGCACCTGCTCACAGCTGGAGAGCAGCTGTGCAGCTCTGGAATACTCAGAGTTTGGGACACCTGATCTTTTGAGGATACAAAACCACGTAGTCCACAGAAATGCTTGATAGGAAACAATGAATTCTGGTATTAAATGGAAATAAAAAGCTGCTTCCTGAATTGCAGCAAGGAGTTCATTGCCTTAAACCTACAAACCCTTTCTTAATTTTGCAGTGCACAGCAGGAGCTGATTTTGTAGCTTGAAACACCCTCCACTTCCCTTTTTCTTTGGTTCCTTCACTACCTCCCTCTACACCATGGATTGTGTTCAAGTCAACATCATACCCTACCTGCAATGCAAAAAGGTTTGTGCTGTCTGGTTTTCCACTTAATTACAGAATCCCAGGGTCACTGAGGCTGGAAAAGCCCTCCCAGCCCTCCCAGTCCCAGCTGTGCCCAATGCCCACCTTGTCCCCAGCCCAGAGCACTCAGTGCCACCTCCAGCCCTGC
>JAWWMU010000238.1:3955648-3976194 GCA_035048155.1 Cinnycerthia olivascens
CTGAGCCCCTTTCCAGCTCCCTCAGCCCCTCCTGGGGCTCCAGCCCCTTCCCCAGCTCTGTTCCCTTCCCTGGACACACTCCGGCCCCTCAGTGCCCTCCTAGTGGGGGTCCCAAAATAGACAGTGCAGCGGTGGCCTCCTGTCTGGCAGATGTGGCCACATCTGGGTTTCATCTGTGACCTCTGGATCAGACTGAGTGCTCTCACCTGTTGTGTGTCCTGATCTCCAGGCTTACAGTGTCCTTTCAAGGTTTGATATTTTTCTGATACTCATCCCAACCAGAGCAATTTGGGAAAATCCCAGGGGGTCTCAGAGCCATCCCACAGGCAAGGGGCAGGAGGTTGTACATTCCCACAGATCTGGGAGCCAGGATGGAGCTGCCATTACCTTTAGTCACAAGTGGTTCTGCAAAGCCAGATTTTAGGCACCAACAGAAACAAATCCAGGGCAGAGATGGAGACTGGGAAGATCAGGAGTGTGCAGGCTGTTGAATGAGCATGGAAATGCAGACATGTGGATATTGGTCAGCAAGGTAAATTGCTTATGGCAGCTGCCAACCCACTTGTTTTGCTGTTCCCATTTTACACCACCAGCTCAATCACCTCTGCCAGCCTTACACACACACACACCAATTTTCTCTTCCCAGGCTTCATCTCTTTTCCTTGTCTCACACACTTTGCCCAAACTACAGGAATACATTTTTCCATGGGATCTTCACTCCTATCTTTAGACATCACAGCAACAGAGACACTATCTCTCAGTCTTAGTGATGCACACAGATAAATTTGAATTACTGTTGAACAAAAACACACACATAAGCCTTATCTGAGGAGCTGCAGCACCTCTGGAAATCATGAATTGATCAGCAGCAGTGGTTCAAGTTCCTTGTTTTCCTAGGAGCATTAATATTTCGGTCTTCCTGCCTGAAACATTTGGAAACCCTTGTTAAAAATGTTGTTGGACAAGCCAGGCTCCGCAGTGTCTGTTTGGAAATCCAGCACTTATAGCACAGGAAAAACCACACATGGGGCAGAAAGGATAAAATTGACTTCAAAAGGAGCAACTGAGGGTTTCAGCACCACCCCAGTCCCCAAGTGGATCAAGCAAACACAGGATGCACCGTGATTGTGCTGGTAAAAACAAGGAGCAAGGCATGGTACTGATTAACAGCTCTGAAGAGGCAGGACAGGGAATTTGTGCTAGGTTTGTGCAGCTTGAGTTTAGGTGAGCAGTGGTTAGGGGATGTGTCAGATTGCAGGGGTTAGCAGGACACTTCAGGAGATCAGCTCACCTTCCCAATCACCCCCATTCAGAGCAGCAACGCTTTTTTTGCCTCAAAAACCCCTTGCAGAGGCTGATTTCTCACCATGATACATCACTGAGAATGAAAGTGGTGATTTGTATCAAACTGGATCAAGAAACTACAGAGATTTTGCCCTGGCACCTGGGGAAAGTGAACACACACTTCTGAATCCTGTTGGAACCACAAACTCTGCAGTTCCTGTTGAAATCTACAGCTCAGCTGATGGCCAGGAAGGGGGAATACCAGTTCAGAGATTTATATATTCCAGAGGGTCATAAGAACATTAGAACAAGGTGTTTCCTTGTCAGGAACAGACCTGCAGCCCTCAGGGACTGCTGCTTGTGCCATCCCTGCCATGGACAGGGACAACTTCCACCATCCCTGGATACTCCAAGCCCCATCCAGCCTGGCCTTGGACATTTCCAGGGATGCAGGGGCAGCCACAGCTGCTCTGGGCACCCTGTGCCAGGGCCTGCCCACCCTTCCAGGGAACAATTCCTTCCCAATACCCCATCTATCTCTGACCTCTGGCAGTGGGAAGCCATTTCCTGTGTACTGGCACTCAATCCCTTGGAAAAGTCCTTCTCCATCTTCCTCCTCAGCCCCCTAAATGTCCTCACAAAGTCACAACACATTTCCTGCACAAGAGGGAAGGATGAACAGCTCAGCCTGCCCTGGGAGTAGCCACTCAGAGCTTCAGCTGCCAGCAAATCAAAGAAGCATGGAATATCCTGGGATAGGAGGGACCCACAAGGATCATCAGTTCCAGTCCCTGCACACACACCCCAACAATCCCAGCCTGTGCATCCCTGGCAGTGGTTTCCAAAGGCTCCTGGAGCTCTGGTAGCCTCGGGGCTGTTCCCATTCCCTGGGCAGTGCCCAGCACCCTCTGGGGGAAGAACCTTTCCCTGAGCTCCAGCCTGAGCCTGCTCTGACACAGCTCTATGTCCTTTTGAAGTTTGCTAAGTTTCTTCATTACGAGATGATTTTAGATCATGGAACTGACATATGAATCCCAGATAATTCCTGAGTCCTGGTTTCATCCCCACAGGCTCACCTGTCTTAGCTGATTGCGTTCACTTGGTATTTCTCTATTTGAAACAAAGTTTGTTGGGCTTTTTTCCCAAAGGAATTGGAAAGACATGAAGCTAACCCTCTGGTGAGCCAGAGGGATTTGTGAGACCTGTGGGCAAACCCTGATTCCTACTTAGCCTCCCTGCAGAGGGCATCTCTATCGTGGGGGAACACTGACCTGCACAATGCCTACAGAATTAGGAGGAAATTAAGAAAGAGAACTTCATTTAAAACAGATCCCATTTAAAAGTTCACGGCATTTAAAATTCAGTGTCAAACACAGCCATGTAGGAAGAATGACTTTGCAAATAGGTGACAGTAATTAATGGTCAGACTTGATAATTTCAAGGCCTTTTCCAGCCTAAACAATTCAATGATTCCGTGATCCCTTCCTGGAAAGGCCTTGTTAAGAGCTCTTTGATGTTTTAAACACATTCTGATATTAAGATTTTACAAAGAAAAAGTAAAAGTTGGAGAGAAAATGAACTCTTGTTGGGAACAGGACGTAAACAAATCTTAGGCAAAATAGAGAGGTGCTATTGGCTGTACTTTATCATAGTTAGACTGATAATTAAATTATTAACAGTGGCATTTTTCATAATAAGTATTGAATTCACTGACCTGTAGTCACCTACATGTGTGTTTTGAGCCTGACCACTCATCTTCTGCCATAAAATGATTTTTATCAAGTTTATTAAAATGGATATTATTTTTCTTGCTAGTTAAAGTGGATAAAATTTACTGCCGGCTTGGATCAAGCTGCAATTTTAGCTTCCCGTTTTATAAAAACCTGACTGCTGCAGTCAGAACTCCTCACTGCTTTCTTTGCATGGCAGGGAAGCAAGTTCCTTCACCCCAGAACTGACTGTCAAGATCAAATTTAATCTCAAGAGAAGTAAAGGGCACAACTCAAGTCAGGCAATAGAACAGACCTCTTCTTCCATGTTTTCCTTTTTTCTCTGTGCTCCTTCAGCTCTTCAGTTTCCTGTGAGGACAGGAATTAATCTCCAAAAATATTGCCTTCACTGATAATCTTGTTAAAGGTTTCTGCAGTTGGTTTGCACTCAGAACAATTATAATTTTTTTAAATTAAGATATCCAACTATCACCATTCCGGCCCATAGTTAAGTCCTTTATAAGTTCTTAATTTTCTTCTTTTTGTAGGCTTATTGTCAGGGGCTTCCTAAATTTGCCATTCTACCTGTGATTCATATATCAAGAACAAACATTTTATAGGAATATTCTGGAATTTTTAACCAAGAAATGTGTGGCTATTTCACCCCTAAGGCACAATCACCTGCACGTGGGGAAAACACAGTCGGTGCTTTTAGGGTCATGCATCCATGGAAGTGGAGGCAGCTTGAGCCAAGTGATGATCCTGCAGCCATCCAGCTGGGAATGATTCCCCAGAAACAGCCAGAAATGAACTGGGGTCCCCAGTACAGGAAGGACACCGAGATGTTGGAATGAATCAAGGGGCGGCCATGGAGATGACAAGGAAAGGCTGGGAGAGCTGGGATTGTTCAGCCTGGAGAAGAAAAGCTCTGGGGTAACTTCATTGTGTTTTCCAATGCCTGAAAGGGCTGACAGGAAATATGGAGAGAGATTTTGGATGGAGGGACAGGACACAGAGAATGGCTTCCCACTGCCAGAGGGCAGGGACAGATGGGATATTGGGAAGGAATTGCTCCCAGTGAGGGTGGGCAGGCCCTGGCACAGGGTGCCCAGAGCAGCTGTGCCTGCCCCTGGATCCCTGGAAATGTCCAAGACCAGGCTGGACAGGGCTTGGAGCAGCCTTGGACTGTGGAAGTTGTCCCTGCCCATGGCAGGGAGTGGCACTGAATGGACTTTAAGGTCTCTTCCCACCCAAACCATTCCATAATTCTGTGATTCCAGAGCTATTTCTGCCATGTCTTAGTTTCCGCAGAATCATGGAATGCCCTGCCTTGGAAGGGATCCACAAGAATCCCAGCTCCTGCCCCTGCACAGGACCACCCCAAACTTTCGTGCTGTTTAAGCTGCTGCTTCCCTAAACCTTTGCAGTCCTTCTCCTACCCTCCCAGCTGTGCAGAACCTGCTCCAAACCCTCACTCCACACTCCTGCAGAATCCCACATTGCCAGCTTTCCCAACGCGGGGCTGCGCCCACAGCGCTGGAATTGCTCCAAGACTGATGGATTTTGAAATGTTCCTGGAATTTCCATCCTGCCATTCCACATTGGCTGCACCCCCAAACTACGACCAGCTCTGCTAAAAGCAGGTTTATGGCTGTCCACAGCTGTTGTTCCTATTCCCAAATCCAGCTGGTATACCTCTATTCTGAGTCCAGCCATATCCAAGGTGCTGGATTTGGGGTGAGAAAGGAGGAATTTACCACAGGTCAGAGTAGGGATTGAGATCAGGCCACTCCTCAGCATAAAACAGCTGCTTTGGAGACTTCCAGGCACACATGGGCTGCTGTTATACTCAGTGGGACTTTTTGGAAGTGGAGACTCATTAACATCAGGGCAGGCTGCAGCATCTGGCCACAAGAACATCAATTAGTTGCCTACCAAGTTATCCAGCAGCAAACAAAAGCAGACTTCCAGCACTCAAACCAAATGGGTTTGTAAAAGAAATAGGCTACAAGTTCAGGCAGTCAGTGCCAAGTCAACTCTGTGTTCACCAGGTTTGCTACAAGAAACAGAGGAAATGGAGGTTTGGCTTTCTAACAAAGGAACATCCTTTGGGACCTAAAGAAAGAAAGAAACATTTCCTGTCTGCCACTTCAACTCAGGATGCAGAGCTGGTCTGGAGAAATCTTTATTCTCCTAGAAAAAAAGACACTGCTCTACTTAGCCTTCCTTGAATCATTGCATCTTTCTGCATCCAATTTCCATCGTTGCTGCCTATGGACAGCTCTGTCAAAGCTGCTGTAATTGGCAACAATTCAAAAGAAAACTCAGAGGAGTTCCATGGAAGTGGTGCTGTCAGTCAAAAGCATTCCAGCAGTTGGGAGCACCTTGGAGATGTTCCCAAGCCTTCAGAGTTAGAGGCATCCTGAGGTGATTTTTAAAAATAGGGAAACTACCCAAGGCAAAGAAGGATTCTGCAGCAAAGGGATGAGCTGAACCTACTCCAAATGAATTCCAAGATTTGAGTTGTTCCTCTTCACTTTCTGCAGAATTATGGAAACTCATCCCGTGAAGAACTAAAATCCACAGCCAAAGTCTTGACTGCAGACACATTACTGACAAAACTGCTACAATTTAGGTGCTGAGCTCATTGCACTTCACCCTTGCTGGCAGCGGGATTTTTGGAAAAAGCAGAAAGCTATCCCAAAGTTAGAAAAAATTGGGATTTTTGGCACTGGCTTGAAACAAAGATAGATAAGCCCCAAACTTTGAGATGTCCCAGAGATGTAGCCACAGTTTAAAACCTCTTCACTGCTAAGCATCATCATCATCATCATCATCATCACCACCACCATCTAGACTCACTAGCATGCATCAGCTTTTCCACAGGGCGCTGTGTCCATACCAGGATTCCACAGGAGATTCCCATGACCGGGGGGATATGGATGACCAAGAGGATCTCTCTGCCCAGCTGTTCAACATCTGCTGCCCAAGCATTGCAGGAACAGCAAACCCAGGGCCCTCAGGATGCAGCAGCTCGGGATGGCAGCTCTGGAATGCCCAGATGGGCAGCAGCTCATCCTGAGGCAGCCTCGAGCCAGCCCTGACCCTCACTTACTCCACAGGGAGTTTCTGCCCAAGGAATATTGGACAATCATTTCTAAACTCCTTATTTAATAACATAAAAGAGCAGGAACAGCAGAGAATCATGGAAAGAATCATGGAATGGTTTGGGTTGGAAGGGCTCACCTCATTTCCACCCCTGCCATGGGCAGGGACACCTTCCACTATCCCAGGGTGCTCCAAGCCCTGTTCAGCCTGGCCCGGGGCACTACAAACACCAATGCAGAACCAAACTTCTGCCTACCTTGTAGCTTTATTAATGACTGATGCCAAATTAAACTGAAATAATCAAATGAGGCTTTTAAATGAATTTACATCAGGTTAAACTGGGCAAACACAGAGCAAACTTGGCATTAGGTGCATGAACCTGCAGTCTGTTTCTTTTACAAACCAATCTGGTTTCTGTAAGGTCTCTCTGTGGGTTTCACATAGCAAATATCAACATAAAACCATTTCTAAGCACAATTCTGCAGTAAATTCAATGAAATTTTGCTTAATCATGCATAAGCCTGAAGGGATAAAAGCAAACAAGCCCTGGGCTGGCTGGGCAGAAACAGGCCAAACACTGAGAAGGGATCTCATCCAAGCAGGAATTTACTCAGGATAGATTAAAAGCCACAGAGACTGAAGAAAGAGAATTAGTAAAACCCAAAGAAAGCAGAAGGCAGTGGTCAACAGCTCCCTGCCAAGGAACAGAGACAGGCTCCCTGTGTGTGCACTGCCTGGAAAAGAAGCACTGGAAGTTGTGAGCATGAAGACAAACTGGGGATTATCCAAGGCGATCCAGCAGCAGCAGGCCCAGTCTCCCAGGGATTGTGGACCCGAGGTGATGAGTGTAAGGTCTAAAATCAACAGCAGAGAACTCACAAACACCCCTGTAACATTCCTATGATTAAATCAGAACCATTGTGCAGCAATTCCAGCTTTTCCAGCTTAGAACAGCCCTGCCTTTGGCTGCTTGGTGGCATTCAGCAGTCTCACTGTGGGGTGTGTGGGAAGGCATTCACAAAGAACACGGAAAAGGGGAGCAGTTTGTGACTGTGTTTTCACAGTCTTGTAAGAAACTCTCAAGGTCTGGGGATCTGTGGAAAGGAGTCCAGAATGGTTTGGGTGGGAAGGGACCTTAAAGTCCACCCAGTGCCACTCCCTGCCATGGGCAGGGACAACTTCCACTATCCCAGGCTGCACCAAAAGGCCTTGGACACTTCCAGGGATCCAGGGGCAGCCACAGCTGCTCTGGGCACCCTGTGCCAGGGCCTGTCCACCCTGCCAGGGAACAATTCCTTCCCAATATCCCATCTGTCCCTGTCCTCTGGCAGTGGGAAGCCATTCCCCCTTGTTCTGTCATTCCAGGCCCTTGGAAATAGTCCCTCTCCTTGTCTTCTGTGGTTCCCTTCAGGCACAAACCTCTCTCACTGTCTGTCCCAGGATGAGATCCCAGGCTACAGCTGAACCCACACTGGTGCTTGTGGAACAGAATTCCATGAGATATCTATGAGAAGCCTGACTCCCGTTTGGCTCTGGGCTGACCTGGAGAAGCACATCCTGAAGTGTGACTTGCAGCTGATAAGAAATTTTGATTAATGTTAACTAAAGGCATTTACACTGTGGAGAATCTGTAACATTTGCAGTCTTCACGTTATAAAAAAAGGAAGGAAAAACTTGCATTCCAACATCTGATTGTGTACCAGGCAGCTGCAATTTGACTGGGGTTTTGACACATTGAAGTTTCAGTGCCTCATCCTTGCAGAGGTGTTGGACAAATAGATACTTTATTAACAACAACACATGCAGTCCTTGGAAATCCTCTCAGAAAAGGAGCTGTTCGTCTGCCCTTGGAAATCCTCTTGGAAAAGGAGCTGTCCAGACACACAGAGATTCATTCCCACCTCTTGCATCCAGGGGACACATGCCAAGGATTTAGGAGTGCCTCAGCCAACAAGGATGAGGGGGATTTTGAGACAGCTCCTGAGGGAATCTGATGATACAAGAGATGCACTGTTAATGAGCACTTAACTGCAAGCAGCTCGACATGAAAAGCTAATGTCAAGGACCACAGGAAGCTTCTTCCGCTGATTCATATGGATCTGGACCTCTGTACCCAGGAATCTTCTTGCATGCTGCTCATTAATCCAGCTCCAGCTTGTCCAACCACCCAGCAGTTTCCAGGAACCAGGAGTTTGGCAAGACTCGGGCTGGTGCTTTGGGCTTCTTCATTTTTGTATAAAGAAGAGGGGAGAGATTTTTTCTTTCTCACTACAATTATGCAGTTCAACTCCTTTTATTTATCTTTCCCCACAAATTAGAGCGATTTGGAGTAGGAAAAACTTTCCATTCAGAAATTGAGGCCTTTGTTTAGGGGAGATGCTTAAATTGGTGGTATTTACTGCTCACCTAAACTGGATTCCTTTAGTCCGCATAATTCACTTAGTGTAGGACAGGTGTTTTCTGTATCACATCCAGTTGCAGCCAGAAACTAAAATAATGCACCCTAAAGCTTAATTTTGCCATGGTTATAAAAATCTGGGCTGGCCAGTTGAATTTCTTTCTGAGGCGATGTGGTGGATGCAGTTAGGAGGGGAGTTCTGTATTTACCAGGGGGAAAATGAGAAAAAACTGACAATCCAGTGTCACCCCTGCAGGGACACCTTCCACCATCCCAGGTTGCTTTAAGTCCAGCCGGGCCTTGAACACTTCCAGGGATCCAGGGGCAGCCACAGCTTCTCTGGACACCCTGTGCCAGGGCCTGCCCACCCTGCCAGGGAACAATTCCTTCCCAATATCCCTTCTAATCCTTCTGTCTTTAGGTTTTAACCCATTCCCCCCTTGTCCTGTCTCTTCAACACTTTTTCATATTCAAAAATAGCACAAAACATTTTTTACTTTATTTCTTGCCTTCCTGATCCCCAAAACAAGAGCTTTTGTTTTGTAACTCCTCATGCTTGGCCCAGGAGACAGAAGTGATAAAGGAACAGAGTTTGGGTTGAATCCTTTTTTCCAACAGGAAGTGACTGAATAATTGCAATTTATTAAAAAATAAATGAATAAAAAAGAGAGAAAGGGAAGGTTTTCATGGGTTCTATTTTACCCTGATTGATAATTAAGACCTCAGAAGTCTGAAGGACTTGAAGTTCTCTACAATTTAGGATCACACATCAGATTTGGCAGCTCTGTCCCAGACCTGAATTTGCTGAGGCAGCTCCCGCAGGATTTTTGCTGCCTGTAAAACATCTCCTCCTCTCCCAGCCCCACAAGATCAAAGTAAAAGGAACAAATGGAACTATTCCTTTACAACTTCAAGGTAAACCTAATTTGCTGCAAGAGGCAGTGAGGAGCTGCTCTTCCCTTGTTTTCTGCACCAGGAGCTGAAGGGATGAAGGAAGTGCATCCACACAGGGCAGCAGGAGCTGTGAGGTGGCAAAACTCAGGTCAGATTTCAGGGAATAAAGTAGACTTGGAATTGTGGGCGTTTGCCCTTTTGGGACTTCTCATCTCCAGCCAGGATGCAATGAAGATCAAAAGGTCCCTAATCCCAGTTTTTGGCTTGGGATCAGCCCTGGAAGCAAGACAGGTCTGAAGTCAGCCTGAATAAAATGTTTTCCTGAGGTCAATTCCTGCACTGGCAGGTTAAGGAAAGGTGGGAAGAGATGGATCATATCTTTGGGATCTGCTGTCCCAGAAGGAAAACAATTACAAGTGAGGCTGTGGCTAGAGGGTACTGGACACATAGGACTTGGCCTAGGAAAAAAACTGGATAAAATGGAAAGAAAATGGGAAAACCCTCCAAGTACTGATAACAAGCATGAACTGTGAGAGGCAGAGAGCAGGACAGGGGCTGGAAGTTCCTTTTCTTGGTGCTGGAAGTTGCTTTTCTTGGCAACATCTGCTCCTGCCTCACCTCAGCTGCTCTGGTTGCATCCCTCTGCCAGGAACACACAAAGCCCAACCCCAGATCAGTCCCAGTCACAGCCAACATTACCAGAATGTTAAAGAAGGGGAAAAGAAACATCCATCAATAAGTCCAAAAGCAGACAATTCCTGATATTGCTCAGGTTCACACAAGGAGTGCCTGATACGGCGCAGTTTGTGGTCATGGTTGAGCCATTCCCATTTATCCTGCAAGAAAAAGTCCTCTTATTCCAGCCCAAACTTGCTGTCAAGGACTTAGGAATAACATTTATATTTTACAGCATTTGGGTTGTGAAGAATTAAAAGGAGGTTCTTCAACCTGACTTATTACCAACACAATATTTTAGACCAAATATGTATTCAGGATGGGAACTTAGATTATCAGGTTTCGTATGGGTCTTGATGCATTTCCACAATTCCCAGGGAATATTTCTCTGCACTAGGCACACTTTTGCACAACTGGATAGAATGTGTTCACTTTTGCATGGAAAAAAAATCCTTCTGTTTAGCCATTTCCTGGGAGGGCTTTGTTTTCAGATATTGTCCAAACACCATGAACAATGAACATTTGCAAATACACTTCCCAGGACACAACATTCCAGTTCTGGAAAGGTCCACTGTCCTTCCCCAGCTTCACAGGGGATTTTTCAGCACCTTGTACTTGTGGTTTCCTACAGGACATGAGGCCAAAATCCAGATGGATTCAATTACCTGGGAACAGCCCTGGTACACTCCGATTCCTCTGGTTATTGTGCCGTTGCTTTATGGAAGGGAAATGTGGAATTAACACACCCCACACCACTTCCAGCCCTGGAATATCGACCACAGGTCAATAGGACAGCCCTGACAGCAAATCCAAGGTCATTCCCATCCCCAGGGAAGTCACGGCAGGAGCTGGAGCAGCAAATCCAGGGAGAAAAGCCTTACAAAGAGCCCTGCTCACCTTTGTTTAAAGCCCAGCAAACACTGAGGGAGCAGTTAAATACATATTTAATGCCATTTAATTGTTGTGTGTCCTGCTGTTTCAATACTGTTGGAGTCAATAGGATTTTCCTGCTACTTACAATCCTAGGATATTTCAGTGTCCTGACCTCACTGGCACACCAGGCACTGGTGGGGTTCTGGAGCATCTCTTTTTGGGCCTTAAATCACAGGTGGGAAAGAACAAAATGCTGCCATACCTGTAACATTTAGAACTGTGGGGGTTTTCCTGGTCCTAATATTCAGCTTAAATTTTCTTATCAATGGCAAATATTAATCACAAAAAAAAAGAATAAAAACAAAAGATAAAAAAGAAAATAAATAGATGAAACAGCCCCAAAAGATAGAAAAAAATATCTCTAAGATTTAAGTAAATAAGAAATAACTTCTCAGTGAAAGATATTGCCTCTGTGAGTGGTTTATGGTGCATCATGGTCATAGAACTGCAGAATCATAGAATCATTTGGGTGGGAAGGGATTTAAATCCCATCCAGTACCACCCCTGCCATGAGCAGGGACACCTTCCACCATCCCAGGCTGCTCCAAGGCCCAAAGTCCAGCCTGGCCTTGGACATTTCCAGGGATCCAGGGGCAGCCACAGCTGCTCTGGGCACCCTGTGCCAGGGCCTGCCCACCCTGCCAGGGAAAAATTCCTTCCCAATATTCCATCTAAATCTCTTCTTGTAGTCTAAAACTATTTTCTCTTCTCCTTCCTGGGTTATTTTGCCCATCTGCCTCTTGCTCATTGTTGATTCTCCTTTCCCACTCCTACATTCCTGTCACATTTAAGGATGGGTCATTATTCTGAGAACTCCAGCATATCTGATCCCATCTCTCTATAGAGAGATGCTGACACAATTTGGGATTATTAGAAGGTGGAATGACATTTTTGCATGGATAAAACAGGAAAAGTCGCTCCAAAAAACCTTGGGAAAAGCTCGTTCTTGTCAATCTGGGACCACAGCGAAGGAACTGAGGTCACTCCATGCTCCACAAATCCATACATTAAACGCCAAACCTACACAAAACTCCAAGATCACTTCCCCTGAGGCTTTTTCCCAGAGTGGATGTCACCTGGCATCCTCCCAAAATTATCCTCAGCTTCCAATCTACAGCGGTGGAAAAAGAATTCCAGCACCCTCCTCCTTCCAGAGCCAGCAGCAGAACATTGAGGAAATTCAGTATTTTAATGGAGAGCAAAGTTTGCGCATTTCATGATCCCCCTCTAGAGATGTTTTTTGGGAATACCACCATGGGTAAAATTGAGGAAGCACAATCAGACCTTAGCCATTCACTCCGCTTTTAAAGGAATGGGGTGTACAAAGCACAAGGATATTTTTCAAAGGAAATTAAAACTATTTTCAATAGAAAAGGATTCATGAAGTGGAAAGTTTATTCCTCCCAGTTAAGAGCAGCTCATCCCAAGTTTTTCACATCAGCAGTTTGGTTCTGAATTCCTGTTCTTTTTCCCTTGAACACATTTTCCCTTGGCCTTGGGAGTCACCTTGTGGTGTTACATAACTCAGTGACACACTTCCCCGCCCTGATTTCACATTTCAACTGTTTTTCCTGGGGGAAGAGGGACCTTGTTCTGAGCAGGAAAATCAGGTGTGAAACTTCCAGCTCTGGATTCCCTCGGGACAGAAAACTTGACCCAGGAGTCTTCATAAATACAATATCTTTATGTCCAGACTCCAGAAATAATCTCAGCATGGATGAATTTGGATATAATCCCCCAAAAACCCAAATCAGAGTTAATATCACACTGGTCTGGAGAATTTTATTCTAATTATTAAGTTTATTTTTTTTACCAGGGTTTAAATTCACCAAGTGACTTTAAGTTTTATTCAGATGACAAAATTCCTCACAGTGGAAATAGTGCATAGGGCAAGAAAGACTCCCATGGGATAGTATTTCCACAAGGACAAACCACCAAATGTCTAGGAAAGCATCATTTCTCACATTGAAATATTCCTAAGTGTATTTTTGAGAGGTGATACCTGAGACCAGGACCCTGCACAGGATATTCCCAACTGTCAGGGAATGTGAGGGAACGAACTGTTGGGTTCAAATCTCCATCAGTCCAATGGAGTTGCAAAATTTAATTCTTTTTAAAAGCTCAAATACTGCTTGGGTTATCCTGGTAGCCAGATCTGACTGGAAAACTCCCTGAAATTCCCAAATCCCAGCGTGCAATTTCCCTGGAATGCAGCAATTGTTGCTTGCTATGATCTTTGGGATGTTAAGGATTAAGTGACTTTTCCAAGGAACATTCTCTGGGAGCACAGCCTTTTCTGACCTTCCCAACTCCAGCTAAAATTCTTGGAATTAGTTTGGACATTTCAGGGCTGCTGGACTGGAATCCTGGCCCCAAAGCAATGGTCTTGACCCCCCCCAAATGTCCTGGGGTGCAAGAAAGAAACCTCAGAGCTCACATGGAGCATCTGATGTTACCAGCAGAGGCCATGAGAACTCCAGCACTCCAATATCAGGGAATAGTTTGGGTTGAAAGGACCTCAAAGCCCATCCAGTGGGCAGGGACACCTTCCACTATCCCAGGGTGCTCCAAGCCCTGTTCAGCCTGTCCTGGAGCTGATTTGGTTCACCCCAGGTGCCAGAGCAGGTAAAAGCTCTTTGCACTGAGAGGTGAAGCCTGGGGGGAGATCTTTCAGGTTCATCCCATCCCATCCCATCCCATCCCATCCCATCCCATCCCATCCCATCCCATCCCATCCCATCCCATCCCATCCCATCCCTCTCTAAATCCCTGCACAGAAGTCTCTGGTCATTTTTCCAGACATTCTCCTGCCACCCCCATTCCCACTGGTCTGGTTTTATCCTGTGCAAGTTGTTCCTTTCTGGTTTTTGCTCATGCTGATGTTTTAAGTGACAGAACGGCTCCAGTTTTCCCCTGTTTCACTCTGTCTGTGTCGTGGATTTATTCTAGTCCCCTGGCACAAGACAGGGAAGCAAATTGTCCCTCACTTCAGCATTTGGGGCATTGAGTTCCAGGCTATCCTGCACAATCTTAATTAGACCTGCTTTCACTGGGACAAAATTCCCTTTTTGACTGGGCTAAATTTACTCCATAGCATTCCTCAGTCTATTTAGCTCTTGCTAAACCCTTTCATCCCCTGTCTCTGCAATCACTGGGCTTTGCAAATGATCAACTCCATCTCAGAGGTGAAAAATTTACCTTGTTTCTGACTCCAATAATTTCACAGAGGAACTGATGGAGTGATTCTCTTTTGAGAAGAAAAAGCAATTCTGCCTTGATTGTGTTAGTTCCTTCCAAATGTATTTTCAATTCCAATTTATTGCCTTTTTCTTTCATACCTGTTGTTCCGTTTTTAAAATGGTGTCAATTATAACAGAATCTGTCAATTTATTTTGGGATGACTCCAAAATAAAAAATAATTCATTATAAAGTTTAGCACCAAACCTGACTAGAGCCAGAAGAAATAACTGTAATTAATAACTGAAATGTAGTTAGGACATGGAATATCTGGGATGATTTCCAATCAGATGAACCTAGGGATTTCTGCCACATCCATTCCTGGCAAAGCTGCTGCCAACAGGGTCACAGAATCCGAGATTTGTTTGGGTTGGAAGGGACCTTAAAGCTCATATCATTCCACTGAACACATGACATTCCAGTCTCCATTTCACTTTCTATTATTCTAGGTTGCTCCAAGAGCCATCTAAGCAATGAACTCCAGGGAGAATAATCCTAAAAACCAGTTAGGAAAGAGGTTCCCAACCCCATTTTGCAGCAGATACAGAAGAACAGGATGAATAAAGTGAATTCCCTGGTTAAATGCCCCAACAGAAAGGGAGAACACCTTTATCTTCTCCCTTATCCGGAAGATCTGGAGTGATTTCCAAAGCTTTCCACCACTTTCTTGGAGTGCCTTTAGGAACTATTTTAAATTACATTAAAATGGCTTGGGCCCACACCTTTGTGATGAAGGATGTGTAATTGCCAGGTAAAAAGGCAGGAACCCCAGGGTTAAATAATGGCTGGATCATAAAACAGAGGATTTAATTCCCACTGCAGGAGTGGCAAAGTGCCTCTCTGGGAAGGTGGAACTACCCTCTCAGCCATCCCACTGATCAAGGGCTGATCACACCCACACCCCTGATAAGGAGCTGCCCTTATCAGGGAGAAGTTGCCACCTTTTCCCTGAGATCAAGGGATATTCTCGCTTTCATGGAGGAGCTGTGAAATGAGGCAAAGGATTCAGACCCAAACATTACACAAATACACACATTCATCAATGTAATCCCAGTGCAGTGCAATTATGCCAATTAATGTGTGCACTGAGGTAAAAATCATGGAATTCCAGAATGGTTTGGGTTTGAAGTGGCCTTTAAGATGATCTCATTCAGGGTGCCCTGGCAGGGACAAGCCCACTATCCCAGGCTGCTCCAAGCCCCAAAGTCCAACCTGGCCTTGGACACTTCCAGGGATCCAGCCACAGCTGCTTTGGGCACCCTGTGCCAGGGCCTCACCACCCTCTTAGAGAGCAATTCCTTCCCAATATCCCATCTGTCCCTGTCCTCTGGCAGTGGGAACCCATTCTCCCTTGTCCTGTCACTCCAGTTCCTGTTGTAGGGTCCCTCTCCAGCTTCCCTGTATCCCTTCAGGCCCTGGAAGGAGCTGTGAGGTCTCCACACAACCTTCTCCTCTTCAGGCTGAGCATTGTCAGCTCTCCCTGCCAGCATCCCAGCCCAGCTGTGATCAGGTGGGTGGCATCCTACCCATGGCAGGGCCTGGAATGCGATGATCTTTAAGGTCCCTTCCAATCCAAACTATTCTGGGATTCTCTGGTTCCATGATCCACCTTTACAAGAGTGGGCAATGCTTTTATTTATCTGTGTCTCCGTTGCTACTTCGAGGAGCTTTGGATAAACTCACCCCAGCTCCTGTCTGAGAGCTGAAGGGCAGAGCCCAGTGTGGGGATCTTCACTCCAAATCAGAGCTGCCTCCTCTTTGAACTCCTTTTTTTGCTCCCCTGAGTGCTCTACTCTGCATTTAGTACCCCATGCCCTTTCCCCTGCTTTTAATTAAGTGCAGCAAATGATTTTGCAGCCCAGCTCCTAAGAGTTTGATTGTCTTGATTAAATTCCTGACACTGTCAGAACAAATTCGATATTTCCTTTGCAGGAATTATTTGTCACAAGATGCCTTTGATTGGTGTTAATTATGTTGTCTTCAATCTCTCACTGATTGCACCTGCCCAGATCCTTCCAATCTCCAGCCCACAGTGGCCTGTTCATCTTTTTAAACACTAATTTTAATTTATTCCTCCAAAACTGCTTCAGTGGGGTAAAATTTAACAGAAATCACTCTGAGTGAGTTGTGCCAGGGGAATATGAAGGAAAATCTCTTCACTGGAAGGGTTGTCAAACCCTGGAAAAAGGCTGCTAAAGGAATTAGAGTCCCCATTCCTGGAGATGTTCAAGAATGTGTAGATGTGGCCCTTGGGGACATGGTTTAGTGGTGGCCCTGGCAGTGCTCACTGATCTTGGAGATTTTTCTCAACCTTAATGATTCTGTGATTTAATTTTCCTTTAAATTTGCAAGCAATTGCACAAACCAAGGAGATACAGCCTAAACCTGTTGCTCCTTCACAGTATTTTCTCTAAATAATGCAAAAACTATCCTGCCAAAAATCTATTTATTGATAAAATATTCCACCTAAAGAAAAAGAATGGCTAAGTTTAAGGGGTATGAAGATACTCTGAAAACAGGGAAAGCTAAAAGTATCCAGCCAGAGCAGAGCCAACGGGCAATAATAAGTCAGTTGTAAGAATTTACATTATTGTAAACATAATTCTGTTTTTATGGCTCCCAACTCTATAGATAACCCTTAATCCTCATATTAAGTGTAAGAAATGCCCCATAAGTAAGAAAATACAACAGGATTTAGTGGCAGCAGAGCCAAGATGGGAAGATTTGGGGCTGGGCTGTAATTCCTTAAAGTCAGGAGCAAAGCTTCCATGAATAAACATTCAAACATTGTCAAAATCTTGATAAAATAGCAGGATTTAGAGACAAAGCCTTCTCACTTTTTTTTTTTTCCTGAGATCCTTTTCTTTTAAAAGAAGAAATATTTCTAATTTCAAATGAACTTTAAAAATGAAATATTTAGGAATATTTAGCACCACCCAAAAACTTCCTACTCCTGTCAAATAAGAGATAGAATTCCTTGCAAAATACTATGGACACTGGGATTTTCTACAGGAAAGAGTGGGCAAAGCTGCTCTCTTTTATATTTTCTATTTATTTTCTCTCTGTATTCTTTTATATTCCCTGTGGAGAGATGGAAACTGGAGACTCGGGAGTTAAGGAAGAGCAGCCAAAATACCTCAGAACATCCAGCTGCAGATCCCATAAAGCTTCTGTGGATGCCAGTGTTATCCCTAAGTGGATTCCTCTGACACATCATGGATACACTCCTTTGTAGCATTTTTTTTTTCTGACTTTGCAAAAGAAAAAGTCAGTCTGTTTATTTGTTCATCGCTGTTGCATTGTAAAAAATGACCTTTTTAAGCTTCGTGGTAAAAAAAGAGAAACTCCTCAAAATTCTGTCACTTCAGAGGAAATGAAAGGAACAGTAAAGGCAAAAATCAGAGCAGGACGCTGCTTGTTTTTAATGAACCCACTCATTTGACCATCTGACCACTCCTTTTATGGAGAAATCCAAGGTTTTTCCCATGGCTGCTTTTAGGACTGTTCAAAAATAGGCTTCACTTTTGCCTTGCAAGTCAATTATAAATATCTGTGGCAGAATGCACAGTTTTACCAAAAAATCCTCCCCAGATAAAAAAAAGGATGTTGCAACTCCCACCACATTTTGGGCTTTTTTCTTACCGTAATCATGTAAATGTTCGTTTAATTACAAAAAAAAAAATAAATAATGCAACAGTTTTCTAAATATAAATCCCTCAGGATGGCCTGGGGTGGTTATTGCAGAGATGTTTAAGAGGATTTGAGGCTCTTTCCTGCTTTTTTCCTGTCCTGTGCTGACATCTGCTGGGTCTTGCTCAGACTGCACAAACCCCTCCCGGTGACACTGGGGAGGGACAGCCCAGAAACTCCCGCTTCTGGTCATTAAGAGATTTCTGAAAAAATCCCACTCTGCTTTTCTCCCCAGGATTATTCCCCTCAGAGCTTTCTCGCCTGGCCCAACAAACCCCCGCCCTGCTCCCAAGATCTGACTGGTTTTCTTGGTTTTATTTTGTGCAATAAAATGGAAAAGGAAGGTGAGGGGACTAAGTCATTCCTCAGCTTCCCAATTCCCTACACCTTGACCCTTGATCCTTTCTCCAAGGGCTGTTTCAACTTCCCAAATTTTCTATATCCCCAAATAAAACCTGGTTTGGGATTGTTTGGGGATTTTCAAAGAAAAACAAGAATGTCCTGGCTATGTATTAAAAAAATAAAATTAAAAAAAGGACACTAAATATATGGACATTTAAGACAGCTACCCCAAGCTGTGGCCAGAATAGCTTTTCAGGAACATCCAGGTGAGGTTGTAAACTCTCGGATCAAACCAGGTGAGATGTGGGCATCAAGTTCTTGCTCAGAGCACCTCCCATGTGGCCTGTGAAGGCATGGGGATGTAAAATTAGGATTTAGGAATAGGACCTTCATACCTCCTGGAAGAGCTCCTGAAAAAGCTCTTGGAAAAGCTCTTCCAGGAGGTGTAAAGGTCTAATTCCTAATTTTACCTCCCCACGGCTTCACAGGCCACGTAGGAGGTGCTCTGAGCAAGAACTCGATGCCCACATCCCACCTGCTTTGATCCAAGAGTTTCCATGCCCATGTTGGTGCACCCTGCAGCTGAATTTTGTACACCTGCCCACAGCTGGGACACACAGGTGTCCCCCAGGACATGACAGCACCAAAACTGACCTCCAGGCAGACTCACACCTGCCCTGGGTCCCCAACTCCTCCCTCAATGCTCAAGTGGCTTTGGAGAAATTGCCCCTTGAAGGACACTCAGTCTCCTCACATGGGTCTGGGCCCTTCCGCGTGTCACATAGGTCCTGAAAATGTCACCTGAGGGGATCCTGATCCTCTTGTGCCCCAGGAAAACACATTCTGCCTCTGGAAAATGCAACCGCTGATTCCTGGGGCTCCTGCCCTGCAGGGTCACGTTTCAGAGCAGGAGGTTTTGCACGAGCACTTCAGAGCTGATGATGGAGAAAGACTTTTGGTAAGGGCCTGGAGGGACAGGACAATTATTTGAATGATTTTAAACGGAAAGACAGCAGGGTTAGAGGGAATTTTTTGGAAGGAATTGTTCCCTGGGAGGGAGGTGAAGCCCTGGCACAAGGTGCCTAGAGAAGCTGTGGCTGCCCCTGGATCCCTGGCAGGGTCTGTAGCGAATAAAGGGCCAGGAGACAATGCTCCTTTTTAAAACGGCCTTTATTGAAAGAAATCATTGAAAGAAATCAGCTCAGGGGAGCTCGTGGGGCCGACCGCCACTGCTTCCGGACAACGCAGAGGAGGAGGAGTGCAAGCAGCTTTGCCTAGGGGCAGAGCTGGGGCTTCCGTCCTCGCGGGGTCCATAGGAAGACACTGATGGTGGCTCGCTGTCTGGGGTGTCTTCCTTTTCCACTCATATCCGATCATGGTGACCTCTCTCCGGGTGAACGATGGCTTGGGAGGACTGCTTGACACTTTCCCCAGCTTGGTGCACTCCTGGTTTGGTTGAAATCGGTGTTGATTTGTTGTTTTAGGTGTCTTTATTGTCCCTAGTACACTTCCGCCCCCTAATTTGCATAGGCGCACAGCATGCTTTCCTCTCCTTGGTGACAGGCGCCATTTTCAGGAAGCAGTGGCAGTAATCCCGGTGGAATAGGGAAGGGATACAGTCAGGGAATCCAGGTAAATTTACATTAAATAATAAACATAAAGGCTTTAATTCACAACTTTAGAGACAGTAGTAACCAATAACTATTATAACAACCAGAACTTCTTTGTAATTAACTTAATAAACTTGGAAATTCATTCATAACAGGGTCCAAGGCCAGGTTGGACTTTGGGGCTTGGAGCATCCTGGGATGGTGGAAGGTGTCCTTGCCCATGGCAAGAGGTAGAATGAGATGAGCTTTATCCAACCCAAACCTTTCAATGATTCCATGATTTCTGCTATTTTCCTTTTGTGAATGGGCCTCTTGGATTAAGTCCTCACCCAGCTCTCATCTTCTGCAGCCTCTGGAAAATGAACTGGAACAATGCAAACACAGAGGTGAGGAGCTCTGTGTGTTTATTAGGAAATCCACACAACTTTCAGCACCTTCTCAATTAATAAAATAAACCCTTACCATGGGAAATAGACCTCGTGGCACATGGAAAATCAGCAATAATGGGAAAAGTAGTTCTGAGTGCTGCTGGTTTGGATGCAAGGTGTGTCACACAAAAATGATGGCACAGAATCATTTAGGTGGGAAAAGACCATGGAGGGAGGGAGGGAGGGAGGGAGGAAGGGAGGGAGGGAGGGAGGGAGGGAGGGAGGGAGGAAGGAAGGA
>JAWWMU010000238.1:3976294-3997884 GCA_035048155.1 Cinnycerthia olivascens
CTGGTGCCGGAGCTTCAGGGGCGGGGCCGGTGCCGGAGGTCCAGGGGCGGGGCCGGTGCCGGAGGTCCAGGGGCGGGGCCGGTGCCGGAGGTCCAGGGGCGGGGCCGAGGGCGGGGCCCGGGGCCCGCTCAGGTACGCGGGGCCCCAGCACGGCTGCGCGGGGCGGGGCCGAGGGGATTTAACACCCGGAAGTCGCCTCGGCCGCCATTTGCTCGCTCTGGGCACGGTGCGGACGCGATCTCTCTGTGCCGCTCCGCGGCCTCCGGGGCTGGAGGGGCTTCGGCCTCCCCCCTATTCCCCTCTCTACCCCTCTTTCTTCCTCCTCGTATTCCCTTTCTTTCTCTCCTTTTCCCCCTCCTCAAAGCCGACCTTTTCCTCCCCTTTCAGCCTCTCCTTCTGTCCCCTCTGCCCTTCCTTCCTCCTTCCCCGTTCTTTGTCCCCTTCCTCTCCTGTCCCTACCCCGCTCCCCCCTTCTATTCCCCGGGGAATTCTCCGCGAGCTCCTCTGTCCACCCTCCCTCTTGCCTCCCACCCGTCCTTTCCCCTCTCGTCCCGCTTCCCTGCACACCCCGATCCCCCTCCCTCCCTCTCTCCCCCTCTCTCTTCCCTCTTCCCCGCAGCCGCGGGGCTCGGGGTGCCGGAGAATAAAGAAAGCCCAGAGGGCCGGAGCCGGTGCCCTCGGCCCCGCTGGGGTCCCCACGGCACAGTGGGGGTCCCTCCTTAGGAGAGGGTCGGGAGGGGCTGGTGGGAGGGGGGGTGTCCCTGGGGGGGGGTCAGGGTGGGCGCACCCCGGAGGGGGAGAGTGGGGGGGGAAGCAGAGGGAGTCACGTCACTCTGCAGCGTGATAAACACTAACACACAAATCGCCGGACAAACGAACGGCCCCCCCCCCGTCCTGGGCCCCCCCGCCCCCAAATCTCTCCGGGCCCCTTCCGGAGGAGGGGGGGTCCGGCACTGTAGGGGGGCTGGTTGGCTCCCCCACCCCCCCCTCAAATCCCCCCTTCCCACGCCAGCACACATCCCCGCAGGGATCCCCTCCCGAAGAGGGGCCCTTCACTGACCCCCAGCCGCGACCTCCCAGTGCGATGTTGGGAAAGCCGAACCCCGGCGGGGTCGGGCGGTGTGTTGGATCGGAATGGGGGGACCCGCAGAGCGGCTCCGGCCCCGTGGGGAGATTTCCGCGAGGGGCGCCGGCTCCGGCCCTCTGGGCTTTATTATCCCGGCACCCCGAACCCCGCGGCTGCTGGGAAAGAAGGAGAGCAGGGGGTGCAGAATGGGAATAGGGGGGCAGAGGGTGACAAGGACAGAGGGCAGGTGGGGAGAAGCCGGGGTGTGCAGGGCAGCAGGGGAGAGAGTTAGGGGGGGAAGGCAGGGTGAAGGAAGGAGAGGAAGGACTGAAGACAGGTTGAGGGGAATGAGGAGGACGGTTTGGGGGTAAGGTACCATGGGGAGAGGCATCAGAAGCCGGGATTGGGGTGGGAGAAAGGAGGAGTGAAAGGATGAAGGAGAGAATGGAGGGGTAGGGTAGGGGTGTGTAGCGGGATAGAGAGGGGATAGGGACCAGGGGTAGGGGGGGAGCCGGGCGGGGGAGGAAAGGACGGGAGGGCTAGGGGGGAGAGGGTGTAGGGGAGAGGAGAAAAGGAGGGGAGAAAGAAGAGGTATAGAGGAAAAGGAGTACAGAAGAAAAGAAACATAGAGAAAAAGAGAAAGAGAGCCCGGGAGCGACGCAGCCTCCCGCCCCGAGCGCCCAGCGCCAAATGGCTCCTCTGTGCTCTCCCCGCGGTTTAAATGCCGCCAGCCCCGCCCCGCGCAGCCGCGCTGGGGCCCCGCTCACCTGTGCAGGCCCCGCCCCCACACCTGAGCAGGCCCCGCCCCCACACCTGTGCAGGCCCCGCCCCCACACCTGTGCAGGCCCCACCCCCACACCTGTGCAGGCCCCGCCCCGCCCGCGCCCGTAAATCCCGGCGGATCCGCGCCCGCTCCACTTTCTGCGGTGGATGCTTATCCCGGGATGCGGCAGGATCGATGCTCGGAGCGCTGTGCGGGGGGAGCCCCGGACCGGGCGCTGCGCGGAGCCCGAGGCACTGAGGTGGTGTTGGGACAGGGACCTGGACTCGGGGGTTCGGGTCCTGGTCCCGCCGGCGTGGGCTGCGGGTAGAGCCGCTTATTTCTCGACGGGTGCGCTGTGGGTCCTGGGGCCGGAGGACCGAGGCGGGACTGGGGCTGGGACAGGGACCGGCATCGCTGCGGGCGGGAGGAGCCGCTCCGGGACGGGCCCTGCAGCCGAGCCGGGCGCTGCCGCTCCCGCTCTGGCCGGTGCGGGGCTACGGTCCCGCCGGGGCTCCGGGTGCGGTACGTTTGCGGCACTCGGTAGGTACAGCTGTTCCTGGGTGCCGGGCCCGCCGGGAGAGGGCAGCGCTTTCCCAGAGCAGGGGCTGGATCGTGGCTGGAAGCGGGCGGGGCACGGGGACCGCCCGTGCCGACCCCGGGACTGCCCGGACAGCGCCGCTCCCTCGGCGCCGCCCCGCGGAGCGACCCCTGGAGAAGTGGAGCCCCCCCAGCCCCGGCACCCCCGAGGCCACCGCGCCCTCTTCCCCCTCTCCTGTGCCCGCACCCCCGGGTGCTCCCGCCCGCCGCTGCTGCTCCCACTGTGCTCGCTGCGGGACTGGGGCCCTGCTGGGACTCACTCCTGCTTTGCCCGCTCATCCCGTACCTGCCCCGTGAGACCTGAGACTCCTTCCTCTCCCCTTTCTCTATGGCTTGCCCTCTCCAATGGAAAAACCTCTAGGCTTACAAAGCCAGTAAAAAGTGTTTATTTATTTTTTTATTTCCAGAGCACAGAAGGTTTGCGGTTGCCAAGAGCCACGAGGATCATCAAGTCAAATGATAACAAGTGCTTGGCCCAGCTGGACATTGAATGCAGCACCTTGGCCTTCTCAGCACCCTGCTCCAAGTACCTGAGCCAATCTCAGAGTCCTGAGGAAGGTCCTGCCTGGGATGGCAGTGGCTGCTGCCAGCAAGGGAATTCCCATATAAAGGCAGCTTCTTCCCTTCTGTTAATGCTGCTTTACCCACCTGCCCCTGCAATGGCTGTAAGGCAAAACAGGCTGGCACCTCATGTGACAGCACCAAACTCTTCCTATAACCCTGATTTTCCTGCTCTTTCCTGAATTTACCCAACAGCTGTAAATTTGCTCATGCAATATCCCTTTACAGGGAGAAATGAGCAAGACAGGTCCTAAGGCTGCCATTGCTCCGTGGCCAAAGTTCTTCTGGAGAGTGGCAGGGGGTGTTTCTTGCAGGTGAGTGTGGCCAGGCCAAAGTGAAGGCAACTGCTGAGGCCAGGGCTGCTTTTCTGACCTGGAGCTGCACAGGGGCCTCGGTGTCTCCTGTTTGCTGCCAGCAATGTTCCTTGGTGTTCCTGTGTGTCCCAGCAGGCTGGGAAGGCAGGGCAGGAGGAGGCCAGAGGACCCCAAGAGGCGAGCAGCACCTCTTGTCCTTGGGATATGCAAGGGAGGAGCTGAGCCTGCAGCCCCCTGCCCGTGGCACCCAGCCAAACACAGGTCCCGGGATGGGCACTGGGATGCCTGGGCAGCGCTGGCATGGACACAGATAAAGGGCTGCCCTGAACTGGGACATGGAGATGCTTCTGAGCCCAGACAGAGGCCACCAACAGCCCTAAATCACCCCAAGGAAGAGCTGGCATTGCCTGGGAATGGCAGCACTGGCCCTTTGCAGAGGGGCTCAGACAGCAATGCCCAGGCCTGAGCTCCCAGAGCTCCCACGCAGCTCCCAGCTATGTCCCAGCCATCCTGAATCCCTTCCCTTCCAGCCATCGGCAGCTTTAAAGCTGAGTCCCTTCCCTCCCAGAAATTAAATGCCAAGCAATAGCTCTCTCAGATGCCGTAAAATCAAAGATTCAAGTGGGATGAAGTTTGGTTTGGATGAAGTTTGGAGTTTTTCAGGGAGCCAACTGCAAGTGCAGAAGTGATTTTGCAGGTAGGTCACCCTGGAGGTGTGCTGAAGGCAGGGATGTGCATCCCTTTCCTGAGGGAAAAGAACTTGCAGAGGCCACTCCTGAGGCTCTGAAAGGAGCTGAGCTTCTGCAGGGAGAGATGTCCTCACCTGGGCAAGGGGCTGCCATGGCTGTGCCTTCTCCTGCTTTAAAACACCAATGGGAGCCTGAGCTCGGGGCGGGTGGAATCATCTCAATTCCAGGCAGTGCTGTTGAGTGTCCACCCTCAGGGACACCAGTGGGGATAAGGGTTACAAATAGCTAATGCCATGGAATAGAAACCTGTCCTTGTCCTGATCCCACTGAGCTTCCTTGGAAGCCCTGCCGGTTTCTGACGCAGCTGGGTTCAAGTGGCAGCTCTGTGTGGGAATATCCACACTCCAGGAGGCACTGGGGGGTTATTGCAGTGGGAACTGAGCAGGGAATTCAGGGCCTTGGGTGTAATTCAATGGAAGTAGCAAAGCTGACAGGGAACCCCAGATCTGGGCACTGCACAGAGAATGTATGTATGTCAAGAGATAAATGGAGAGCTGGAATAAATGGACAGGATGGAAGCAGAATGCTGGTTTTGGAATTGCTAGGTGAAATTCATAAGTGAGCATTGGAGACAGGCATGCCCAACAAGTGTTTCTCATGACTCCTTTGTGGATCCATGGTCCTTTTCCCTGAAAAATCAAGCTCACCCCACCAAGTTTGCTGACGTCTGTTTGAAGGAAATGTTTAACACTCCAAAGGCAGCCATGGTTCTCTGTGCTGGTATTTCAGTCTGGAGCAATCACAATCCATGTGGAATTTTAGCAGGCAGAAGCCCATTTTGGGCTACAGGGAGCTGGACGCTGACTGTCTAATGTAGATAATAGGTATTGGAGACAATTAATAAATAATCTGTATGTAACTTTTAGTAGAAAAGATAAACACTGCCTCTGAGGGGGAAAATGCCTTCAACCATCCTGCCAGAAAGACCTCGGCAGGACAGAGAAAGAATGTTTTAGATAAGCTTAAATAAATGACCTTGAACACGAGACCTGAAGAGTTTCTGCTGGCTCTGGGCCGGGCGGGTGTGGTGATTCCCTCATGCCAGCAGGGGGCGCTGCTGGCTCCGGGCCGGGCAGGGTGGGACCAGTGATTCCCCCACACCAGCAGGGGGTGCTGCTGGCTCTGGGCCGGGCGGGTGCGGTGATTCCCCTGCGCCGGCAGGGGGCGCTGTGGCACGGGCTTGGCCGTGTCTCTGTGGGCAGCAATGGCGGCCAGGTGGGAGGCATGGCCTCCTTTATAAAGGCCTCCCTGCCTTTACAAACCCACAGGGCAGGCGGTCCCGGTGCCCCTCCAGAGAGTGAAATGAGCTGTAGCAGGAACCTCAGAGCAGCAGGCTGGAATGGCAGAGGTGAGCAGATCCTGGATTAGTAAATGAAATGTATCAGAAACTTGGCAGGGATGTTCCAGCAGGAAGGGGCGTGGGGTTACAGTGTAGTGAAAAACCCAGAGCACTGGTGGAGAAAAGGGCAGGACTAGGCAGTGGCAGCTGCCTGACTCCCAAACGCAGCCAAGAGAGGCTCCACTTAGAGGGGCTCATGGCTTGGGGTCGTGGGTTTTCCCGTGAGGGTCCTTTCTAGTGAGGTTGGGTGTTAATAAGGTCCCGGTGCAATGGCCGCTCTTATGAGCAGGGCCTTGCTCATGGTAGGAGAGGACCGCAGGACATGGAACTCTGTAGTGGTGGTGAATTGTTCCCACAATGACCACAGCCTGTCTCCTCTCTATGTTGAGAGCTAGAGGCTGCACTGAGCTCCTACCCCCAGCCCAAAATCTCGTAGTAACTCTGCCCTTCCCATGAGAAAAAATACCTCAGGTTAGAGAGCCAGCTGCGCTCCTCCTCTTCCATGGATACATCTTTTGTCTCTCTTAAGTACTGGTTGTTGCTGTTTCTTGGCAACAATGGGAGAAAATTCCCCAAGAAAAAGAAAACAAAAGGAAAAATTTTCACCTCCCACCAGTATCCCATCTTGTGACTTATGAAATTAATTGAACAATGAATGATTTTGAGATTAAAATCTAAGTATCCTTTGATTTCCCTTGTGTGGCATTTTCTATGTCTATGCTGCTGTGCACCTGTACGTAATGCATAAGAAGAGTAAGTGATTTTCTTTTCTTGAAAGTTTGTCCAAGAATTCTAGATAAGAAATTTTAATAGCGTTAATTATTATTTTACGGTGAGAGTGAGTTGAGAAACTCTGTAACTGCGATTTTAGACCAATGTTGCATTCTCTCCCAAATGCTGACATGCAGGTTCCAGTATTAGCAAATAATATATGTTATTGTTCACGGTCACAACAAAAATGAAGGTATTTCTTGCCCTGATATAAAGCATGTTGGGATTTTTTCCATGCCCCCACGCTCCACTGCCCTGTTTTTGAAGACCTGAACATCAAGAGATGCCTGGAGATGGATCTCAGGTCAGCAGGAGAACACCTGAAGAGCAGCACAAAGGAATCCCAGCCACTCCAATCAGTTTCATCAGGGGTCCTCAATGCCTGTGTGCAGCATGGGGAATAATCAGGAGGAGTTAGACTCATGTACATCTGCAGGGTTGTGATCTTACTGGCATCATGGAAAAGTGGCGGGATGGATCCATGAGTGGAGTGTTGAAGCAGAATGCACTGAGGATGACCCTCTTCTCCAGGCATTAGGTTGGAGCAACCCCTGATATCAATCCAGGCTGGGGATGAGCAGCCCTGCTGAGAAAGGCTGGTGGATGAGAGGCTGGACATTCCACAGCTGTGTGCACTGGGACCCAGAAACCAAATGTGTCTTGGGCTGCATCAAAAATGGTGTGACCAGCAGGTTGAGGGGTGTTTTGCTCCTCTACTCTGCCCTTGTGAGACCCCACCTGGAGTTCTGCATCTACTTCTGGGGTCCTCAGCACAAGAGGGATGTAGAACTGCTGGGGCAATTTCATAGGGGGTCACAGAGATGCTCCAGGGCTGGAGCCCCTCTGCTCTGGAGCCAGGCTGGGAGAGCTGGGGGTGCTCACCTGGAGAGGAGAAGGCTCCAGGGAGAGCTCAGAGCCCCTGGCAGGGCCTAAAGGGGCTCCAGGAGAGCTGGAGACAGACTGGGGACAAGGTGGAGTGTCAGGACAAGGGAGAATGGCTTCCCACTGCCAGAGAGCAGAGATAGATGGGATATTGGGAGGGAATTATTCACAATAGATAAGAATGGGCAGGCCCTGGCACAGGGTGCCCAGAGAAGCAGAGTCTGCCCCATCCCTGGAAGTATCCATATGTGTTTGGGTTGTATTCATCCCTTTTGTCATTACACACAGGACAGTGCCAGGGATTAATTTGTTTCACAGCTGATTCTGCGTAAGTTGATTTTTGGTGTAGCTCTGAGGCATGTTAGTGTATATTTATGTACAGCTTTAATGTAAGATTAGAGAAAAAAGGGAATTAAAAGGCACCAATGTTGCTCTCGTTTTTCAAGTTTTCTGAGGCACTTTCTAACTTGATGTTTTTCATAGTTCTTAGTTCTTTCTCTCACATGGGTGTTATTATCAGAAGCATGTTTTTGTTACGATGAAGTCGTTTTCATACTTTCTCTTGGTGTGAAGAACAACTGATGGGCAGTTGTCTTGACCAACGGGATGGGAGAGGTGTCAACCTTCTTCTCCAATCCCTGGTTTGTGTGGAAATACTATAAATTTGGAGTCAGATGTTTTAATAAATAAGTTTTAGCTTTCTCACGAAAAAGTGTGTCCTTGCGTGTCCCACAGCGACACACCAAAAAATCCCAGACTAAATTCCAGAGAGTGCAACACACATTGGGAGGACTTTATGAATGATATGTTTCCTTCTGGCTTAGTTCACAAGCTCTTCCTCATCTTGGAGTTTAGGGATCTAAATTGATAATTTTCATACCTAAACTAGAATATTTTCAATTTGCTTGTTTATTTATTGATTTTTAGACTGTTTTTCTTTTCCAAAGGAAAATACCTGCATCCAGCAGTGTAGTAGAAAGTGTTAAATTCTGACAACTAATTTGTGTTCCAGATAACAGAATCACAGATTGACTTTTGTGGGGAGGCTGTTTCCACCTGGCTGGCTTCAATGTTTGCTTCAGCTTCCAAGTTAGATCGGATTGGCTAAGTCCTGTCCAGGGATGAGGTATTTCACAAATTCTTACAGTTCCAGTGTTTGATAACCCTTTTTGTGAACTACTTCTGATGTTTGGTTGACACCATTAAGATACACCCTTGAGTTTCCTCTTTGGATGGTTGAACAAGTCCATCTCTCAGCCTTGTCTCTCAGGTGCCATGACAGTCCTTGATCATCTTAGTAACCCTGCACTGGACTCATTCCAGTGCATCCATGTCTTTCCTATGCTCGGGTGCCCAAATCAGGACACAGTAATCCAGATTTAGCCTCAGGAGTGGAAAACCAAGAGGAATAATCCCTTTCTGATACAGGATGGAGATCTTGATAGACAATGTCCAAGGTGTTAATGGTGCTGGGATACAAGGCTGTTTTTGTGACAAATATGAATCCTAACTAGTAGCCTGAGTGCTGTGAATCCCTGTCCAGAGTACTATGTATGTATACATGGATTCATGTAGGTGCAAACAACCTGCGGAATAGATACAGTTTTTATTTTTGGATATAAATCTGGGATCTGATTTCCTTTCACAATTAAAGTATGTAAAATAGTCGGAACTATTGGCTCTGGTCTATATGTGAGAGTACTGTTCCTCTGCATTTTTAGCTGTTGCTTTTTAGATTTGTTTTATACCTTTGTCACATAATTAAGAGCCTCTTGAATGGCCCCAACCGTGCTGGAAATTCAAATGTGTTGGAAAAGCTATGATTTCCTGGAAGCTTTCACTTTGATCTGCAGCTAAATTTGATATCCCTAGTTTAAGTCAGATTAATTAACCACTCTCATGTCTAACTAATGCACTGAGTTGTTCATGATCAGCATTAATCATTATTATCTAAGTAAGTAAAATGCACATTATCCATTACTGTGGTTGTGGTTATGAATTATGACAGCTGTCAGACAAATGAGCTTATTTCTCCTGGCAAATACAGAAATGCACCCCTTCATTAGGGCTTTTTTTCCCTGATTAGAGCAAGCTGAAGCCTTCAGCAGAGGAGAATGGATAAAATGCTGGGTAAATGGCCATTGCCTTCAGGGAAATAGCTCAGGTTGGAAACTGGTGTTTCAAACCAAGGGACACCCTACAGAGAATAGGGAAGGAAGATTTATTCCACCATTTGATGTCAGTATATGCTCACTCTTGAAACTAGGCAGAATTTTCTTCCTTTCTGGGGAGACTTCTGGGTAAAGGCCATTTGACACCTTTGTGAGTGTTCCTTGCTGTCCAGATGTTATTGATACCAATTGACCAAGGAATTAGGCAAACAGTGGTGAGGATGGTTCTCAAATACCCTCACAAGTGCTTCCTGCTTTCCCTTGGAAAAGAGGCTACTTTTGTATAATAGACTAATGGTTTCTAGGCTTAGGGTGTCTGTGGGGCACTTTACAGATGAGGGTTCATTACTTTTCAAGGCACCTGGAGTGATCTCAGCCATTCATTACTTCTTTGATGCTCTGTGTAGAGAGAACTTCCTTCTCATTGAACATTAATTCTGTAACAGCCCCTTTTTGAGGCCTGTTCTCCCATTCCTCTCCCTGCTTCGAATTGTGGTGGAGATACTGAAAAATTCCACTCTTGAAAAATTCCACTCTTGCCCATTTGGACTCCTCTGCCCTCCCTCAGCTTTCCTTTTGAGCCATTGCAATGCAAAAGTGTCCAGGGAGCTGGGTTTGAGCCTTCCCTGCATCTACACCAGCAGAGGAGGCAGCTGTATCAAATATCCTGTGTCTAACCTTTGACAAAATCCCCTCTTTGCTTTCTACTAGACTGAGCCTATCATTACAGTTACTAATTGTCCTATGAATACTTATCTAGTCTAAATGCTTCCTTTATTGTTAATGTGAGCAATTTCTTCAATAATATAGTCCACTGGAAAATGAAATTGAAATTTATATGTAAGACTATTTGGTTCTTAATAATTAAATTTTTCTCAAACTGAAAAGGCAGTTTTGGAATACCATCCAGTACTTGGCTGTGTGTGGAAGATGATTTTCCTGTATGTTCACAAAATTCTATTTGCATGTCAGAATAATTGTTTTCAAATAATGAGTACATTTGACTTGGTGTTGACATTCAGTCGTCTTCTAAATATTCTTTAAGCCTTTTTAATAAGTTTTAATAAATCACTCATTTAAATTGGACACAATTTTAGCTAGAAAACTCTGTCATTCCCAGGGTTTTGAAAGCTGCTGGAAGGAAAAATGTGCTGCTGAAACTGAACTGAATTTTACAGTTAGTCATAGCAATGTGGGATTGGATTTCCTGTGACTTCAGAAAAACAAGATCATAGTTGGCACTGCAGCCAGCCAGGGAACTTGTAGAGACTGGAAAAATCCTAACGCTGACCATGCTCAATGTGCTATTTAAATGCTCTCAATTTAAAGTAAATATCTATAAGAAAGACCAACAAAGTAGAAACAAGCACAGGTTATGACCTAGGTCATCCAGCCAAAATTTCTGAGTAAAACTTCCAATGTGTTTGAACTAAATGGGCTCTGCAGGCTTGGGGAATATATTTTAGTATGGTGGAGGTCTGTTTACAAAACAGTAGCAGATCCCACGTTGTGGTTTAAAGTTAAACCCATGAAAATGCCCATAAAATTGATATCTGGCTTTAAAAAAATAAATGTATTTTTTGGTATACCAGCACAGGGTGATCTGTTTGGAAGTTAAAATCCAACACACTTTAAGCATCTGTGTTGGTGGCTCTGTGGCTGCAGTGGGGAGAGCCAGAAACCTGCATTATATAAATACTGCAAAATACCACCAAAATGCTAAATGGCACCCAGCTCAGACTTGCTGTGCTTGTAGGCTATCCCAAAGGAAGGGTGAATAGTTTTCCCTCATCCCTGGTAATGTTACTTCCTTTCCCCTTGCATCTGTTAACACAGAAAATCTCCTTTAACATAAAAGCACAAACCATGAGCTAGTCATTCTGCATTTTTCTACAGCACAGCTATATTATGGCTGGTATGGGATATTTACACAATGGCACTCTGGGAATTAGAGTCAGGCTAAATTAGTAGTAGTTTAGTATCTCCTTATTCCTCTTTCTTCTATGAGTCAGTACCATTTTCTGGCACTATGGAATCAGCACCTTTGCCACTGCAGGTATTAGTAACAATTGCATGTATTTGCAATTACTTAGATTTGTGTGATTGGTGCCTCAGCAGCTGAGGCAGACGAGGAAGCTGTTGCCATCAGCTGCTCTCACGGGTAGTGTCTCTTTGGAGATGTAATTTGTAGCCCTTGCTACAACCTGATGCCCAAGGGGGTGGTGTTGGCAGGTCCTAAGTAGCCTCCTTGTGCTGTGCTTGGGTCCAGCTGCTAGCCAGGAGAAAAATATCCTCTGGGAGCTGTCCCCAAGTAACATGGAAGAGTGCTACCAGCCTGTGGTCCTTCTTCTGCATGTGGGCTGCTACCCACTGAACCCTTCCAGAGCCCTGGCACCTCTTCCCTCTCAGAGGGATCACTGCTGTGGCCTCTTTGCAGACCTCAGCTGAAATGCTTGTTCCACAAAAATCAGGTACAGGCTGAAAGGTAAAAATAAGACCTGTTCTTGAATCAGACCTATGCTTTTAAATAGCCCTGTGGAGGTATCACAGAAAATATTCCATGCTGTTGTGGGGGTGCACTTTTGACAGACTTCACTGCTGAAGTTAGACATGCATTTAACATGAGGTCCCTCATTGTTTAATGACACACTGAGAATTCTTATGGCTTGACGACTGCAAGGCAAGAACAGCAGAAATCTCTTAAAAGAGCTGCTCCTCTACATGAGCAAACCCCTCACATTTAAAACTAAAGTAAAAACTGTCTGCTCCATGTATACCTTTTGTACCCTCTGCCTTGGTCATGTACCTTGTATTTAATATGCCTTATTCTACTGGTTAATATTAGAGAAGCGTTACATGCCTTAGTTTTAATAGGAGTTGCAGCTCAGCTTAAAAATGAATCTTTTGAGTAATTTGGTGGCATATCTTGACTTCATAAATGAGATCTTATGACACTGGTGTCAGAAACAATTAAAGCAATGTCATTCAGCAATTAAAAGAACATGAATGTAATATAATATTTATTCTTACTACACTGTGCCAACCCTTCCTGTACTAAACTTTTAGATATTTGACTGCTACAACTTGCTTCGATTTTGTGTATAAGGACCAAAGACTCATGTCTGTTAGAGAAATGATCAGTTTTGATGAAACTTTTAAAAGTAGACATGATTTCCACATGAACACAATTGTTGCAGTAAAGTTACTTCATATAAATAACTAATATCTTCATGTATTCAAGACCAGGTCTTTACAGCATTGTGATGCCTGTGGAGCCGTTCTAAGCCCTGTCTGAGGACAGAACAGTTTTGGGCAGGAGATGCTGAAGGAGGCAGCTGGCCTTGCCCTTTGACATGTAGCTTTGTGTGTGCTTATGTAATTCCTAGAGCTTTACATGGTATAAACTTCACTTTTTGTACATTACAAACTTTCACTTGTAGTGTGGAAAGTTCTTCCTAGGGTATGGGACTCTTCACAAGGCTTATAGTTGATGTGTGAAACAATAGGAAAGTAGTTTTACTGAATATAGGTCTTCAGAGAGCCATCATATCATCATCAGCTTCCATTGGAAAACAACTATGAGGCTTTGGAGATGATTTGCATGCCAGACATTTTTCTTTGTGGCTTCGCTTACAAAAGTGACAGAAATTTAAATGTGATATTTTTCCCTAATGTATTCTTTACCATTCAGTAAAAGCTGGAGTGAGAGAGGTAGATCACGTTAGGTACAAATCAAGCATGGAACACCATTTGCATAAGGTAAAAAGTATGCCCTCTTGATGGGGGTTACTGCCACTTGGCAAGTTTGGGGTTGTTCCATTGGGAGTTATTTGCTTCTGCATCTTTTTCCTTCTGCATCATCTTCTTTGTACCTCTCCAGATGCTGGTTTCTCCAAAGGACTTTTGAAGTGTTTATTATCTCTGGTGACATCATTTTGTGTCCTCCTGTTCTAGCAGCTCCCACAGAACTGGAGGTGATGAGGGTGATCTAGTGATTTGATAGTGGGGGCTCTTAAGCCCCCTAAGCTTCTCTGAACTAAGTGCTGGTGAATTAGACCAGTGGTCTGTGTGCTCTTTTTAAGTCCTAATATTACATTTAGTTACCAAAGAAAGGCAAACCAAGAAAAGAGTAGATATACTTTCATTTGTAGCCTTGAAGTATTTATGGGAAGGTTTTGGGAATTTTGCATCTTCTGAAGCTTTTCAAACCTCCACAAGAAGAATAATTTGAAAGCCACTGACAAAATGCATTTCTTTTTTTTAAACCATGCCATTCCAGTTGCAGAAGATCTACATCATCCCATGACTTCTAATTCCAGCTGGTTATTACCCTGTTGCTTAAACTACCCTTTATTCTGCATCTGGTCTGTTGAGCTACTCTCAGTCTGGTTAGCATGCTGGATTCCAGGATTGTCAAATTTTTGTAGATGGCAAGAAGCTGTGATCAAGCCAACACTCAACCTTTCATTTGATAATCCAAATAGATTGATCTCCTCAGATCTTCTATTTTAAGGCATTTTTTTTCCAGTCTTTTATGTTGTCTGTGTGCTTTGACAGATTGTGTAGAACTGTTTCTTTGGGGACAAGATCCTGTTTATGGAGTTTGGAATTAAGGCCCCCATGTGTTGTTTTGTGTTTTTTTGAGCCCTTTGTGCACCCACTTGTGCATAAAACAATTTTGTTTTTGTTGTTGTCTGTTCCAGATTGCTCTGGCTGACTGTAAAATGTCTGATTTGAAATGATTGCCAGGCTTGACTTAAATCAATAAGAGGGAGATGAAAATGTATTTCAGGATGTTTTGTTGGTCAATAAAATGTTACACCCTGTGACATCAAAAAATGCTAAAATCAGCTTTGAAGAAGCAGAAAAATGTAACAGTGACAGCTGCAATTTCAGTGATTTGTGGCTGTAAATCATCTCCTCTATAGAAAGGTGAAATTAAAGTTAAGATAACGGAAAAAAGGTGTTTCTGTTCCTCAAAATCTGAGGTTTAGATCTGAGGTAAAAGAGGGCATTTATACTAACATGAAGCTCATTTGACCTTTTTGTAATTAAGAGATGGGAAGGACATCAGATGCTTCATCACCAAAATTAGTGACATTTCATTTTAATTTGATTAAAGCAAAAGTGTTTGTCCTGGATACAACCAGTTGAAGTTTCCTTCTTGAGTAGTCTGTCCCTATTGTGACACAGGGAATAAAACGTAACTGAGTTTTTTTTTTTAATTGCTATATTTAGATGGAAATGGTTATCTAATTGCCTGAAAAACGTGAACACAAAAATATAGATCATACAGAGTGTAAACAGTGAGGTTTCTGGAAAGAATGGCCTGGGCAAAACTAGGTCGAAAATTAATTTACCTTCATTTTGATTATCTGCTATGGCAGCTGGCAGAAATCTTCTCAGGGATTGTACAAAAAAACCCCAACCAAAAACAACAAAGCAAACAAAAAAAATTGATGAGATTTTTTGATATCTATCTGCCTGGTAATATAAGAATTTGCCTCATATTTCACTGACCAGTGTGGCTAGTGCAGCATTTTGGAAAGGACACTTGTATACAGAAGTCTGGTTCTGGATGACACCTAAACTACAAAAACAAGTTTTCTGAGACAGGCTTCCAACATTGCACAAGATAGAATCCTCTAATTCTGTTCACTTGAGGTTTGGAAAGTATAAAATGCATGTTAGTTTTCACAACACTCTTGTGAAACTGTACTTTATTTATTTTTGAACTGTTGCTAAATCTGTGTTCCTGAGCTTCTGCCCATACAGCAGTGAGATTAAAAAGAGAGAGTAGAAATTATTCTGACTTTATTTGCTCCCAAGTTTTTCATCTTTATCACCACTGAACCTTTCCAAAAAGTCAGCTGGATATAATAAAGATGAATTTACCTCCTTAAGCATATCTCACTATACCACGTACCGCTATGTGGCATGTGTTGGTGTCACAGGAGCTTTGTGTGCTGAATTCTGAAGCCCTACCACATTCCTGGGATAGGATTTGGATACCACTGGTTGGACAGTGCAAGGTTCTAAACATCTTGATGAGTTTGGTAGGATGTTATTGTTTGTGGAAGGAGCAGAGCAATGTTGGAAACATTGTGTGAAGGAAGCTGGAGCTGCCGATGGAAGTCATCAGGGATGATGACTTGTCCTCAAAAAAACCCCAGTTGTGTATGTGCTGTGGAAATGGCAGGTGTTAGGAAAGGATTTACAGGAATGGAAAGGGAGTATGTTCTCCATTTCAGTAAAGAAATCATCAGCTAAAGTGCACAAACACTAACTACTCAGCTTTTTGGTTGAATTAAAAATATTACAAAATCACCATGAAGAAGTCATACAGTATTATATGGACTATAACTCTTCTGCTTTTTGTGTGTCCCTTCATTTGCATGCTGAAAGATACAGCTATCTGTGCTCCTGCTCAATTTTCAAATTTCCCTCAACCTCACCTTTTTTCAAAGCTGCATAATACCATTCTGTAGCAGTGATATGGAAGCACCTTGGTGATGACAGGGGATCTGCTTGAATGAAAGGAGAATTTAAAAAATCTGTTTCTTTTGTCATAGAAAACAAAATGAAGAGAGCAAGTCAAGCATCAGAGATGACCATCTGCTAAAATTTGTGATGCTTATTGTGAAAAGCAATTTTCCAATGCATACAGAAATCCGCTGGGTGAGGTTTTGATGTCACTTTGAGGTCAACATGGAGGATTTGTTTTGAACTGTTCTCATTTTAGATTTTCAGGAATCTGATACACATGTGTTTGTGAATAAATAAGTCCTTAAAGAGCAGTGCTGCTGCCTGAATTAGGAACGAATGGGGTGAGCAACCTAATCATAGAATACCATCTCAAGAGCCCTTTGATGGCAGGTTTGGAGCAGGACATGATTCAGACAGGTTCTGCAAAGAAAGGGTTGTGTGTAAGTCAGAGAGGAGAGGCACCAGTAGCTGCGGGGTCCAGGGACTGCCCATGTGTCCTCAGGTCTGGCCAGACCCCAAACACAGACTTGCCCAGCTTCAGTGGGTACCTTCAGGAACTTTATCTTGTCCTTCAGGGAGTTTTGAACTCTTCATGCCCTCACAGCATGAAAATATGGACAGGTCATTAGAAACAGAGTACTGGAATGAAATTACCAAATTTTTACCTCTGAGATACTCCCCAGACTTTCAAAACAGTTGCTTTTCTGGTTTCCGGATTTCTTGTCAAATTTCTTCCCCTAAATCCTCATGTTATTTGAGGATCAGAAACTCCAATTAATGCCATCATTTTTCCTGGGTGGAGCAATTTACAGTTTGGATTGATAAACTTCATCCACTTGTAAGGTAAAAAATTGTTTGGGCTCATACCAATTATTATAGAACATTAAGAGAAGAATGAACACTGTGTGGTACCCACTGCTGTAGTCTAGAGCAAATAAAATCTACTAAATCTTTGGAGTGAAAAACCTTGTATTTTAGTTGAGACAGTAATCTAAATTCCTGTGGCCTGTGGAAATACAGCAATGCTTGTACTTAAAAAATTATGCAAGAGTATGTTGTGGTACCAACAGGATGTGATGACTCTTACTGAGACTTTACAAACTGATATTTTGTATACATTTCAACATTATATTGTGTGAAAATTTGCATCTCCAGAGATTTTGTTTGTTATAATTCATGATAGTAAGATTCATGCTGATAAAAAGAACAGAGATTCTTATTATGTCATTAATAGAAAGGGGATAGTTTGAGCTACACTCTTTCTGGATTTACTGAAGTTTTTGAGAGTATAAGCTGTGAATTTTAAGTGTGTAATCATATATAGGGAGCAGACTAAAGGGTGATTGATGCATAGGTTTGAACAAGAACTGGAGTTGTAGCAATGCACCTCCCATTTACAATCTACCCTGAACTTACAGGAAGAAAGTTTCACAAAATACACTTGAATTTTTACTTTTTTATTATGTTGGCTTAGGAAAGCTTATATGGCATATGGCACGAAGCTGCATAAATATTAATATAACATTTACAACACTGAAGTTACTTATCTCTGAGAAAAAACTTCAAGGGTGATGGGATCAGTATGTTTGAACTGCATCAAGGATGTTAGGAAATCACTGCTGATCATTTGGTCAAGGCTGTTGGGCAGAACAGAAGTAAAGTTTCAGATGACTGAACAGACAGCAGGAACATTTCCGACAGTGTGATTGTACACAGAGTAGTGATTATAATCTCTGAGCAATTCTTGTAAAAAGCACTAAAAAGTATAGGACAATGTAAAGCAAGAAAAATAATTAGCTTGATTACTTTATGCTTCAGTATATGTGATAATAGGAGGGTACAAAGCCCATTACAGAGGTGTGTGATAGCATTTAATTCTGAACACATTCTTTCTGCTTGAATGCTATTACAAGTCCTTTTTATTCCTGAAGATATCCCTCAGTCTGTGGAGGATAGATGAGTGTCTAGACGTATGTTCTGTGTCTGGCTCAGCTTGGTCTGCAATGAATCCAGCTACTTGATGTGTCCAAAAATAATGCCTGTCCCTGGATATTTAAATGCATTCTCTGTCACTGAATGCAACTGCAGCATGCCAAAGCAAAGACAGGATCTCTTATTTCCTCCAGAAAATACTGTATTTTGAGACATAAAGTAATAGAAACCTGCTTTTAAGTTAGTATTGTGGCTGATATATATCTAGAAGCCATATGTGCCAAGATACATTATGTGTAAATATTTATCCTGCCTGGAATGGGAGTTACTGAGGATGCCCTATTAATGATCCAGGGCAAGCTTGAACCAAATGTGATATGCTGTTATATACACTTGAAGCAAATCCAGAAGAGTCATGACTCTTTTCTTTCTACTTTGCCTTTACTGGTTTTCTTTTTTCTACATTAGCCAAAAGTAAGGATTTTAATTGTAGGAAACCTCTTTTTTTCTTCTGGCTTCTGCTATACCATGTATCCATCACTCCAAGGCACCTTTTTAATTGGAGAGCTCATTATTTCAAAAATGCTGATTTGGAGCTACCTGACCTGACCTGGAGAGAACTTTGCTCTCTGGCTCACAGGAGCAGCAGAGCTGGGAAGACAGTTTATTCAGAGGTTTTTTGGTGGCTAGACAGGGAAAGATGCTGAATGAACACAATAGATATTATGAAGCACAGTATGTCAGATGGCTAAATGCCAATGCAAATCTTCAAGATCCAGCAGTATTAAATGAAATACTGCGTATTGCCACTGTGCTAAAACAATGCATCATGAAGTTATAAACAAAAGTATTTGAATGATTCTTCAGTACTATTATTAATAGTAACCTGCTTCTCTAGATGAGGAGCAGTGAGCCTCTGACCTGGTGGGAGCATTCTTAGTCATAGTGCCAATATCATAGAATTATAGAATCAGTAAGGTTGGAAAACACCTTTATGGTTGTTGACTCCAGCCATTAATTACCACTAAATTACATCCCCTGTGCCACATTCACATGTTTTTTGAACACTTCCAGGAATGGTTACTCCACCACTATCACCCTGGTATTCCATCCCTATGCTTGACAGCCCTTTCTTATAAAAAATTTCTGAAGACGTTTTTCCTAATGTCTAATCCAAATCTCCCCTGAAGGGAGTTATCATTGCAAGGCTGCAAACACAGCTCATTTATTTACATAGAAAGTGACTCCTTGGGTTATCATTTCCAGGCAGATGTCTGATTGACTTGGAAGACAAGATTGCAATACCCCCCAAAATTTCTGTAATTACTAGTAATGCAAGGCAAGATTTTTCCAGGTATTCCATTTATCCTGTAGGCCTAGTCTCTGTTATTCTCTTAAATCATGATACCCTTCTTTCTTCTTATAATGTACACTCTACTTGAAGATGTGTGAATGGCTTGTTAAGGAAAGAAAAATAGGTTGAGTGATTTGCTATTTGTGTCTTTTCAAGGACCTTTACTTTAGATTTGGAGATCACTCTGCCATTTGGCTTACCTTATTCTTTTCCCCAGCTGCCTTTGTATTTCTTCAGCTGGGATGTTGACACTGTCACTGAATATCCTCTTCTGTTCTGACCATGGAGTGCTCTATTAAAGACTTGGTCTCTTTTGAGTAATTATTCCAGACCTGTAAGCTGCTGTGAATAAACATATCAAAGTGTCAATTCTTACCTTTATTTTTGGGGTTGAGTTTAAAGCAGTAGAGGCTGATTACATTTCAAGTGGTTTAACTTCTTAGTGGGAGGAGTCTTGACTGTAAATATTTTATAGGAACTAAATACTGAACAGGACTGGGCAGCTACAGCTCAGTACTGAAATGAAGTGGTAGTTTAATTCTCTTAAAAAAAAAAAAAGCATTGAAGTGGTTTTGATGCCTTAAGTTTTAGCTTTTATATTTTTTAGATTCTGTGCTATTTTGGTGTGTAGTTCTGGGTTTCATATTAAGTGCTACTAAGCTCTCTTCACAAAGTAGGCAAACAAAACAATTCCTTTTCCAGCTTGAGACCAAGGACAACCGATACAAATTTCAAGCCTAAGAACATAAAAAAGGATGAAGTGAAGTGGGAAAAACGAGGATGGAGCTTCATAACCTGAAGCTATAATTGGACAATTAACTCCGATATGCTAACAGACCAGAACTTATAAAAGTGTGGGACCTTGTGGCCGGTTTTCCATTTTGTGACCATTTTGGGTTTATCTTGGGTGTAGTCCAGCCTGGGCTCTTACATTGCCCAAGTGTGTCTATTGAGGCCTTTTGATAAATCCCTACTTTATCCTTTTGTTCTGTCTAGTCTCTGTTCCAGGTCAGCCTCTAGAATGCATCAGTTCTACTGAAAACACTTCACACTTTAAACATGAAATATTTGTACCTGGAGAAGACTGATAGTACGTGGCAGCCCTCATTCAAAGCTTCAGTTATTCTCTCTTCCTGGCATGTTGTATTTTATGTAGCGCTCTCACTGAACATGGTTGATGATCACAGGGAGTAGGAGAAAGTTTTCATTCAATAAACCTATCTATTAAAAGGACCTCAAGAGAAAAATCTATCAAAATAGGCTTTGAAATAATACAGCAACAAAATGTGTTCATGCTGCTGCACAAAAATTTTGATTACTGGTGGGGCATGCTCCAGAATCGATCCTATAATCCTGGTCCATGCTTTAGCCCTGTCAGCTGCCATAGCAATATGGACTTCAGGGCCATAAGCGAAGTTCTCAGCCCTGTGTGTCTCTGGGCAATGTGCCTCTGGTGCTGACACTGCAGGACCTGGGCATGCTGCTTTACTCCTGTAATTATGTAATGCTCAGCACCAGCGTGAATCTTCTGCTGCACTTTCAGGGCACATGCACATGGAATTGGCTAGTGCAATGGAAGGGGAAATGGCACGAGATATTGAGCTATCCCCCTCCTAAATACGGAACATTTTAATTTTCTTCTGGATTTAGCTGGACTGAAATATAACAAACAGTGAAATTCAGGTAAAATATATTAACTGAAATTCACAAGTACAACTCAGCTTTAGCAGTTGCTGTTTGATTCTTATTGAAGAAGCAGGTTCCCCCAAGATAACTCTGCTCAGACTTGTAATGTAATTGTAATAATTTGAAGGTCTGCCAGTTAGTACACCAGGGCATTTCACTGAGTAGTCACAGCCATGGATTTGTTATCAGTTCAAAAATATTATTTGTGGTAAACTGGAAGATTTCTAGATGAAGCTAAACCAATTTTTTTTTTTTTGTATGATGAGTAAAATGTTCAGAGAATGTAAAGGCATTTTACTGAAGGTGGTTTGAGAGAAAAGCGATGGCAGGAATGTAACATACACTGCAAGAAGATCATCTCTGGTGCACATACTGCTTTTATGGTAAGCACAAGGCCAGGCCTACTGGTAGGCTTCAGATGCTTTCCCATGCTTTGGAGATTCAGAGATGCAGTAAATCCAATTTCACTGTGCTGCTGAACAAGGTTTACAATGGCTTTGTGTCACTAGAAAGGAGCAAACTCACCAGGCCTTAGGCGTGAGTGTGGCCTGTATATGTCTGTCCTGGGTTGATGCTAAATTGTATCCCCATTCATCTGTTTAGCTCGGAAATAAGTTTTGTACCTTTAAAACTGGATCTGAGAGTGAAGGAGATGCGGTAGAATGTCTGAAGTAGTTATTTTCTAAACATAAAGATCAGAGTTTTCAGCTTTCCCTCACACACGGCCTGTGCTGTCTGCAGTGTAGATGGTGGGACAGAGCTCTCCTTTGCTTTTTGTCAGTTTTTGGCTGGCTGAGGCACAGAAGTTCTCCAGACTGTGGTTTTTTTCCTTTTTCTTGGCGCTGTTTGAACCTGCTCTGCACTAAACACCCAAAAGGGCCCCAGGAGCTCCCACCTGTGTCCCACCGGGCCTGGCCTG
>JAWWMU010000238.1:3997984-4012608 GCA_035048155.1 Cinnycerthia olivascens
GAGGTGGTTGTTTTCTAAACATAAAGATAAGAGTTTTCAGCTTTCCTACACACACGGCCTGTGTTGTCTGCAGTGTGTGGACTGCAGAAGAGAGCTCTCCTTTGCTTTTTGTTAGTTTTTTGGCTATCGGAGGCAGAGAAGTTCTCCCGACTGTGGTTTTTTTTCCTTTTTCTTGGAACTGTTGAACCTGCTCTGGACTAAACACCCAAAAAGGCACCAGGAGCTCACACCTGTGGCCCACCAGGCCTGGCCTGGACCCAGACTTTCCCAGCCCCAGAGGGACTGACAGCAACTGAGCGAGCCGAGCTACAGCTACACAAGAGAGACTTTCTGAATTTGTCACCTCTGCAGAGCGGCGAGACGTTTCGCTGTTCAGTGTTGTTCATTTGTTGTGCTGGGGAGTGCTTTGACTGTTAAATAAACAACTTTTTTCCACTTTCCTCCAAGGAAATTTTTTTTCCTGTCCCGAACCAGCTGGGGGGAGGGGCGGTTCAGATTCATTTTCTAGAGGGACTCCATCCAGAGGTTTTTTTCCCAAATTTGCCCTAAACCAGGACAATGTCAAAGAGAGAAAGGGCTTGGATCAATAGTAATCCCCAAATCCTTTGCTCAGTTCACACATATCCAAGGCTGCAAACATGCATGTGGTTGCACACTCTCACAGATGGATAAATCTGTGACAGCACATGTTGAATGCATGGTTCCATGTTTGTCCCAGCATGCCTATTTTGTGGATGTTTTCTACTTTGGGTTATTTCACCAGGCTACTGAGGCAGCTGCAGCTGTTTTTTAAAACTATGAAAAATTGCATGTTTTTATTACAGTCCTCTAAGGCACTGTATGCAAAGAGTGTGTAAGGTAATCTCATCACTCCTTTTGTCTCTCTTAGTTGCAACAAAGTGATTTTCTGGTTTTCTCTCCTGCTTCCTCTATATGCACTTCTGCTTTATTTTCAAAATTGTGACTCTCCATGTGTGGAGTGTAATTTTTTTCCTGTAACGTAACTCAGATTTTATGGATATTAGTTACCCTATCAAACTGGCTAAGGACTATTAGGCAATATCAGAGACTATAATAGCAGTAAATCTTTAACTCTACTTCTAATATGCAGAAAACTAAACCCCATAAACTTTTAAAATGCTTAAGGTAAAAGAAGAGGTGATGTTACTGACAGTTTTATAATGTTTATGTAAATGTTTCCATACTCATGGCAGAATAAAACCAATGAGTTAGAGACTTAAGTAGAACATATTAAGACAGCTTATTAAATGAAATGTCCTGAAACTGTTTTAGCTGAGGATAAGGAATGTAGGATGATGGGTGCCCAATGAATAATTTGTTGTGTTTTCTCAACAGGTCCCTTGTGGCCAAACCTTTGAGTCAAATGTACTTACACATTACTCCTAGGCATTCAGAGAAGACTTGAAAGTCTCTTTAACTCAAAAAAGAAATATATTAAATTACCCACTAGTGCAACTAGTTTTTTTTTTTTAAATGAGATTAGATAAAAGAATAAAATGAAGGTTTAATACCCAACTGTCCCCTGATCCATGTGTGGTTGCAGGTCAGTCACTGCTTCCAGGTGTGGATTCAGTCACCTTGTTGGCTTTTGAAATCACAGCAAATTCTGCTCCCTGGCCAGCTTTTCTTCCTGCACCCACACAGTCCTACCTCACTTGGCTCCACGCTCCTCCTTAGAATTTCTCTCCATCCTTGCTGAGAATTTCTGTGCAAAAAAAGGGTCACTTAATTAGAAAGGCATTCCCCTACTCTGCTTGAAGATAAAGATCAGGTCAAAAAGCTCTTTTCAGTTGACTTGAGATGTTGATCCTGGCCAGGCAGCCAGTCTTACAGCCTTAAAATACATGCATTGGACATTAGCATCTAGAACACAAAGTAATTAACAAAAACACCCCTAAATGTATTTGTTTTTAACTTTGGCAGTATGCATCAGAGGAGATACTTTGCATTTCCCAGTTCAGCTCAGTATTATTCCCTGGACACAGGCAATAACGACACTGGCCTTAACGATCACCTCTTTTCCTCTTGATGGATTATCCCCACTTTATAACCACTCTCAAACTTTTTGAGTCTTCAAGAGTCTTGACAGGGTTAATTTCTTATCTGTGTCCCTTTAAGGCTGCATTTTATCAGAGTAGAAGTAGTTTCTGCTCCATATAGATTTAAAAATGTTTTCCCTAGCAGGACTGGTTGCAAAACAACTTTCTGCTCCAGTGACATTTAAAGGTCTCTCTTCCCTCTTTGCTGGTTTCAGGCTCTGAGGTCTGCACTGAACTTCACATTTGCTTTTAATGTGTATATTAAAGCTTCAGGTGAAGCCATCTAGCCCATCTAATTGGACATAAATACTGTTGTCTCTTGAATGAAATTAGCCATGTTCTTGCCCACCATGGCTGCCTACCACAGCTGGTTTGGGATGCTGGATTTTCAGTCTTTTCTTCCATACCATAGCCTTGGAAAGTTGCACAGGTATATATCATCAATGTAGCACTTATAAAATGAACTGTAGCAATTCACCTCTGCTTACAGATGCTGTTTCCTCAATTCTTTCAGAACTTGGTGTCCTGTCTGGAAATAGGTTAGGAAAAAACTCACCCATTAGTCACTTGCCAGGGAACATATGGCCCATGCCAAGGTTTGGTGCTCTCTTCTGTTCAGTGTCCCGTAATGCAGGATGGGAGCTGCAGGCCAAGTTTGTTAATAACGTACTGATATGTGAACAAGAGCATATGTAAACTGCTCAATAGCAAGTTACAATAGCTGCAAATCAGGTAGTGCTTTGATGTCCAGCTTCCTAGTCAGGCTATCTGTATTTAATTGGGTACATTTCAAACTATCCAGTTTCATTGTCCAGCAAGTGCACAGAGGTAATGTTATGATGCAAAGTGTTCCTAATTTTGTACTTAGCTCAGCTGAAAGAGGTGAGTTAATTTATTTTAAAATCTTAACAACCATGCTGAACTCACATGTGGAACTTCTTTGTATGAAGAATAAATTGTATATAAATATATAAACAATATAAATTGGGTTGTGAAAGGTGTGCAGAAAGCGCCTGATGGTTGTCAGAGTCCAGATCTAAAATAGTTTTTTTAAATTGCTTTCACTCTGAGAATGATTTATTATTTAATTTTCACAAAAGCAGCTATGATGGTAGAAAAGATTCTTTTGAATGACTTTTTTCATCTGACACAACCTCATTACAGCTTCAAGCTTTGCCAGATCTAGAACCAGTATTCACACCTTTTTCCTGCCCTGGAGCTCTCCAGAGATTTCTAACCTGTGCCATTGCAACCTCCTGCTTTCAGTGATTTTATACAATTTTGAAAGTCTAAAAACCTCCTCTAGAAGGAAGGTGTCAGCTTAAACTACAGTTAACTCAGCTTGCAAGAGAGAGTAATGGGAACACTGGAGCAAAAATATCCTATAGTGTGTCTGCCTTTCATCCTGGGTAGTCCAAATCTAAATCCAGAACCTACTGAAGCACATGGCAGGAAGGTCACTAGATACTGCCAAACATCTGCAGTCATATCAATTTGATCCTACCGAATTTTGGCTGAAGGTTTCAATGCTGTTTGGTTTGTGGTATGATGTGTATATGTTCCTCCTGTCAGGAGTGAGTCATTTCCTATCTCCTTGTAGGCTCCCATGCTATGAAAGATTTCAGCTTACCACAGTGATGAGCCAGTGCTCAGTGCTAGTGTGCTGTGGTGTGTCCTTGCATCCCAGAAAAGCCCAGAGGGAAATCTGTCCATGGTGGATTTCTCCATGGTAAGTTCATTTGTTGGGGTCAGTTTGGTGAAGGAGGAGAGGAGTCTCGGTTCTAGACCCCGGGAAGGGGAAATTAATTTCAATCACTTTTTTTTAAATTAAATTGGTCAAACCCTATAGCAGTAGTACATAGGAACATAAGAGGAGCTGCTTTGTCTTTAAAGCATTAATCTACTTTTAATGTACAGCTCAAATACTGCTGTCACAGAAAATTCCTGAGGAATGATATGAATGGAATCAAGAAATGCTAAATTGAAAATTGTGCATATGACATGTTAATTTAGGAAGATAGTCTGCAGGAACGTGACTGAGAAAGATTGCAGTATATTTAAGGATAGGATAGGAGGAGAATTAAGTAAGACTGCAAAGTCTGGCTTTAGTGACAATACTATGAGAGTGTTGGGACCTAGCAGACACTTCTCCGAGGAACAAATCTCTTGTAAGTTTGGAACCATCTTCCTAGATGGAGGGAGAGGAGAGGTTGTGAATGATGCTGGAAAATGGAAATGTTTGTGGAAAAGGAGATTTTTGCTGTGCCGGTGCTCCTCCAGCAGCCAGCTGGGGTGCTGGAGGAATTGGTTTCCCATCAGCTCAACTGGATCTCATCCCAACATGTCCTGGCTCTCCATGTTCAGGGTCTGTGCTGAGCTGCAGCTCTGACTTCCAGGGCTTTTTGGCAATGGCAGGCTGCTGCTGAGATGGTGATTTCCTCTGTGAGGGAACCAGGAAATATGTGGCTTTTGTTCCAAATCAGAGCCAAGCCAAGTCTCCAATTGCTCTTTGAAATACAAAGCTCTGGACTGGAAACTGCAGATTAGTGGAACTCCCTTTTTTGACCTGTGCTGTTCTGATTCAGGGTTGTGGCAGCCCTGCAGATAACTCAAGTGTTTTGCCCTTCTCCAGTATTGGCCTGGTTTCAAGTTGGCTCAGGGCTGTTTAAGGCAATTACAGCAGCCAGTCTCTCTGCCTGCCCTTTTTGTAGAGGCAGTGGGAAGCCAAAAGCATCTGCTCTCTGGGGAACCTCAAGAAGCAGGTCTGGAGTGAATCCAGAGAAGTCTAGGGCTGGGATCAAAAAGTAGAAAAGCAATAATTCCAGGGATTAGCATTCTGCTAGTGGAGGATCTGAACTTTGTTGCTGTTGGCCTGAAGCCCTGTATGGTAACAAAGTCTTGTTCATGAGCTGTCCAGGCTGTGCAGAGCTGGACAGCGCAGTGCAGATTGTTCAGAAACAGTCATCAGAATAGAAGGATCAAAAACATTTATTCCATCTCCTTTTTGGCCTTCAGTGGCCTTAATGGTATACATCAATCATAATCCTGCCTAAACTAACCCCAGAGTACTTGATAGAAAGAGTGACTTTGGAAAATTCAAACTATGCAGAGTATCAAAGAGCTGCTTTGATAAGATGTTTTGGAAAATCTTTTTGTAGACACCTAAACTTTTTCCAACACAAATGACTGTGGAAAGGAAACTAGGACAAAAACTTTTCTCTTTACCCCAAGAATTGGCAAGATGAAAGAAACAGATGAAAACAGCAGCTGCAATAATTATTGTTTTGCTGAGTAGCAAGGAGTTATTGAGGAATTATAAGCATTTACTGAGTAGGGAAGTGACAACGCCCAGTTGCAGTCATCTGAATAGCCAAAGAAGCAAGATTTAGCACCCTGTTAACACCAAAGCCAGAGTGCTAGGAAGGGGAGAAGAACTGGGTAATGGAGTTAAAGGAACTGGTATGCAGTCTCAGAAAAAGAGCCTGCCACTTGAAATAATACAACCAATGCAGCCTCACTAGCTGCAAAAGGGACTGCAAATTAACCTGAAGTAGTGAAGAGTGAAAATAGTCTGGGAAGTTGATGTGTCACTGCTCAATTAGAGGAAACAACTGCGTAACCATTAACACTACCCGTTGGGGGGGAACTGTGAGCAACTGAGCAAAATGTGGGGATAGAGTATTTGAGAGCAAATAATGAGGAAATGCCAGTGGTTCTCAGTTTGAATGAAAATAATCATCTTAACCAACCTAAAGTGCTCAGATGTCTAGATGAAGCTGTTGATAAAAGGCTTCTGCAGCAGGGGTTGAATTTCTGGCACCTCTAATAAAAGACATAAAATCACAGCCAATAAAAAATAATTGGAAGAGAAAATCCTGAGAATCAAATGTCAAATAGCAGTGGAAATGTTAACATGGGAGGGAAAATTATAAGTAAATATATAAGTGAGACAAAACCCTCTCCCTTTATGAGTGGAAAAGGGCAATTATAAGTGAGGGGCAAATACTCTTATATTAGGTATCTAATTGGGATTATTTATCACTGTTCATTATAAAAAGGGTTGTGTATATCAATCTTATATTAAAATTATATGCCCTGTGAACAGGGATTCTGTAAGGAGATGCAATGTATACAGTACCCACATGGTGATGCAAAATTTGTAGCTTTAAAAAGCAATAGGACATAAAAAGCAGCAGTTCTTGCTTTCTGTGAGGATATCCCTGAAAAAGAGCAGCACTGAGGCAGGCCATACCACACTGCTGTGTTCCTGTCATGGGCTGCAGTGCAAAATGTAACCAAAAGGTGTATATTCCATCACCATCTGCTGGAACTGGGGTGGGGGTAGTGTAACCCTCTGTTAATGGCCCAGCTGATAAGAAATCAGCTGGGGCAGTTTTCATTATCTTTTCCATGACCCATCCTCCCTCCAGGGAGAGATCTTCTGCTCATGGGCCATTGAGTCTCACTGATAAAATTCCATCATCCCATTGGGAAATGCTCCAGCCAGGGGGAGGAGCCAAGCATTCCTACCTGGATAAAAACCTGAGATATTGGAATATCAAGGAGCCTTTTCCACTGGATTTCCAGAGGAAGACCAGGCTCATCTGTCTCCACTGGACCTTCAAGCAGGGGGCTGCACCTTTCTCCAGGATCACTGCTCCAACGGAGCCACATCTGCCACTCCAGTAGGGCTGCAGCCACCATTTAATGGGACTGCCACCAACACCCTGACCCACGGGGTGTCAGGTTGGATTCTGACTCTGTCAGTGGGTTTGCTTGTTTTTTGTAATACTGCATGCTTGTTTTATTGTAGTTCTCCTAATAAAGAACTGTTATTCCTGCTTCCATATCTTTCCCTGAGAGCCCCTTAATTTCAAAATTATAATAATTCAGAGGGAGGGGTGTTACATTCTTCATTCCAAAGGAGGCTCCTGCCTTCCTTAGCAGACACCTATCATTCAAACCAAGACAGTTCCAAAACATCAAATGCCAGCAAGGTCTACCCACAAACGTTACTCATGTTACTCTCTGCAGGAGAATGGTTGTAAGGGATGATGGTTCCAGTTGATTCTGGTTCCAGGTGAGTGGGGCACTGTAGAGCCAGTGGGGAGAAGCTGCGTTGTGTGTCTGTGTCTGGCTGCAGTGATGGTTATGTTCTTTTTTATGTTCTTTAGGTTATGTTCTTTGTCTGCTGGATGTTATCCACCCCTTATTCCATACCATCCAGCTCATGCTCAGAGCAAGCAGCAGTGTGGTTCAAAGAGTCTCAGTGGGAGCACAAAACTGGGGAATGCCATTCCTAAACCTCGTAAGTGGCTCACAGACCTTGTCCTCTCTGCATTTGGTATGTTTGGCAAGACAGCATTATCTGTTTGGAGATAAACTAGACTTCCTACTGCAGGTTGTGAAGACTTGATGTGTCCTTCCATGCTCTGTGTGTTCCTACCAAGGCAGAAAAAATTTATCCACCTCTGACAAGCTGTTCCTGCTCTCAACATTACAGTTTATTTATGGGTTATTAATGCTCAGTGTCACAGTGGAAACTCATTTTTGTTTTACCCACCACAAACCATCAAACAGTGAATTTGCATGTTGGAGAGCAGGGGGTTCAGTTACCTGCTTACAGCCTGCAAAATGGGCCAGCACCCAGGCTGGAGACAGGATGGTGTTTGTACAGAGGAGACAAGTGCTGTGATGCCAGGAGGATGCAGGGCCGTGCAACTTCCTACAGTGCTCATGGGGAGTATTTCTGCAAGGAAATATTTTCCATGAGAGTCCAGTACCTTCACTGTACTGCTGTGTTCAAAGTCAATACAAATTGTTTGAAAGTAGGATTGATATAATTGGACTGGCTCAAGGGAAAAAAGGGAATAACCTAGTTTGTGTTATAGAATCCTGGAATGGTTTAGGTTGGAAGGAGCCTTAAAGATTGACTTGTTCCACTCCCTGTCATGAACAGGGACACCTTCCACTATCCCAGGTTGCTCCAAACTTCCAGGGATCCAGGAACAGCCACAGCTTCTCTGGGCAACCTGTACCACGGCCTGTCTACCCTCACAGGGAAGAACTTCTCAATATCCCATCTACCCCTGCCGTCTGGCAGTGAAAAGCCATTCCTCCTTGTCCTGTCCCTCCATGTCTTATCCCTGGTCCCTCTCCAGCTCTTTTGGAGCCCCTTAAGGCACCCCACAGAGCCTTCTCTTCTCTAGGCTCAACTCCCCCATCTCTCTTAGCCTGTTTTCATAGGAGTTCCCCTACCTGATGGCATTGCCTACAGCTTCAAGGGCAAAGGTTGGAAATGTAATGCTAAAATACAGGCTCACAAAGCAGGAATCTTGCATGTACTGCTTCTTTTTTTTGTCTCTGTCATTGCTGTAGTGGTGCACTATGATGACAATTTGCCAGCTCTCTCTTTGAAAGAGGTGGTGCTTGTGACACCTTGATCCTGCAAATTATAAATTCTGTGAACTCAGACTCATGAATCTTCTTTATTTTGGCAGGTATCTTCATACAACCAAAATGATATATTAACAAAACTGAAGGGATGAACATGGCCTGTTTAGAAATCTGTAGTGCAAGAATAGAAAAATTGAGTATAATTGGCTGTGCACATTTAAGTGTGGAAAATGTTATAAAAACAAAACATGGCAAACCAGAAAATAGTCACAGTCAAAGCTGATCTTGATGATTGTTCTTCTTTCCTCAGAGAAGTGTTTATCCTTTTCAATATATGTGCTATCCTGGGTACATGTGATTAGACCCTTTCAAGGGCACTGGCTTAAATAAAAGGAAACAACAGAAAAGTGCCCCTTTTGACAGGCTTAATTTGAAATAAATTTGTAATTTGTCACTTGCATATAAAAGACTGAGACATAAAAACCTGCATGAAACTACTGCTTTATTTTTGTGTAGAATTTGATGACTGGTCTATTGCTCAAATGGTAAACTACAAGGTCTTAGCTTGAGCCATGGAGTTCTAGGCTTCAGTTCCTGATGAAAAATCTTGCATTACTTACTGTGTTTCTAAGAAAGCAATTGACAAAATTTAAGTAAAAAGAAGAAGAAAGGATTAGATAAATATAATTCTGTATGGAGTTTGGGAGGAAAGACTTTTACACGTGGTAGACAAATTAAAGACTTGGAGAGTCAATCCTTCACAGTGTAGTTATTATGGTGATATTGGCCTTTGCTGTGTATACAACAGTAATTTTTGGTATTGAAAAAGCAATGCAAACACATGAAATCGCCAAATAATTTGGATTCACTTTTACTATCAGAGGAAATATGGTTAAATTTATCTATTAAAATTTACCTAAGTAAAAATATAATGGTATGTAATTTACATGGCATAGAACAAACATTATTTTTCTCCCTTTGGATGCTGTGAAGAACATGGTTCAGTTGTCTAAAATAGGCACCCTGGTCTCTGGGACTGGTGGTCCTACCTGTCCCATGGAGGGCACAGAGCTCTGGGGTGGTTCCTGTAGGTCCCACCAGCAGTTCTCCCATCCTTTTGGCCAGGTTGTGCCCATTGCTCTGTTAGCATAACGTGCAGGAAATGGATAAATGATGGCTACATGAGGAGAATTTTGAGGGATGATGAGAAAAATCACAATTGGCAATGTTTTGAAATGAACAGCCTGCAAATACTTTTAAAAATGATAAATGTGGGGCCTTGGAATGGAGGCAGAAGTTTCAGCTGATGTAATTTTGAAGTATTTCAGCATATAAATAGATTGGGTATGAACCACTGTACAAGATTTGATTATTCACTGTATTATATACAGTTCATCCTAAAGTTCTGGGGTCAGCTGGTTTTTATTTGGCATTCAGGATGCAAAACATGGGTGGGTTTTGCAATCAAACTTCTATTTCAGCCTTGTAATGGAGATCTTTTCTTTGCCCAGAAATATACTAGTTCTGAATTGTTTCCATCTATATGACTGCAAAATATTAAATATTAAAAAGATAAATATTCTTTCTTTTCTCTGGGTATATTTAGAAACATTCATTATACAGATGAAAAACACACATCCATTAAAGTGGAGCTGTTTGGAATTTGGAATATCTAAACCCATGTAATATTTTAATGTTCACTGTTCATTTATTTACTTTAGAGAGTAAATAAAAGAACTTTTTGCTCTTATATAAACATTAATAAAATAAAAAAATCTTCATTTCAGCATGAGGTTTGCTTGAACAAAAAGGCAATATTAGGTCTTGGAATAATATTTTTGCAGCAGTGAGGTGAAAAATTAACTTTCTGTATGTTATTGCACAAAGCCCAGAAGGAGAGACAAGGTCAGTAAAAACCATCACTCACTTTGGTTTACATCAGGTGAATTGGTTTTTGTATATATACATTTGAGGGACAAAGATGAGAGATAATCTGCATGTGCAGAGAATCACTTCCTTCAGGCAGAGTCCAGAGTTATTTGTAGCCCTGTGAGACTGGCCAGGTTCAGTAGGAGCAAATATTGGTGAGAGTTTCCCACTCAGGATGAATTCATGGGACCAAGCCAAAGCTTGGTACCTGTCTGGCTGGATGAATGGTTTGGTCTTATATTTGGGAATTGGTTCTTCCTTCTTTCTTCTTAGTAACAAAATGTTTGTTTAGAGCAGAAAAATGAATATGGGTATAAGGAAAGAGTGTCATCTTTGGAAACAATGTTTTGTTTTTTTTCTGAGAATGTAGATGCTGTTCAAGAGTATTGGATGAATGCTGTGAAACAATCAGTCCTTTTCCACTTTATAAGACACAAAATTTAGACAGATCTTTGTGCTACTTTGTTTGAAGATATAACTGCTTTTAAAATTATATCACATTCCATGCTCTCCCACCTTAGTTGCTGCCCTGCTATTTTTATGTACAATTAAAACATAGAAAATCTTTAAAGCACAATGTAGCTATAAGAAAACCATCAATGGCACTTTGGCTGAGCGCTACTTCAGCTTTGACAGCCAGATGGAAACATTTAATTTATTTCAGGACAAATGCTGTGGCTGAATGGTTCTTGGCTGGAGAGGGAGGCTGGATGTTCTCTGCTCTCTCAGGAGAGGTAGCAACTCTTACTCACAGATTGCTGCCCAACAAGAAGATGGAAATGTACCACCATCTTCTAATATTGCAAGTCTCCTGATTTGTCTTTGACACCTCCAGAGTTACTTAATTTGGTATAGCAATTTCCAAATATGTATAAAAGGAGATAACTGAGGGATTAAATCATTGAAGCAGAGGGTTGCAATATGACTAGGGTCAAAGTCCATGAAGCTAGTGGGGTGTATCCTGTGAACTGTGATAATCTCTGCCCTGTACCTGTGGAGAACAGGGGGAAGCAAACCTTACACGGGCAAAAAATCTAACTTTGTCACCAGGCTCTTCCCCCTCCATATGTGCCACTGGAGTCTCTCTCTAGCAGATTATGCTGAGGGATAAAAAGCATAACCAGCTCCAAGTATCCTCACCTTGTGCTGCTGGAGGTGGGGGGTGAGATTTTACACGCTGCTGTCAGTCCTGTTCCTCTCACACACACACAGCAAGTGCAGATGTGCTGTGAGTGCATTAGTGAGCCAAAGAATTTGTTCTCCACTGTATGATGGATTTAAACCAAAAAGTGAATCGTCCACTCTAATTATGTGTATCTCTCTCTTGCACTGCTGAAAGACCTGGATTGGTGGCTTAGGCTAGGACCAGAAGTTAGAGATGGCTGTGCTGGGATGGAGTGAATTCTATATGGGAAATAAGGCTGTTTGCTGTGCTGCACCCAAAATTGTTCTTCACTAGCAAGGAAAACCTGAACATGGTCACTTGACCAATGTGGGCAGAAAAGGATCACGGAAAATGCATGTTGCAGGGAGAGAAAATTGTCACTGGCCAGACATTCCTGTTTTGCCTCTGCCACATTACCCAGTCCAGCATTTTTGGGGAGAGTGTGATGTGGCTGTCATACCGTGAATACTGACTGGGCTTCCAGCATGGTGGTGAAAAACTGCTTGACAGAAGAAAAAGGTATTTGGTATGATGAATCCATTCAGAATCAGATTGTATCTCTCTGAGATTTCTGCTACTTTTTCTTGCAGCTGTGGTCAGGCTTTGTTGGAATTTGCAGACTATCTTCTTTCTCTGTGATGCTTTTAAGTAAATCTGAAGTGTGTTATTGCTGAAGGGACAGTTCTCTGCAGACCCATCTGTTCTGGTTCCAGCCAGAACAGGGTTAATTTTTTGCGAGGATCTGAAGGTTATTCTCTACCACCTCATGTCATTGCCAGGGCCAGCGGAAAGGGAGTCTGTTCTGAGAAGAAGGGGCTCCTCCTTGTCTAGGAAACGTGGTGTAGGGAGCAGTTCCTGTTTGTTTTTATTTCACATTGCTCTTTCCAGTAAATTGTTCTGTGATCTTTACCTTTTGTGCATCCAGAGTCCCTCTCCAGCCACCACAAGAGAAGGGAAGGGGAAAGTGAGGGAGTGAGAGAGTGGCAGGAAGTTTGAAGAGTCTCGGTGGGAGACTGAAATGAGGAACACCATTCCTAAAGAACAACACCCATTTAACCAGTCAAGGCTCCCTGATATTTAAAAAGATGATGAAGACAGGAATCTGCAGCCTGTGTCTAGTGGAGCTATTGACCAAGAGATGTGGTTCCTCATACTGAGATAACATCAGGATAATTTGGTTTGGGGCCTCTTCCTCCAATGGCAAGCCATGAAAAATTGTTACTGAAATACATGGGTAAATTATTCTTTTTTCTCTCTCTTTGGCCTATTAAATTTGGCATGATAGATCAGGAAATCTCACTTGATTTGCAAAAGATAAAAATAAATTACCTGAATTACATGCTTTACATTTTTCAGTTACATCCACCAGTAGTGAACATCTAAATTCATATGCCACAATTAGCAATTACACAAGAGGAAAGACAGCTTTTTAGACCTCTCCTTTATGTGTTAAATTTGTAAAATTAATTTGTTGTCATTTCCCCTGTATAATCTTTTTTCAACCCACAAGAATGTAAGAAGCTTAAGGAGCAACACCAAGAGAAAAATCAGGACACCTCTGTACACATCAAAATAAAACTGATATATATGTATCAAGGAGACAAATACTTAAGAGATTAATTTTTTTGTTAGCTGAATCTTTTAGGGTAATTTTGCCATCACCAAATCAACATTAATAAGCAACTGTACAGTAAGACACAGCAGAGCTGTGATTAAAGAGGGGGATGTTTAACTAATAGACTTTGGAATGTGCTTCTCACCTGCATGGTTCTGGCTTATTCAGAGGACACCCAGCTGAGGGCTGTGCACGTAAGGGGCAAGAAGAGAGGTTTCTGAAAGCACAAAACTTGGTTAGAACTGGCACATAATAACAAGATGAAATTACTACCCATTCTGGCAGGAGCCCTCCCTTGGAAGCCAGCACTATAATTCAAGGTCAATCAAAGAAAAGTGTACAACCTTCCCACTTCCTCCCTTTGATTTTTTTACATATATTATGAGGGGAAAGGGATGATGCCACAACTGAATGGCAACAGAGCTTCTTGTTCCATCCCTGTCAGGTGGAAGGAGTGCTGGAAATCTGTTGCTGTGTTTTTTATTGAAAGTGAGGTAGGTATGTTTGTATCAGAAATAGACATGGAAATCTTTGGTGTCTGCTTTTCACAAAGGGCTGAGGAGCTACAAAGAACTTAGAGTTGAAAATTCTTAAAAAATAGAGTTAAAGGCCCATCCACATATTGACTCTAACCTTTCTCTCTCAGCATGTAAGCCAGGTGAAGAATTAGCTGGTTGTAACTGGGCACAACCATTTTCATGCATTTGTGGCTTATTGATAATTTTGTCTTTAGTCCTGGTCCCTGAAAGATGGGATGGCAATAGCACAGCAGGGCAATAGGTAACTTACACATGTTGGGGTGGCATAAGGCTTCTTTATGAGAAATAGGCTTGAAATTCTGTTCCAGAAAGAAGTGAGGCAACCAGGTTTGTATCATGAATTTAGGATTACTAGCTGTAGCTTGTGATGTGCAGTACCTAAGAGCTCTGGGTGGAGACTACATGCACAGTGCTGTCAGAGATGGGGTAAAAAGTGCTTTTGTGGCTCTGAGGACTTGGAGTCTGAAGCAAGGAACTAGTAACTCAGTGGAGAAAAGCAGAGAAAAGGATGAAAAAGTCTCGGTGCTGTTTACGGGGATCCTATGAGAATGGGTGGCAGAACATGGAGAGCATTCCGTGCTGAAAGACACTCCTTAGGTTAAAGCAGTGATAGAACTATTTGGTTAACTCAGGTGACAAACCTCACCCTGTTTAGGTGTGTCTTGGTTGGAATGACAGGTGTCTGCTAGGGAAGGCAGGAGCCTCCCTTGGAATGAAGAATGTAAACCCCTTCCCTCTGAATTATTATAATTTTGAAATTAAGGGGCTCTCAGGGAAAGATATGGGAATAGGAATGACAGTCCTTTATTAGGAGAACTAAAATAAAACAAGCATGCAGTATTACAAAAAACCAACCCCACTGACAGAGTCAGAATCCAACCTGACACCCTGTGGGTCAGGGTGTTGGTGGCAGTCCCATT
>JAWWMU010000238.1:4017603-4036392 GCA_035048155.1 Cinnycerthia olivascens
AGAGGGACTGGGGACAAGGGATGGAGGGACAGGACACAGGGAATGGCTTCCCAGTGCCAGAGGGCAGGGACAGATGGAATATTGGGATGGAATATGTGGCTGCCACTGGATCCCTGGAAGTGTCTAAGGCCAGGTTGGATGGGGCTTGGAGCAACCTGGGATAGTGGAATGTGTCCCTGCCCATGGCAGGGGGTGGAATGGGATGAGATTTAAGGTCTGTTCTCACCCAAAGTGTTCTGTGCTTTATGACATTAAAACTGTTGAGGGAGAAGGTGAAACTCAAGAGTCTCCAGCATGGGAGCTGGGAACTGGAGGAGGTCTTTCCCAGAGACAAGGAATGCCTATACCTGGTGCTTCCTAAGGGAAAAGACTTGGCATTATTTTTGCACATGCACTTGTTTTCCCCATGCCTGGGAGCAGTCAGAGCTGTGACCTAAGGTTAATTTCCATGTAGACCCTGAGTAGCTGACATAGCTGTTGGGTAGGAAGTTCCCTAAGGAGCTTTCAGGTGGGGCAGAGCTGTCTGGTCACTGTGACAGTGTCTTGGCTGAACCATTGAGGCATCAGCGAAAGGCACTCAGCACCTCTGGGATGTGGCAGCACTGCTGGTGCCTCTTACATTTCCTGGTGGCTGCATTGGTTCAGCTCTAGCTGACCTCAAAACTAAACAGTCGAATTAATCTGGATTTAGCCATCCCCAGGGAAGAAAATTTATCTTTAAAGTGAATTTCAAGCATGACCACACACTTAAGCCCCCCTCCCCTGAATTGGCAGACCTGCTCTAGTGGTTTGGTTTTTCAAAGCTTTAGGAGCTTTTCTTCCTGTCCTCATGGAGCTGTAGCTACAACTTCATTTAATGCAGGCTACTAAACAGCTGTTAGGTGATAACAACTTTCATTGCCAGCTTAAGCCAAAGTGGTTTCTGCTGTTGTATAATATTTTACCTGCCTTTTATCTGTAGAAGTGATAGGTAACAGCTTTGCACCTGGAAGGTAGTTCCTGAAGAAGGGCTTTAGCCCTGGTAACTACAAGCAAGTGGTTTCCAAGCTCAAACTTCAAGGTTTGGTTGTGTTTCTTTTTGAGATTTAGTCTGACTATTTATGTTTTTCGTGTGAATGATGCTATGAACATTTACTTAGAGTAACACAAAAAATGCGCATGCCTTTTGGGAGTCCCAGTTTTCCAGTGCAAAAGAGATAAGACCTTAAGTTTGTGATGGTTTGCTGCTCTTGCCTCCTATAATTCTCTAGTGTTCCCATTCTGTCCTGAGTTGCCTCCCATGTGTCCAGCTGGTATCTGCAGAAGAGGAGTGAAGTGTTGGTGGTGGGTTTCAGGGATGGCTGTGCTGGGTGGATGGCAGCACATGTGCACCACCGGGTAGAGGGATGTAATACCTGAACTTAATGTGCAGTCCTGCCATATGTGGAGACTCCTTTTCCACTTACCGAAATGTTGCAGGCTGAGGAGCATCTTTTTATCCCACAGCTATTGTTCAGAAACTTGTAGGAACTTAAACTTCTTCTGACATCTCTGTATCTTATCAAATTTGTTTGTAATTGCCAATATGCTCAGGGATTCTTGGAGGAAAAGCAATTTTAGGTGCTTAAGCAAAAAGGCTGGTCTGTTGCTTTCTGTGTTTCACTTACTGCACCCCTCACTTCAGGAGTGCTCTCTGTGAAGCTGGAAAAGCTGTTTCCTGTCATATTTGATCCCAAGCTTCCTGGTGACCATGTTTCTTTGCTCCACTGACTGTGAAACAGGGCCTGATGCAAAAGGTCAGTTCAGTAAAATGTGTAGGCCTGGATTCCTCTGTGTGTCAAACATTTATTTGTACCCTCAGCCTGGCTTAGAGTTTATGAAGACACTGAAGCATTTGCAAAAGCCAGGGGTATTCTGGTTAAATGTAGAAAAGGAATATAGAATTTTTTCCAATCATACTTTTTTTTTTGTAAATATCAGTCATAGCCTTATATTATTTTAATAACTAATATTTTTACACTTGGAGCTGATTTTCAAAAAAGTATTTTTTACTGTCAGAGTTACTTTTCAATGACATTGGTCATACAGCAACAGGCCCAGCACATGCAATCAAGTTATCAATGGGGAATGAGGTTTGTGTCAACCAAATTCAACGCTCTAGAAATTATGAAGGTGATGCAATCCAGCTGCCCAGTCTCTCCCATCATCACATCCCATTAAAAAAAATGCAATAGGTTTAGAGAATTGTTTTCTTGAGACATTTAGATGCTCTACATGTATGAATGTATGTAGAACACACAGAGATTATATTATTAATTTTCTTTGCATGCTTGGAGGCATAACCAGTGTAACTGGCTACTTTATTGAATATTCACTATCTCAAAGTGGGCACAGGAACCTTTTGCCTGATTAGGCTATCTATTGTCTTGTTCTGTAGTGAACACAATAGATGAACTAGCACAGTGACCTGTGTTTGTGTGGTACATACCCCTGCATCATACCGGGTAGAACAAGGTTAAAAACTGCATGTGCAAATTTTGCAGCACTTGAAATGATTTATCATATTATCCATCTTTTGCAGGAATCATTAATGAGTTAATGTAGTGTTTGAATTTGAGGCAGGGGGTGTAAAGAATGTGCATGATTTGTATGAGCTTGAAAAACATGTTATTGAAATCAGTCATAATTAGCTGTAGATAAAATCCTAATAAATCACTAGTAGTGGAGTAGTTCTCTTCAAATTGAAAAAAAAATAAAAATGGAAAGACTAAGGGAGGGTCAGACCAGTGAGCTATGAAAATATTCAGGAAAGGAAATGATGACAAGAAGAACTGATACTCATACAAAGACAACCTGTATGGGAACATTTTAGTGAAGAAAATCCCCATTTTCCTGAGGAATGAGGAGGAATTGAGGGAATAAATGATTATTTATTCCCGGGAAGCACCAGCCTCCCTGTATAACTTTCTGTGTTACCATCCTCTGAAATGTAGGCTGCAATTTTGCCATTCTGCATTATGAATGTTTTTAATGTGAATAGTTAATTTCAATCAAAATATTTCATCTTTCAGATAAGATGAATTGCCATGATCCTGCTGGCCTCAAGATGGATTTTAAAACAGAGCCCTTAATTATTTTAGAAGTAAATTAATTTTCTGTCCTATGCAGAGGATTGCAAAGGAGCTTGCTATTCCATTACTGTGTATTGTTTGAGGAAGAGGGGAAAAAGTCAATAATCGTAACTTACTGGGTATGTGGAAAGAAATAGAATGGAAGTTCAACCCTGCCATTGCAGTTATTGATGTCAATAACATAACGAGCTTTCTACATGGAAGCCTGCATGCTGCAAACAAACTGGAACATAAAACACTCACAGCCATTCACAGAAATCCCCTGCTTTCAAAGTTAATGTTCTGAATGAACCTAAGTATGCAGCTAATATTTGCAGGCGTGGAGATATCTCAAAATCATAAAAGTCAAATGCTGTCATTGTCAAAGCAATCAAACTAGGTAACATTTAACTCCTCAGTCTGCTGCATAAGCAGCATCAAATGTGTTTAATGATACTGGTTTGGGTCAAGCAGGGAAATCTGGCCTCTCCAAGGAATTGTGTTAATACTATATGAAGTGTTTTTTAGATTCGTTTGGAGCATGGAGTCAAAGCATGGTTATCAAACTAAAATAAAAAAAAAGGTAAGCTGTTAAAAAAGACTTATGAATAGCTGGGATAACAGATGGAATTTCTATCCGGGGAAAGACTGAAAAATGGACTTTAAAATTTTTTTTTGCCTTGAGCACAATTAAATGAAATTGTTGAAGGATTTAAACTAGTTAAGGACAATTATAACACTAAGTCTTAAGGTATACTTGAGGGTATTGACAGAAAATGTGTTAGAGCACACAGGGCAGAGAACACAGGGAACATCTGTCTGGCAGTCTTGAAGGGTCCTTTATGGCCATCACAGAACTTTTGGGAGAGTGACTTGTGTGTATTCAGCTAGTTTGATTCCTTCCACATCTCCTTTGTCCTTATATATAAGGACTTCACTGTGCAGGTGAATTTATCTTTGCACACATGAAAATGTTTTCAAGCCAAAAGGAATGACAGGGTTACAGCACAGCAGCCCCTGTGGGTACAGGAAGACACTTGGGGACCAGGGACCCCTGCACTGCCATGATTTTTCCAGCACACAGGCGTTTCTGCAGCTTCCCATTCAACAGGGCCATGTATGGCACCAGCAAAATATGACTTGGCTGTGTCTGGGAGCCTCACCTCCCAGAAGAGCAGCATCTTTGACCTATTTGGAGTGTTCTAGTGGAGCATTTTGTTTGTCAGTGCCCTGCCTGAAGCCCAAACAGATGAGTTTTAACTGTTTTTTAAATTTTCTGTCCCCAAAACCTACTTGAATAGTGTGACAAGTCTATCTCAGGAGCTGTGACTCTCTTGTGCTGCCAGTTTAATTTACAGTATCTTTATCCATCACCTCAAGGGCAAGGTTTCCTCCTCCAGCTGTGTGATAAAATGTCTGTTGCCAACTCACTTTTGGGTTGATACTGAAACAAGGATCTAATTGCAGATATTTGACTGAGATCAGCTTTGTAGCATCTCACACTTCAGTGAAAGCTGAACACCACCAAGGAGGGCAGAAATGAGGCCTGTGCTTAGTGGCTGTGTGGGGGTGAAAATTCTGTGACCACGCAAGATCATTTTGCTAAGCTAGTTTTCCAATGTGATTATCTTGTAATAAGAATCTCTCCACAAATAGCATCCAAATTCTTTTCCCATCAGCATGCAAAAGGCACTTAATGACATTGCTGTGACATTTTCATGCATTCCCAGACTATTTCTTATTATATTCTTGCAGTATGATGAAAACACTGTGGGCTCTCTGCAGATCAGCACTGTGCTAATATTGCTGTTGTACTCACACCCATGGACAATGTAATGATGCTGAAATGTTTTATTGCTACATGTAAGAAGACTCCAAGAAGGGAACTAAAAGAAGGGATTTTTTTGCTCTGTGAAATAAAGGCTAGTCAAAAGATTTTAGCTTGTCACAGATGAAAAGGCTTGAACAGGACCTCAGATGCCCTTTGTTTCCATGGAAAGGGCTCAACCATGAAAACATGCCTCCTTTTAATAGATTGCATTTAGTATGTCTTTAGAGCTGTCTTTGGGCCTCTTGAGACAGAGATGGGCAATGAGAAAATATTTATTTTCTTTTTCAGTAGCTCCTACTTTCCTAAACCTAACATGAAGCATTAGAAAAAGCATCTTGCTATTTTGGTTTGGTTTAAGGACTTGCACTTTTCAATCAAATAACATTTTTATTTGTTTCACTGATAATTGAAACAAAATATTATACCTCTGTTCATATGAGGTGCAGCTCTTGTATAGCCCAGTGCTTTGGTGAAACTTTAAAATCATTCCCTGGAGAGTTGTTTTGCAAGGCTCGTAGCAGACAGAGCTGTTGCAGTTTAAGTGTAAGTCCTTTCACTTCATCAGGCTTTGGATAGCAGTGCTTTGTGTTTTCAAACTGTTTCTCCCTTATCTACCACTTCTATGAAACCATTTTTAGCAGTGCATCGTTGGAATATATCAGGCTAACATAAGAGATTAGAAGTCCAAATAGAGAAACGTGTCAACATTTTGCCTGGAAGAACGAGGGTGATACACAAGCCTCATCAGCTGGATGATTTGCAGAGTAGAAAGTAGTGTAATTCCAGAAATATTTTTTTGGCTATGTTTATTCTAAAATGAAGCAGTTTTAAATTTGCTGCTCTAGAGATCCAGATTTTTCTTGTTGCAATGTTTTTTTTCTTTTCCGTGTCATGATTCCTGTTCACTGAATCAAATCTCTATGGCTTTTCAAAGCAAAACTTTTACAGCACAAGTAATAATATCGTTGCCATTATATTATCATTTTACATAGGTTTAAAAGCCAATTTATGACTGAAAGGGAATATCTGCAACCAGTAGGTTCCTGATTCTAATTTGCATGTAAATTAAACATTTCAGAATATGACTGTGATTTCTGAATACACACAAAGTATGCTGTTTTGATTCCTGGAAAATAAAAATGCATAACATAAATAAGAAGAATATGATTTATATACTGGCTTTTTTATCTTACCCATTTCTGTTAATTTGAGTCTTTTTTTTTTTTGAAAGCTTCTGTGGCAATGGCTGATTATTCCTGCTGTAATGTGGAACAGGATGTGACAAAACCTTACATAATTCTATCCACACTAATAGAGAACTCTCAGGTTGAATTCTGGCTGAAGCCCAGCACTGTAGGCTGTTAGTATCTAGTGTTATGCTATTATAGGTAGGTGGTGAAGGTATGAGAGCAAATGGGGGGGAGGGAATTTTGATATATGGATTTTTGTAAATAACTTTTTGTATATCAGATTGCATTTAACACTATCCCCTTATTCTCTGCTTGAGATGAACAATACAAAAGATGAAAAAAGGATAGCTGAGAGAAGCTAAAAAACAGTCAATCAACTAAATGAAGATAAGGGAATAAATAGAACAGGGAGAAAAAAAAAGAACAAGATATCTCCTAGCTCCTAGCTTTTATTTAAAATGTGTTTAAAATGTGTTTATGGATCCTGTAAGTCCATTAAAACTGCTGAAATTTGGGCTGGTTCATTTAAGCAGAGTTGCTCATGTTTACTACTGAATTGTAGACTTTGTTAGTTACTCAAACTGCTTGGTTCTTGGAAATATTCAGTTTCACCAGCACAGCTGAAAGGGAATAAAGCACCAGAATAAGGTGGGGAATATGGATTTATTTTATTTTTAAATGAGGATGTCATCTTTCATGATGACAGACATTCCCACTGCTGGAGCTGCTCTTGCAGTGTACGAATGAACACGTGGTGCAGGGAGTGAACCACAGGACACTCATGTATGGAAGGCAAACATCAGCCTGGGTGATATGCAAGCTAACAAATACCAAAAAGAATTTGAAAAAAGAGGTTTTGGGGTGTGTGTATATAGGAAGAACTTTCCAAAGAGCATGTTTGCAGCAGCAAGGGCTCAAGCCCTTTGCTTTTGGGCTGAGCACTGATCCCGGTGGTTGCCCTGGAAATTTTATACACGCTTGGGTTAGAGGCTGGATTGGTTTTCCTGATCAATCAGTAAACTCTGAGTTCCTTGTGTGGGAAAGAAAAACTCCACACTCTTCTTCTCTTAACCCTCCTACCCTATATTAATTGGTCCCAGGGTAGGGAGGCATGTGACAGGCATAGCCTCATCCTGAGCCTCCCACAGCAGCCAAGCTTTGACTGCTTTGCCTGTGGTTTTACTTGGCCAGAGAAGCAGGCTGGCTCTTCAGGAGCAAAGTTGCTGTGCACGTGCTGAGTGGCCAATAACAAAGAAAAATAACCAAGTGCCTTTGGTGGAGGCCCTGTAAAAATCTAGATGTGAATTGCTATCCTTTATTTTTAGCCCATTCTGGACACTAGTCTGGGAGAAGAGGCACACCCACCCAGGCTTGCTCATATGCATGAATAAAAAAGGATTTTATAGAAAAGAACAGAGAAGCAGCAGAGATGTGGTATGTGCTTTAAGCCAGGTGACTTTCTGCTGCCCTCCCCACAGTCCCCTCTTTGCTGGTAAACCTCCCCAGGTTTACCAGCTAACTTCCCATTTGCCTTTGAAGTACATGTGCAGCCTGTGTGGAATGATCCAGCTGTGTCATGCAATAAACTGGCCAGTGCAGTGCCAGTGCTGCCTTGCAGATGGGATTTTCCCTCATAGGTGATGAGTATTTTGAGGAACACAGTTTCACTGGGAAACGAGATGCACCTGGCAATAGACTGGTGGTAATGCAGTGCTGGGATCTCACAGGGGTCATCAAGCACTTGTATAAACTGGCCATGGGTGCAGGTGCCAGATGTGAGCCCTAACCATGCTGCTTCTCTGTAGACATGGGACTGCTCTCACCTCAGGTGAATCCCATCAACTTCTCCTGGGATTGTGTTTAGGCCTTGAATGACAGGCAGCAAATTATATGCTATGAGAGATGAGTCCTATAGGTATGGAAACGACATTGACTTCCTGAATGTGGTACTTGCTCTTACATCCTTGTTTAAACTGTTTCTGCTGACAAGGTTTACCATTCCTCAGCCTGAATACATATCCATTGTGGGCTTTTGTGTCAAGGAGGTGATATTTACCAAGGTTGCTACTGTTATTATGAGTTAGTTAAAACAAGCTCCAAGAAAAGTGGTCCCAGTACCAAACTGATCTGTAACAGCCTGACACAGTTTGGGGACTGTTAATTTTGACTTCCTTTCATTGGGAACAGTGTCCATTATATGACTGCCCTGGCCTAATTGCTTGGCCTCCTTTGATAGGTGTTTACTCCACTGCTTCATGTAGAAAAGTGTTCAGATTTCTGTATAGTGCTGCAGCAAGGAAGATAACAAAACAGAGGTACTTCTGCACAGCTGGGCTGGAGGGCAAAATAGCCCTTTGTACAGGAAGCCAATAGGAAGCACCTTGTTTATTTAGAACATTTATTCATCCTCCTATGGAAACTTCTGGTTCCAAAATTTAGTTGTTTTATGGAAAAGTTCTTGTTGATGCTCTCATTGGCACCTGCAGGAATGCCTTCTGAAGGAACTGCACGAGATGCCTGACAAATCTGGCATCATCATCAGTGTGCAGCCAAGGTATCAGGGCACCTGAGTGAGTGGCTAGGGGAGGAGCAGAAGGGTCACAATTTGTCTGAGGGCTAATGGCAGTCTAGAAGGGGATGGAGGGAGCTGGACATAATATAAAGCCTAGTTAGGATGTAGAGCATTAACTGTAGTGCTAGTTGCTGGTCTGGCTGGTATGTTTGTATGTGCTTAGACTACAGATCAAGCAGAGCAATATGATATGGAATAGATATATGACATGGTAGCTGATAGAAGAAACCATGAGACAGTCTATTAGGAGCTGGTTAAGCCTACATAAAGTGGCATCAGAGCTGTGTTTGGGCTGGTGCAGCCACTGAACCAGCAGTACCACCTCTTGCAATACACTGCATGGCTGGGCAAAGAAGTTCCTAGTTTTTTTGGGAACTCTCATGCCCTTTAAGCCACTGGCACTCAGTCACAAGTTATTTAAAATAAATTGAGTACATATCTTTGCTCTGCTCTGCTGTTCCTTTTTTCTTCCTAGAGCAATGCCAGCTGCCTAGCCTGTATGTTAGAGTTGAGTCCATTTTAATCAGCTTGTGCTGATCATGAAGTTAATTGTGGCAGTGTGGCAGAAGCAGCCGAAGCCACTGCCTTCCCAAGAGCGTGGTCCTTGGAAGGGACAGCTCTGTCACCCAGTTCACTTATGTGCTGAGATTACCAACTGCATGTTGGTGAAGGAAGATGCAGCAGGAGCCTCTGTGGGGTGTTTTCAGGAGCTTATCAAGCTGGAAGGGAGTCAGGGACAAAAGCCGGAGAAGAAACGAGGATCCAGGGTTTTAAACTCAAGGGTAGGAGCAGAGCCACAGAACTGAGGGCCAATAACCTGAGGGTTCATGGGCGGTACAAAGGTGGGGCTAACAGAACAATATCCAGTCCAGATTCGGCATAGGAGTGGCAGGGAAAGGGAACCTGCCAGCGTACAGAGAACAGGGAACCTTCTAGAGCTGGGGTGTGAACAAGGAATTACATTACTAGGATGATTAACATGAAACTGGGAGGGACTGTGGGAGGGTATTCCCTATATGGGAGTGTCATCCAATGATGCTGTGCTTCAGCGTCCCCCTACATCTCATGGGATGCAACAGTTAATGAGCTCAAATTCACTTTGATTTAAAAGGATTAAAACAAAAGATCATCCCACCCCCTCTCACCTTTCAGCTGATATTTACACTTTTGGTTTGATAAGGGCTAAGAAAGTCCCCTCTGCTGGCAACCGATGTAATAGTTTTCAGACCTAAAGAAATTTCTATATCAAAGGTATATATATATATATTATATATACTTAGGAGTTCCCTCCTCTGAAGGAATTTCCTCTGAAGGAATTGTTTGAGAAACAACTCTCAAACTTTGTTTCTGTGACCAGCAGGGTGTTTTTAGACCCTGCTAGAGCACTGGGGATATTACAATGCAAACCCTTGTTATTAAAAAGAAGGTGATACTGAAGTTAGGAGTTCTATGAATTATCTACAGAGACAGAAAACTGGTTGAAAGGATGCTATTGCAGTCCTTTCTGAAAGTTATCAGTACAGAAGGGCTGTTTTCAGTATACAGCACTAGTTTTGGAGAGCATCAGATTGCTGACTGTTATTAGTCAATATCATGCTCACTCAGAGGCTAATACTTCTTTTTCCTAGTGCACACTCGGAAACTTTTTTATTTCCAGTTTCATCACTCAGTATCATTAATCAAAATGGTGCTGATCAAACATCAGGATCTCAAAGGAGTTTGGAAAATTTAAAAAAACCCCCAAACCTCACAAGTAACAGGTAATGTGTGTGCTTATGTGATAGCAAAACCCCCAAGCATTACAAACAGAGCTGTCTCTGCAGAAGTCATGGGTATGTCTCTACTACAGTTTTGGTTTTTTCAAAGGTTCCTTTTGCTGAGCTCTGCAGTATCTCTGCCCCTTTCCCTGAGGCTGGACTGTTGTGTGTGGTAATTGCTACAGCAGCTACACAAACCAGTTGTAAATGTGACCTGAAAGGAAAACAAGCCCCTTTTAGGTCTTTTGGGTGGTTAAATGTTCACATCTCCAGAATTTTTTATTCTCTCTCACACATCTTGTCAACACTCGGGAGAAGGAAGAGCTAATTCACTGCCAGGCCAGCTTCCTGGAGATAACACTTTATTTCCATGTGAGGACAGATACACAGTCTATGTGGAGCTTTCACTCTTGCTAAAATAAAAAGTGTGCTGGTATAAAATTATTCCTACTAGCAATGTACTGTGGCCCAATTTTCAGCAGACATGTATCAGCCTGGAGGGTATTGTCACTTTATGGGCTACAAAAATGAATGTCACTCTTTAAAAGGTATATTTAACAACATCAAACTGAAAGAATAAAATAGAATGTGGACATCTGTCAGCACTAAAGGTATTCTTCATTCACTCATCTAACATAGACAGCTGTGTTTTTTTTTCCATGGTGATTGCATAATATTTCGTGTAGCTCAGAGAATTAATAGGGTTGTAAAAGCTTTGGGTAATGAAGTATTCTCTTTTCTCTTCTTAACTCCTGTGGCAGTCCATAGCACAGAGGGTTCAGCACAGAGATATCTGGTGTGAGTATCAAAATTGTCAATGATCTGAGCTCTGGCAGGGTGGAAGCTGCAATGACATTGTGGGACAATGAAACCTTGCTGTGGTGCAGGACTCAGGAGATTTGAGGGCTCATAAACCAGAAAAAATACATCAGTGACATAAGAAAGAAGTTTGGTTTTTGCGCTGACCCTTTGGAGACAGGATGCAGGGCAGCACAAGGCAGGGAAAGAGTTCAGTCAGTGAGGAAACCTCAGGCTGCATTTTGGCAATGCTGATGGACATCTGGGCATGGAACAGCCTGGAGTGACAGCAGCCATCATGGCCTGCACAGCCAAAACACTGCATTGTCTGTCAGCGACTGCTCAGTGCACTGCAAGCTGCTCTCCATCATTGCCTTTGACTTTTGTGGAAGTAAAATTTCTATCGTGCTATAAACGAGATAACTGAGGGGAACCTGCTACCGGCAATTTCCATGTCAGTTTGTATCTAATTACTGGAGTATCAGTACTGAGGCTAAAAGCCTGAAATGGTAATATGAAAAGCATACACAAAACCTGTGCTAAAGGGCAGGAGCTATTTTCAGATGAGAAGTTTTGCCTTTTAAAAGGGAAGGAAAACCAAATCAGCTTTATTGTTAGTAAAAGCCACATACATTTGGGGGTTTTTTTCAAGGTTTTCAAAAGAAGAAAAAAGTACCTTAATGGGTAAATGAGTTAAAGTTCTAGGAAAAATCTGTTTCTTGACCTAATAGTCAGATGTCTACTTAGATAAGAGACATATAATTTCACTGGCATTTAGCAGGGAAACAAGTGCAAATATCTTCAATATAAAATTGCTGAAACTCAGTCCTATATTAACAACATCAACACATCAGCAAACTTACTGCTAATGTCACTGAATGACTAAAATATTATATCTGTTGCATAGGAAGAGTAACAAAATCAGAAGAGAAATCTCACTGTATAAAGAGTTCTACTTTGAGACTTGTGACTTTGTGGTCAGATCAAAACACATCAGTTTTGCTTTGCTGTACTGTAAAAGGGAAATGTCTGTGGTATTTGGCTTCAATTACATTATTTTGGAAAAATGAAAAATACGGGGCTTTGGACAACAATCAGATGTCCTCCGGAAGATGCATGTTACAGAACTTCCTACAGAATTGCTTGTGCTGTCACACAAATCTTTTGTTAATCTTATCTGCCTTTCCTTCTAGACTGAGGCAAGCTGTATGTTACTCAGCGTTGCATGTTACTAAGGGCTGTGCTCACAGCCTTAGATTTTTTGGGTAATTTGATCCAGTTATCAATCCCAAGCTATTTAAAGCTATCTGTGGCCAGCATAGAGGGAGAGAAGTACAGCAATTCTATTCTGTTTTTATCAGGAGGTAAGAATTTTGCAGGGAAACTGGGAAAAGTGCATTGAGAATTTTGTGTCCTTAGTGTTGTCATAGGGAATACAGGTACCAAGGAAATAGGCACATTTTTTTGAGCATTATTTCTATATTACTTTTTCACCTTCCAAGTGTCTCACAATATTGTGTCTGTCACATACTGGGGTAAAGTTTCCAGGGAGAAAGTCTGGTAGAAGACAGAGGGAAGGAGTTTAGTCTGAGCTTCAAACTGCTTGCCCAAAAAGGATGAACATAAGGTGAAGCTTTAAGAGTTGTACTGATTTGCTGCCAAAATCTTGTGCTCAGGCAGTTTGAATGTTCATTGATTGTGTCTGCTTCCCTCCTCCCATTTCCTGGGTTTCTAAGTGTTAAAACTGGGAATGACTCACTCCTGTTCTACCCTTTTAATACTGCTTTTCCTATTATTGAAGTGGCTTCTGTAGCACAATGTAAGGAAATGGTGTGACACTGTGTCACACATGGTTATAAAGCACCAAGTGTGACTTGAAGTGACTTTATACCATCCTCTTTCTTTCTTTGTGGATATCTCAGAATCAAATATTTGGCAAGATCATTAATAGCCCTCAGATCTGATCTGCCAAAGTGTAGTGGGTCAGTTTGTGCAAAAAGGCTTGGAAATTCAGCTGGAGCACCCAGAACAGTGTCTCAGTGCCTCACTTCTGCAGTAAAGAAAAAACACTATGGACAAGCCACCAACAATTAGAGCTTGAAAAAATTAATGTCATTACAACATACTCAGAAATAAATAATAGAACTTCACATGTGCTTTTAGTGGGCTTTTGACACCTGGGTTTGTTGAGGATGTTTTTGTTCTCAAAGGCATGTTCATGTAGCTAACCCATGATGGGCAATCTGTCTGTCTTATCCCTGGGAAAAGGGAGAATCCATGTTTTTATAATAGAGCATAAGAAGATGTATCTGAACCACATTCAGAAGCTGAACTAGATGCTTTGTGGAAACAAGCTGAACAAAATCATATTGCATAGGTGTGCTTCTTGCAGTATGAGTTTCCCAAATGGATGGAAACAGCAGGCTGGGTGAGGTCAGGGCATTTGGGCCACACAGCTCTGAGAACTCCATTCCTTGGCAGAAACAACACATATTGCCTGGCAGTATGTTACTGAGCTGGACTATTGGTAAGGGACAAGAGCTGAGTGCTGCTTGCTTGAACCATGCAAATCTGCCTTAAATGCCAGGATGGAAGATCTGAATATGTATTTGCATGTGACTGCAGACAAAGTTCAAGACATTTAGGAGAAGAAATGGAGGCAAATGTAATAATTCCATCAAAATCCAAGATTGATAATACTTCTTAAAGTGCAGGCTAAAAACATATGTCCTCATGATCAAGGTGACTGATCAAATCATCTTCATCTTCAATGTTTTTCTTCCCTCAGAGTCAAGTCATGCAGGAAATTAAGCAGTGCCAGACCCCACAGCTGTCTGCACTATAATAACATTGGCAAGGACTCTCCCTTGGTTTTTGTCCCTCGTGTTGGCCTAGCCCAGGGAGTGGTCCCAGCCAACAGATTGATGTGACCTTGATGCTTGGGGCAATAAGAGTTCAGTGACTGGGACACAGCCATGTGGGGCAAGGTGTCAGGTAAAGCCATGCAATGGCAGGTGGCAAAAGTGGGCTTTTCTATTTATCAGTCCAGGATGTAATGTGCATCTCAAACTGTCACAATATGCTGAGTAAAATAAGTTTACATCCTTCAGTTAAATTTCTTAACTGAGATCCAATCAATTCCTGGCCCAGCTATTCTATGTTTTAACACATTAGCAATGCTAAACCCATGCTTTAGCCAAACACTGGCACCAAAGTATTTTTACTTGCCTTTATTCTGATCACAGTTTTTCCCATTTCCCCATGTCCTTTCCTGTGCCTTGTGCTGGTGCTGATGTTCCCCACTCCATCTTTAGTTTTTTTCCCCTCATATCCCTCTTTCCTATCTCACCAGGAACTACCTTCACTTGGAACACCTTTCTCCAAGCTCATGGCAAACCACCTGCTCCATTCAAATCCCTCCTGAAAATGTCTCCCTGCTTACAAAAGCAAAAGGTGGGAAGGAAGAGGGGACAAAATGAAGTTGGAGAGAATCAAGAGAGGGGACATGAAGTCTTTATTGAATAGCACTAACATTCATCCATCTTTCTTTCACTGGTACCTTGTGTCTTTATGAATGCCTTTGCCATAGAATCACAGAAGCACAGACTGGTTTGGGTCACAAGGGACCTTAAAGCCAATCCAGTGCTACCCCCTGCCACAGGCAGGGATACCTTCCACTAGACCAGGGTGCTCCAAACCCTGGCCAACCTGGCCAACCATGTCCAAATCACACTCAGAGTAATTTTGGAGCAGATGACTGCACACTACACACAACTGTGGTGCCCGCATTAATTCTTTAATGAGCTCTTCCAGGAGGCATACAGAAATTAAACCGGGAGGCATGACAGGGAAGCAAAGGTTACTTTTTCCTGCTCAAATAACCACATAAGTGAGGACTATCTGAAGATTAAAACACCAGGAGGAGGCAGTGAAGATGCCTTACACTTACCCCTTGCAGTGCCCTGGAAAGCAGAATGACACTGCAGAGAAGAATAACACACTTGACAGTGCTCACTGCCCTTCTCCTGCCTTCCAAAAACCTGGGAAGGTGGGGCTGTGCCAGTTATGCAGCCACCACTGATTTAAAACCTTTCTATAATTCAGCCTTCACGTTTTCTGTCTAGATGCTGTCTGAAAGGATAAAGAAGGATACATCTGAGAAGAGTACAACTAAAGTTGAGGTGTGAGAAGTGGTTTGGCCACTGCTAAAGGACTCTGAAATGCTGTGAAGCTGCGAGGAAAAATTTTAACAAACTGTCTGGAATCCTGTTTTTGTCTGAGGATGGTATGCCCAGCACTTTTCCCAGTGGCCAGGCTGTGTTTGTGAATCCAAATGTGCTTGTGCTCAGAGATTTTTATTTCAATAAATAGTTGGTTTGGCAGCATTTTTTGATTTTGTTTTCAGCTTTTAGACAGCTGAAGGACCAAGTTAGGCTGACCTGTCTGGGATTCATATCTGAAAGGAGGTTTTTGGAGATTTCTTCTACTAAATTACTTTGACCTTCTCCCAGTGCCACCCAAATGGCAGATTTAATTTGCACTAGAGCTCTGCTGGGCAAGAGCATGATGTGGAGAGAGTAAATCCATACTTTCTCCGAATTGCTGAGGCCAGACCCTTCTCATAGGGCTGCTTTGCCCCACTGCCTTTCTGTGTTGGGGCTCTCCCTGACACAGATCGTGCTGCCTCTTAGAGAAGGATTCTGAGCTCTACTGGCTCTGTGTTAATTGGTCTTGGTGTATTTTGAGCTCATTTCATATTTGAGACTAGTAATTGCAGCTAGGAGAGAAGATGTCCTAGGCTCCACCTTAATTGATCTTGTTTGTAAAAATGTCCAGGTACAATCTGAAAAAGATAGGAGAGGTCATAGTTATTTAAAACTATGCATTTCATTTTCCCTGTTTATAGTACAACACGCTAAATATTAATATTTTTTTGCAGCAATATGTGGCAGCAGTATTGAAACAAGCAGCAAAGCTTGATATAGTTCATCTGGTTTTGGTGCACATAGCTCCCGAAGAATTTCTAATTTATAATTTTATGAAGAATTGGAACAAGAAATTCAGTTTTCTGAGCTTTAAAGACAAAATCATTTTTAGAATGAGATTTGAGTATTTTATAGCTACTGAATTTATACATTCTGATATAGTTATGATGATATTTGTGTCAAAGCAAATCTCTTTTGTATAAAAAAATTTAATTTGTGCAAGAAAATGAGGTGGAATATTTTTAAGCAAATATAAACTCTGATGAAATTCTGTTTGCTCTTTCCATTGCAAACTAAAAACTATTTTTTTTCCCCAAATAAAATAATAAGATTCTTGAATTTTTGAGTAAGAGTTCATAAATGAATGTGGCTTTGACAGTGACTATTACATTAAATTATCTAGTAAATTCACAAAATAACAATGGAAAAGGAGCTATTTTTTTGTCATCTTTGTTAAATTTCACAAAAGCTTTCCAGTTCAACATTTTTAAGTGGGGTGTAATTAAGTTCATCTCTCCACTGTCTCCAGTGAGAAATTTTGCATTTTATTTTCTTTGTGAAATAGCAAAAGAGGCGACAGCGGTGCTTCACTTTTCATCAATATATGACATGTTCTATTGCAACATGGCTTCATCCTCTTGCTGCAAGAGTTGTCTTCTACTGTGTCTTTACATTTGAACTGTGTATATTTTTAAGCCCTTTTGGAGTAATAACTGATGGACCAATTTTCCCTTTTTCAAGGTGAGGTTACAGTCTTACAGTCTAATTTCACAGTGGTGACTGGAGCATAAACCAAAGGTCATGTTCAAAGTTAATACAGAGGAAAAATCTTTGCACAATAAAAGATAATGCTCCAACTTGAACAAATATATCAAATTTACTGCAGTTTCCCCACAAGGATTTCTCAAAGTTTCTGAGATGGATATAAAATGATAAATAAACTTTGCAACAACATGCAAATAAAATCGTTTCAACTGGGGAAGCTGATATGCAGGAGGAAACAAGCTACAGATTTCTGATTTCCAGTCACTTATGTGCAAGTCAAATAAATTATCCTCTGATAAATGGAGGTGCATATTGACTGATAAGCTCTAAGTGTTTTTTATCACTTGGGCAGCATAAAGCAGCCATTCATGCTTAAACTGGGTTTATGACTGTTGTGCTTTGCCAGCACAGAACAAAGAATCCCAAATAAAGGTCCTGCTGCCTCATCTATTTGTGCAGTTATGCTCAAGATAAAGCTCTGCAAATTAGGTATACCTAATTTAATCTTCTGAATGTAGTAAAAAAGATAAGATTATGGCTTCTTTTCATTTCACTGGTGTTTCATATCAGATGCTTCTTGGTTAACAAATACACACCGTTGCTTGGAGAAAATAATGTAATTCTTTTTATAAAGAATCGCTGCATCTCTAAGTAAATGTGAGATCCTCCATCACCTTTACAGTAAGATTTGAGAGGGAAGATGTGTGCTTTACAAACAATCGATGTCTTTACAAACAATTTGATTGGTTAATGTCTTTGAAATGGATCTTAATGTTTCTGCTGACTTTGGGAAGCGGGTTCCTTACTGGGCCAGACAGATTGGCGCCTGAAACCCACAAGGGTCTGCAAAAGCCAGAGTTTCTGAACTTTGGGGTAAAGTGACAGGTTCAAGGGGGAATACTGTGAGATTTTATATGGTGATTTGTGTCATTAAAACAACAAACCTTTGGATTCGTATAAACAAGAATACTGAGCTTAAAGTAAAATAGAGACATAAGACAAAAGAAAATATAATAATTTCATGTGTTCGGGCTTGTTCAGGCTTGTACCCAGCACAGTAAACATGGCACAGCCCAACGAGAAACTGACTAAAAAAGGGGCAGTGACTGAGGAGAAGACAGACACGTGTGTAGAGCAGAGACTCCCCACGTCTTCTGCACTGCTTTGCTCATTCCTTATCATCGAATTAATAAATTGCCGTATTAGTTAATCAACTAAACGGTGCTGGTCGTTTATAAGAATACCAAGTAGGTGGTTCAGGAAGGTTTTACCTTCCTAGCACCTCAGCCAATGGGGAAAGAAAGAGGGCTGGGAGCTCAGGATAAAAGGGAGGCTGCATCCCCTGAAACCTTGAGAGAGAAAACCCCGTGGGTGTGTGCCCCAGTGGACTCTCCCCCTTTGTTCGAAAAAAGTTGAAGGACTCCTCTGTCTCCTTTTTGGACTTAAATCTCTGGTGTTGGTTGATTTTCCTGACAGATCTGAGTCGCTCTCAAATTATCTTTCTTCCAGAAGCATGTACGTTTAGGTTCACCTAAAACCCCCCCCCCCCCGCAATATTTTGCTGCACAGTGTTATAAAATCAGGGGTACTACTGAAGTGGTTCTTTTCATGGTGAGAGAAATCTGCTGTCATTAGGCAGAAAATAAAATTAGCTCTGGTCTGTGTTCAGGTTTTGCTGCCAACACATGGGAGGCATGTGATTAAGAAAGTAAGGCTGTGCCCAGTAGCCTGGAAGACAAGAAACAGTCCCTCAGTGTATGCTCTATTGTTATAAATGCATATTATAAAGTTGGCTTTTCACA
>JAWWMU010000238.1:4036492-4055767 GCA_035048155.1 Cinnycerthia olivascens
TGTTATAAATGCATATTATAAAGTTGGCTTTTCACAAATATTATAAAGAATGCTATATGTATAATGCAGAAAAACTTCTCTATATTATAGTTTCTTTCTATTATAGTATAGTTTCTTTTATTTTCTGCTATTAGCAAAACTTAGAAATACTAGCATGACGTAAAAAGCTTTTGTAACTATCTCAAATAATGGTAAAAAGATAATCAGGAAATTCTTCACATTCTTGGATCATCCTATTTGGATGAAGAAGACATGACAGACACCAGACCCCCAGGGAAGGAATTTATTGATCATCTGTTATCAGGAGATTTGCAACAGACTAAACCCAAGAGAAATGAGGTGAGGTGGGTTGGGGAACTCAAAGAAATGTTTTTAAATAATGTATGAGGGGTCCCTGAATATGCAACATGTTGTTGCATTTAAAGTAGTGTGTTCTAAGTGAGGGTTTGCTCTTGGCTCACTGCCAGAGACACCCAGCTGTTTATTTTTGCTTTATTGCCTTATCCTTATTATCTTTTATTAAACCTTTTAAATTATACCAAGAAAGCAAACCTTGTTTTTCACATCTATGATTGTGCGGAGGCTTTCCTGAAGGAATTTTAATAGAAGGCTCCTTTAACTGTCTTAGAAACATAAACCTATTTGAAAGGAGTTATCTTGTATATCCAGGCTAAGTTCTGCCCTGCGGGAATATGTTCTGATGTTTGCAAAGTGATAACAGCCTTTTGCTTTATGGTATACCAGTTAATTAAGAGATACATGTTGTTGCTTTGGCTGATGCTTTTATAGAGACTTTTTGCTGCTTTGGTAAATGAACTGAGAAGTTGCTCTACATGCTGCAATTCAATTTTCACTGAAGGGAGGAGTATATGGGAAACTGCTGAAGGTGGAAAATTTGATCACAGTTGATCTGATTTTTAAAAAAGCTAGAAACAGATTGTGAGAAATGACGGCTCACTTTAAAATTTTAAAGGTTTATTAAACCTTAACAAACAAACAAAGGACTGAATAAGGAAAAAGGGAAAGCACTGGGAGTGTGGCCAACTGCCAGAAGCTCATCCACAAAGTGCCTGCTCCACCTTTTATACCCCTGGTGTTGCATCAGGCAACCCTGGCCCCTCCCAAGGTCTGCCAGTCAACTCTTCTTCACCCTCCATTGATGGAGACCTTCTTGCAACTTGATTGGAGGTGAGGTGTCTCCACTGCCCCATGCAAGGGGCACATGTATGTGCCCTCCCTCCACATGTCCCTGACAAGCCTGACAACCAAGGCTGTCTGGTGGCAACAGTATGGGGGTGGGGGGAAAGGGGACTGTGGGGAGAACAGAGGGTGTCCAAACAACAAACTACAATAACAATCACTGCACCTCAATAAAATTTCTCTTATTATCTTATTATATTCGTCAATATTCATCCCTTAATTGCAAGAGCCAATCATCACATTACCCACCTATAACAAGATGATTTTGTTAGTTTGATAATTTTTGAGTAGTTTCTATTACTAAACAGTCTTGTGTCTATGAGGGAAAATATACTTAGAGGCATTCAACATGACATAATGTTGAATAATGACATAATGACATAATGACATTCAAATAATAAACAAGCTGGTGGAGCCTTGGGCCCTTTTTCAAAGCCTCACTGCCCAAGCATCAGAGGTATGGGATGGTCTGGGTTTTGCTTGGTTAGCTTGGTTTTGTTAGGTCAGGCAAGAAGGGTTTTTTTCCCTTCCCTGGCCTTGGAAAAGCTGCATCAGGAATCCTTTGGCAACTTCTACAGGTGAATTGGACAGCTTGTTTAGTCTTGTGAGAAATGTTGGTGTGATTCGTGTCAATTGGCAATGAAACAAATCCTTGTGACTGTTGGAATATGGGTGGGCAAACGAGTTAGGATGAATTAAAGGAACAATTTTAATGAGCCATAGGTAAATAAGGCATGGAACAAAGAGATAGGGAAATTGTGATTAGTAAAGATGCTGATGTACCAATATGCTGATGTGCCAACAATAACATTGCTGCTTATGCTACATGAAGTTCACAAAAAGGCCATTGAGGAAGAAGAGGAGACTTTGAAACACTCCAGAAGAAGGCAATCAACCTCCTAGCAACTACAGATGCGTGCATAGGAGACCCATGCTATGTCAAACTCAGGAAACAAAAGATGGAGGAGACTCCAGGGAAAGCTTGGAGGATAATAAAAAGAAGGAACTTGCACCCTCGGGTGTGTGTCGTTGGTGGAGCGGTCACTCCCTGGCGCACCCAGGCCTGTTTGCTTGCATTGTAATCTGCCTAATTGAATGAATTAATAAAATAAAGCAAAATTGGCTCTTGGAATTTATAATGGTCTGAGATCAGAGAAAATAAGATCTGCAGGAGAGGTGTTGGTCGGGATCACTGGGAGAGAGGGGCTGCTCAGTTTCAGCCCCAAACCTCGGGAAAGCCAAGCTGGAGAGGGATAGCACACCAAGAGGCTCTAGCCCACCTGCTTCATTTGCTATGTAGAGAGGACTGACACCAGAGAGCCATCAGGTTTTCATCTGACTGCTGCCTGAAGTTCGTGATTTTTTTATCCCTGAGAGAGAAGCCAGCACCACCTTCTACTGCATGGCATAAGCCAGTATTTTTTCCTCAGCATTTTGGGTTTTTGTTCCAGCATATTGATAGTGCAGTAAGGTCTGACAGTGTAATATCTAGCATTTATTTACTTTTCCCCCCATGCCTTGTGGGCATTCTGCTTGTTAATAAACTGTTGTTTTGTTTTGGGGTTTTTTTTCCACTTTCATCCACTAGTACTCATTTTTCCATTGGTGGAAAAGGATTGTTGGAACCCATTTTGGAGGAGACTACTCATTCCTGAGTGTTTTCTCCTAAATTTGTCTCTAAACTGAGACAGATACACTTATAGAGCAGTGCTGGCTTCAGCTGCATGTAGGATGTGGAGCCTGATTCTGAAATATTCGTTGCAGAGACCAATGATATTATAGTTTACTTCCATTTGCTTTACTTAGGGAAAACAGGACTTGCTTCCAGGTATTTGTGGACATTGAGTTTACCAGAGCATAATGTATTCACTCTTGTTAGCTCCATGTGTTGCTTTTACAGCTTATAAAATCAGCAACAGCTTTCATAGACCTTAAAAATTGGAAGCATTAGAGATTGCATGGCCCTGCAGCCCATAATAAGTGGTTTGGGTTTTTGGCTTTTTTTGACAAGGATAACCTCTGGGAGGTTATGAAAGAAGTTAAACTTGAAAGCTAATTACACTCAAAAAAGCTTTCTGGAATATGGCCAAAAAAGGACTATTTAAAGAGGTACGTAATAAATTTCATCTGACAATCTCAATACATTTTTACATTCATACCATTATAAACACCCATCCATTCTTTTTAACAACTTTCTTGTGAGGGGAAGAGGAGGGGCAGGCACCAATCTCTGGTCTGTGGTGACAGTGACAGGACTTGAGGGACTGGCTGGGGCTGTCAGGGGAGGTGTAGGTTGGATGTCAGGAAAAGGTTCTTCCCCCAGAGAGTGGTCAGGCACTGGAACAGGGTCCCCAGGGAAGTGGTCACAACACCAAGCGTGACAGAGATCAAGATACATTTGGACAATGCTCTCAGTCGCACGTGTGTGACTCTTGGGGATGGTGCTGAGCAGGGCCAGGAGTTGGACTTGATGATCTTTGTGGATCCCTTCCAGTTCTGCATCTATGAGTCCATGATTCTGTGACATGTAGAAGGCTGTGTTGTGTGGCCAGGCATGCACTGTGCTGCTCACCAAGTGGGGAGCATGCAGGGGCAAGGACAGTGCCAGCCTGTTGTATGTCAAAAGCCCAACCAGATACAGCATCAGGTTGACTCTAAAGCAAGGCCCAAAAGGTGTAATATCTGATTAGGAGGTGTTGTGTGAAATACTGGTGAGTTTGAGAACTCTTCTGGTGAACTAGAGCACAGAATACTCAAGATGTCCATAGTGTTTCCCAAGGAGGTGGTAAAATCACAAGATGGGAAAATCTCCCAAAGACATCATGTGAGGATCTTACATTGTACAGATCTTGGGTCTACACCTCAATTATGCAAAACACAACCATTTCAGAAAACGTTGATGGGAGATTCTTCATAGAGACACCTTCCATTTTTCTTTTGAAGAGGGCATACAAAGAAGTGATTAAATGTCTATAAATGGGAATTCAGGGCTGGCTTTGGGCTAGTGGAGTCAGCATGTGCACTTTGAGCAGCTTCAGCAGGGTAAGCCACCATCTCTGATTGCAACCTGCAACTTCAACGGTATTAAGTTGGTATTTACCAACTTAAATATTTTTACATGTGTAGTGATAGTTTTTTTTCAAGCAGCAGGCAGTGACTAGATACGGCATAATGCCTTGTGTGCACACTTTGAATGATCTTTTAAAGTTATTTTTGGTTACTGGCAAGTGCCTGGCAGGCAGAGCATTTACTAGCAGCAAACTGGGGCTTTGCACAAGCAGTCTCTGGGCTGGGTGAGCATGCAGGGCTTGTTCTGCATCCCTGAAGCTTTCCCAGCAAGAGTAAACAATGCAACCAGTATTACTGCAATTTATGGGGTAAGCCAGGAACCCTCCTGTGAGTTACAGCTCTGATGCCTGAATTACGAATGCAATTATTCTTCTGTGTGTGAATTCAGCAGCATTTTGCTGCTGAATAACACATGCAGGGAGCCTTGAATATCTCAGCTGAAATGATAAGAGGTCTCATGCCAGTAGTCCCAGAAAGAAGGTAGATGGATTCCTGCTTTGGGAATTCTCCTGTGTGCTCTCAGAGAGCAGATGGGTAACGTGGTGGGTGAAGAGACAGCACTAAGCATCTCTGTTTTAAACAGTAAGAGATTTTTTTTTTCCCCTTTACAATGAGCAATAGTGTGCTTGACATTTCATTATTCAGATCAGGCTTACTGAACAAGGTATTTTTGTGTGGCGAATTTTTTTCAAGATGTCATTTTGAATTTCTTAAGAAAACTCTGGAATAAATTTTTTAAAGAAGAGCCTTCATTGAATTGTGAGTCATGCTCTAGAGCATTATACATCACTCCCAGTTTATTACTCCTAGGAAATTTTAGTTCCAAAGCCTCGAAATTTACTATAAAATCTTGAAAAACACAAAGGACTTTGGTTGTACTAAACTGTTCCCCATTAGATGAACTTGTTTAAGGTCTGTAAGGTTCTCACTTCTCTGTCTCTTGCTTTACAGGCACTGTCTGACAACCCCAGAGTGAATTAATCAGCTTTCAAGCAGTAACATTACAAATCACCTTTCTACTTTAAATCCATTTCAGAAACCTCCCTCAAATTTCTCTGGCATATCCTTAGCTTGACTGGGGGACCATTTAAGTCTTCATCTATTTTTGTAGACAGGTGTTTTAATTGAATCACTTGGTGGTTTGGCATTTTCTTTTGCTGTTTGCCTTTCCTCCTGTTGTTGTTTGTGATGGCTGAATCTCTTCCAGAGTTTCAGTAAGAGGAACTCTGCTGCAGCAGGTTATTTGGGCTTGGAAGAAGATCTGTGATCTCCTTCTAGTCTGAGTAAACCATCTGAATCATTTAAAATTAAGCAGACAGGAGATACCAGTGACTCTGCAGAGCCAAAGGAGGTGGGAAACCCTGTCAAGACGTAGAGCAGCTCCGGCTCCTCAACCAAGTTCTGCCTCTTTTGATTTGGTTTAATGCCTCATGATCTAGATGGTGTCTCTGAAATGTGGAGCCATATTTATTCAAATGAATTTCATGCATTTACCTGAGATATCTCATCACTACTACAGACAGGGCAGAGGTGTGTGTGCACATTTCAAGGAACAATCCAGATCTCAATTTTTTCTGTCCCCCTAAGACGGTACCAATTCCAGCTCTTCAGGTAAGTCTCTAGAAGCACAAATCAGGCATGATCCATCTGACTTGTCAAACCTCTTATGACTGACTGCATATCTTTTAGTTTAACAGAAAATATGTCAATCTTTAATCTTATCCATAAGGTCAACCAGAACTTTTCTTTGGATTGTTTGATGTTAAAGATATATCAGCAATTACATCTGCTTCACAAACCTCCTGTAGCATCAATTTTGACTTTGTAAACCACCTCAAGTAAGCAATGTGTCTTATTACTTCATCTCTGAAGTTTTTACCTCTGCTACTCTCTGTTGAGTCTGTCCCACCTCATCTCACTTCTCTCCTTCAAGCACCAAGCTCTCAGTTTTCCATGGTCAGTCACCCTATTTATTCACTCAGACCCAGTAAAGGTCTCCTTCCAAAGTCTCTGAATGAAGTAGCACTGCTCCTATTCAATGCCAGTGGTGCAGAATTGCAGCCAGACAGCTATAAATGTCATTATGGCCAAAATGTTGTATTTCCCCCTTTTTCTCTCCCTATAAATGTGCTGATGGGTTTTAGACTATCAGTGACCTGTAACCAAGAAAATGTAAGCAACTGACTCCCTAAGCACAGTCTTGGAAAATTATCAGAGACCTGGGTCAAATAAGATATGCCTCAAAATGTAATGAGTGATTTTAGCTTCTGCTGCAACAAGATGTAACAGGAGCTTCTTTTTTTTCAGATACCAAAGGTCTTTGCTTTATGGTAGCTGAATTTTGTATATTCTCACAGGACTATCTAGGAAACAACATTGCCACAACAACAAAAAGAAAAAGAAGAGAAAACAACAAAAAAAGAAAGAATATTTTGAATGCTTTACCTATTCATGGTATCCTGATGTGACGTAGCTTCATGCTGTCTAGTCAGCGTTAAGAAGACATTTGCATTTGTAGGAATTGTGTCCCTTTACATGGGAATGATGTGGTCAGTAATTTGGCTTCTAAATGGCCTACAGCAGGATTTCTATCATCTACAGCAGAAAAAAAAAATCTGTTTTGTATTAGCTTTAAAACTCCATCCTCTTTTCCCCTTTGCCAACCCTGCTCTCCCCTGGTGAAAGTGGCATGGCAGAAAAATCGTGGGGGAGTTTATTAAATCTGTACATTTAATGCCTCAATTTAAACCTTGGATAGTAAAGGACCATATTTTAATTTAAACTCTGGATTTTCCATCTGCACAAATTGGATTTTTTTCCTTTTCTGTATTATCTGAAAATCAGCATTACTTGGGATAATTTTTGAAGCATTGGTTTCCACATGACCACCTGCATTAATGGTTAGGTCAAGGTGCACTGGAGTTTGAGAACAGAGACAAACACTTGGATACTGCTCTTCTTTAAGTCATTAAATCAGATAGGCATTCTTTAAACAGTATTGGATTTCCTTATGTCATTTTCTTCCTATTGAAACCAGTCTTTAATATCTGATCTGGTCTTCCTTGGCATTCTCCTGCTGATTGTAAGATCCCTTATCATGGTCCCCCCAGACTTCGTGCCACATAATCCTGTGAAGTGCCGTTAGTGTAGAAGAAAATAAAATTTGGCACATCCAGTGAGTGAATTTCCATGGCACAGATCCCACTTAGTCAGAATTCTCTCTGGTATGCTAGCACAACAGAGACCAATATCAGGGACAACTTTAAGTGGCATTACTTGTATTGGAAGTGTGAGGTAATTGAAATCAGGATACCAAATAGCATGTTTTGTTTGGGTAGTGAGATTTAAAGGGTTGTATATTCAATACTAAGGAATTTGGGGAAAACCAAAATAAAACCTCTTTGCTTGAGAATAATAAACTAATCTCAGATGGCAATTCCTCAAGGAAAATTGAAACATTGGAGGAATCAAGCATCCCAGTCATTCATTCCCACCTCTGCCTGAGCACCCTTTGCTCCTGGGTCAGGTTAGGGGCTAGGGCTAGCTCATGGCAGGAACTGGGGACTTCTTTTAGGGCTGGAGAGCAAGGAAACATCCCAGGATTGCCAGTTTAGCTGCACAGCTCAGCCATGCCAGGGAGTTTCTTTGTGGAAGAGATGTTCAGTGTACTTAGGTAATTGTCAACCTGTATTTTTTATCTCCTCTCTCTACTATATGCCTGTGTAAATGCAATGCAAACCCTTCCCTCTTGTCTGTCTTTACAGTAGAAATTTTTAGGGCAAGTCATTTTAATATTTAACTAACCAGTAAGAAGAATGGGTAGTTTCAACATTGGGAATAAGAAAACAAAACTGCCCAAACTCCTCCTGTGTTCATTCTGCCAGCACAAGGAACAGCCACAATTTCATCATTGGCATCTTTTGCCCAGTTTTTTAACTCTTGCGCTCTTTTTCTTTCTTTCTTGAAGTAAATGATAAGTTTCTTACCTAAATAAATTTTTCCTGTGGGAAAAAATTCAAAATGAGATGTGAATTAGGCTCTCCTCCCATCACTCCTTTTCCCAATAACACTTGAAGCATCCAGCCAGTTGAAGACAGGTGCTGAAATCAGTGCTGCTGCCAAAGAAGTGGTTGGAGCCTGAATGTCAGGTAGGAAGCCAAATATAGTAACAGCTCCTGGTGTGCAGGGAATGGCAGAGCTGAGCAAATTTCCCCTGGAGGAAATTTCCGTGGTCAGTCTTGGACTGGTGAGGCTGATGTTGTCCATTGCTGTCACAGTTTTTTGGGGTACAAAGCTTTGTCCCTAGAGTTGAGGTGATAAAGGTGATTTCAGGTTACTGCTGAGCTTAAGTGTCTGTGTCTGTTGGGGCATGTAAATAAGATAGCCTAAATTTGTTCATAGGAAATCCATAGGACATGGGAGATCCCCTGAGGAGAACAAAGCTTTTAATTCGGTGCCTGCCTCAAACAGAGCTGGAGCTTTGAGCTCTGCTGAACCTCAGGGAAAGGAGAGGATAATTTTCATTTCTGATTTGTGAGCTGTGACTGTGTTTTCTGTAAATCTACCGCTGTTTCCTGTCTATATTTTGTAAAAGCCATCACGCTTAATCATACTGATGGTATATAAAGATGAAGAATTACAGAGAAGGACATATATCACTTTTCATATTTGCTTAAATTCTTAGAAAATAGTATGGTGTCGTGTCCTGCAAAGTTTGAAAATCACAGCAGACTGAAGCTGCTCAGGACTGATTTTCAACCTCAGCATGCCTGAGTACTGTGTCCATTAGTATCTGTTACTGTGTCAATAGAGAACACAATCTCCAGTGCTTACCAATTAACTTCACCAGCACACAAATCTTCCCGAGGAAAATCAAGGGATCATGCATCTTTTATAAGGAGGCAGGAGAGCAGAGCCCATGCTTCAGACAACTGCTGACCTTTGTATGTGCCTGCTCTCTCATTATCTTTGACAGGGACTAAATACAGTCCTCAGAGCTGATTAGTGCCTTCTCTCTCTCTGAGGAGAGTCTATTTAATTTACTGTATTATATTATAGTGTCTTTTCTCTTTAACTGAGGACATGACAATCTTTTCTTATGGTAGTTATGCAGTGTGTGCATATAAATACAGACACATGGATATAGGCAGCTTTAGCCTTCATTTGAGAAGCTGTTTGAAAATGCAACTCTAAACTTGTTTGATTAGATTGAAAATTAAAAATGCTAATATCTAAATGCAAGAGGCTAAAGGTTGCTGAAAAGATACAGCCAAGGAAAACCTTTTCCCAAGGTAATTTGGATTTTTCACTTAGGCTTCCCACCCACCCAGCAGGAGCAGACTGTGATGTGCAGTGTGATTTAGGTGAACTGTCACTGTGACAGGCTGGGAAGCAAATCTGACTCTTGTGTGACAAGTATGGCAAGAAATTTCTTCTTTGCAGCTTTTGTTTGTTTGTTTTGTTTACTTGATGTTTTTTTCCTTACAGGGTTAATAAAGCCATTTGATCCAACTCCTCATTTTCCACCTTCGATTTTCCAACTTTAAATGTTTTATGTTGAGAGTCCTGTATTCTAGGATATTTTTAATCTTTTTGAAATGATGACATATTTGAGGAAAGCAAAATTCTGTTAGGAATGAAGCAGAACAGGAATCTGGGCACGGCTACTATAGCTTTCCAGAAGTATCATGCTACAAGCATATATAATCCATAGCAGGGGATCACATATGTCATGATTGAAGTATTACATGCTTGGAATCTGGGTAAAGAAGATATTCTTCTTGATTCTGTGCATTACAGAACTGAGAAGATTAAAGAGGAAATTATTAACTTCTCCTTACACACATTTTGAGGAACCCAAGTCTTGCATGAAGGAAGATTGCCAAAATGGTTAATTTGAATTCTTTCTGAAGCTGTCTGTCTGTGGCTGTGTCTGAGCAGATGGATGGATTCAGAGTGGGGAGGGGGTTTTGAGGAAGATCCCAAGATCAAGTGGGGTAGAATACAGAGTTTATCAGTAGCAAGTGAATTGATAAGATGCCTTTTTGCCATCGGAATAGCTTTGCTCAAGTGTCATGCCAATATGAGCTTCTTTAAATGATAAAGTTCACTAGGTTATTAAGCAGTGGTTATTTTCAGTACCTGAGCTTGATGAAAAGTTTTTCTTTCCCCTACCTCACTGTAGATGGATGACACCCAGTCAAAAAATTATGAGGGTGATATTTGTGATGTCCTACAGTGGTGAGATGCTGTTACGAATGGATGTGGGGGTTTAGATAACTCCTTGCGCTTTGCCCAGGCCTCTGGCAGCAGCTTTATCGAGGCAGCCAACACCCCAAAACCACTCTCATTCACAAGGTCTGATGTGGTCTATTATAGAATGAGTGATTTATTTAATAGACGTAAAACTAAGGGCTAAAAAACTTAAACTAATACTACACAGGAATAAGGACAAAAAGAGAATACTAATAGATATATACAGCAAGAGGTTAAAGGCTTCTATTAATGTTACAGCTAGTAAAGAAATAATATAACTCAGGATTCAATGTCTCTTATCATCCAATTGTTGGTGGAGCGCACATGGAGGTACTTTCCCTCAATCCCCAGGGAAGTAACCATGGAACCTGCATCCAGACTCCTGGGAGAAGTCTTCCACACTTTCAGGGTGTGTGTGTAGAAGGCTTCTGCCTCTGTGATAACTCATATGTCTTCTGTAGTTTGTAAACAGTGTCTCTCAGTCAAGAATATTTCCTTTATCTCTTCCCACATCTGCTCTCCAGACTCAGATGTTGACTCTTAGCTGAGGTCTGAGCCCTTTTGTCGCCAGAGATGACCCTTGCTGGGCCATTTTACCTCTGGATTATTGCTGTATCAGAGACAGACAAGCAACATAACACTCTATGTTCATGCAGCAACAGCCTGATTTTATCGAGGTGTGCTGTCTTTTACAGGGGCTTCAAATTTCCCACACCTGCTTGGTTACAGGTGTTAACTCCACCCAGCTCATGGCCAATGATTTGGGTGCACCTGTGGTTCATAGGGATTGGCTGAGGTCTCCTGTTGGAACTTAAATCTGACCTCTCAGTGTTGTGTCTGAGGACTTGTTTGCTTCAATTCCTGAACGAGCTAGGCTGGTCTGTCAGGGCCAAATTATTTGTGCAGCTATAGACCAGCTATGGCTGTCACACTGTTCTACATGCACCAGACATCTGTGGTGGAGAGGAGGTGGGGGTAGATATCCTGTTACAGATGCTGGTGAGACAAGACTTGTGAGCAGAGGCCATGGAGTCTATCCAGCAAACTGGCATCACCTTTGAGGAAAAGACAGACAAGGCTGGATAGACATTTTTAAGTTCAGAAATAAAAGCAATGCTCTATGTTAAAACACCTCAGGGTCTAATTACTACCCAGAGAGTCTGGCTGGGAGGAGGAAAGCTGCAACAGACCCCAACAGATCTCATTATTTGACCTAACCCCTCGGGCTAGCAGCGGAGTTCTGTAATTGCATGTTGGGGCAGAGGAGGTGAGGGATGCAGGATGCTGTGGCAATAGCTGCTGCCTCTGAGAGCACTTCCATGACTGAAGGACTGAGTTTGGTGGAGATCAAACCCTGAAACCCTGGCCTTAAGGCCCTTTCACTGACCAAGAAAAATTCCTCAGCACAGCAGTGTGATGAAGAAATCTTCTCCACTGAGGACATGACAAATGGATGCTCAGCTGAAGCGCTGTCCCAGCAGAACTTGCCTGCTTTGGCTGCAGAGCTTGGTGGCCCTAGGCTCTCCAATGTGGGGTAGCCTTATGGCTTGCAGGGACCAACATGTCTTTGGGGAAATGAGGTTTGCAAACAAGACCTGGAGAGAGCACCAGATGCTCTCCCATGATCCTAGATGTGCAATTCTTATCTTGCCAGCTGCTTTCTGCCTCCTGTCAAATGGATATTTGGGTGTGCACAGTGGCTCATTGTTTCTTTAAGCATCTTTCATTAGATAGTGTTTCTAGATGCAAAAACATCAAAGAAGTGCTACACTACAGCTGTGTGTCCTGCTATTGTTGCTGTTACTGTTAATTTTCTTACCTCATTGCACTGTTCTTATCTCAACCCATGATCTTTTCCTTTTGTGCCTCCATTGCTCCTCTCTGGCCACCCATATGTTGGAGGGGGTGGTGAATGAGTGACAATGTGGTTTGGAGAGTCTTGGTGGGAGAACTAAACTGAGGAGTACCATTCTTAAACGGTGATGCTATGTTTGCTTCATCCTTTGAAAAGTAGGAGGGGCAGAGATATTACCTTCGGGGTTTGTATTCCTGTTAACTTTAAAAAAAAAACAGTTTATACATCAGTGGCTCTTAGTGTGCACTCCCAGGGACAATTAGTCTGAAAGTTCAAACCCCACAGTTAACTATTTCTGCATTTTCCTCTTCTCTTGAAATGTTTTTCTCTGAAGCAATTGAAACGAGTTTCTTAGCAGTCAATGTTGTGGCAACATATTTGTAAACCAGAACAGATCTTGCTTGAATCCTGGACACTGCATTTCAAACAGCATTTACCACTTTGTTTGCATGCTTTGTTTTACTATTGGTCGGGGTGAGAACCTGCATTCAGCCCCCAAAAATAAACTCTTGTTTGTGACTTGATGGCTTGTGCTGAGAAGGGAGCAGAGGAGAGTTAATCCTTCGATATTCCAATGACAACTGAGGCAATGAGGCCTCTGAAAGAGTAATTATCCTTTCTCTGTCACTAGACAGCTCTAAAATTCTCTTTTCCCTTCTTTGTCTGGTCTGCTCCCTCCAACAAGCACGTCTCACCTCTCCTCTCCAGGATCTGCATGCTAAGCATACCCTTGTGAAAAACAAGGTTCACTCTTCTGTTAAAATTTAAAAGTTTAATAAATGGCAATAAGAGACAAAGACAATAAAGCAAAGTTTTTATGACTGGATATTTGGCATCCAGCCAAGAGCACCCCTACTGTGCTTGGAGACCCACTTTAAATACCTTTTCTGTTGCATCAGCCTATTGCATACTCATCTTTTTCACAAAGCTGTTTTTCATACTCCAGGAACTGTTTAGCATGGCCCCTCCTTGGGTCCACCTTTTTAGAGCATGCACATTTCTTGGTTGTGGTTTTAGTCCATTCTTATTGTCACTTCCAGCTTGGGCTTTGCTCCACACTTTTTCAGATGTATGCTGATAGTTGGAATATCAGTAGCAGGGGTCCTCATCATAGGTTCAGTGAATGTTATTCTGACCAAGCAGACATTTCAATAACTATATCAGCTATTCCATTACTATGTCTAAGTTCAGTGAAAAATAAAAACTATATCTTTATAGCAAAGCTATTTTAATCTTATACATCTAGCACTCAATATTTGTGAAAAGCCAATATTATAATATAATATCTATTTATAACACCCTGAAAGCTCTCTGAGCTTTGCTCAGCACTTTCCTGCTGCTCTGGAAGGCTGGAGTGCTAACTTTTTGTTTTTTATTAAGGAGAAAACAACACAGAAAAGATATTTAAGGTCTCTTATTTCAAAGCACAGGACTGTGGTCCTGGCAGAAGGTAAGAATACAGCTTTCCTCTTTCAGCATGTCCGAAGGGAAATGACACAGAAATCACACACACGAAAGTGAGTAGAGTGACACAAAAATAGTCAATATCAGGCACTATTGCTACTTGCTCTTAATGAAACTTGTGGCTGGCTGTGTTATTTGTAGCCTGTGGATATTTTCAGGTTGGGAATTTAACTGCTGTTGACAGCAAATGGCTGCATCGTGTGATTGCTACCAACAGGGAATTTCCCAGCCTTTCTCAGTTCTTGGAGCACTCCATGGCCTGCTGTTTTCTTTAGCCACGATTTTAAAGAATAATTCTGACCAAACCGCCCCTAATATTGTTTTCAGCATCACAGTATTTCTGTCTGACTCCTGGTCTTGTGGGACTAACCACTGATTCCTGAAATATATTTAAAATTAGTGAAGCTGTCAAGTTGGCACCGTGCCCTTCCACTAAATTGCTCATGTTCTCTGACTGCCAGCTCTTCAGCATCTATATGTGTATTTATATAAATACAATAATTCTGAATCAAGCTTGAGGTTTATTCAGATGGATGAAAAATTAATTCAGAAAGTTGAAATTGTGGTTCTTCAACTCAATCATTTAATTGATCCTGCCCACTGAAACAGCTGGAAATCTGCACTTTCTCTGTTCTCCAGCAGTGCCATAAGTCTGTGCAGTCTCAGTGGGATGGCATTGGATATATGGTTATAATCTATAGGTAATGTTCTTTAAATAAGATTACCCATAAAGCTCCTGCTTTTGTGCTATGCTTTGATGGGTTTTGCCAAAACATAATTTTTTTTAAAGATAAAACCCCCAAATAGCTGAGATAGAAGACTGGGTAACTGCTGACTTCAAATTACGCATTCCAGAGTTTCCATGCTGGAGCTGTGATGCTTGATAGTTTCAAGTAAAGCAGCTAAGATATATTACTAAATACACGAGAAAACACAAATACTGGGATTTCCATAGCAAACTGCAGAAGAGAGAGGGCAGAGAGTGCACCAGGCTTATCAGGGAGTCCTATGATTGACTAAAACATATAATGTGGTAGGGAAGGAGAGGAAATTCTGAGATGGAATTGCAGCAGAAATACCTGTGTGAGGGGCAGGACACAGCACAAGCCTTGTGTGAGCAGGTGCTGAGCAGGGACACACACCTATCTATTATTTGTGCACCTCAGCAAGGGATTCACTGTCTCCAGTTACAATAGTTTGCTGCTTGGGTTTTCTTAAGGTGTTTTTTTAATTCTGTGTTTTTAATTATGTTTTTCCTGTAGTTGACACAGCCAAGCCTGCATCAGCAGGAATTTAGGTGTATGGGTATCTTCCTCTTGGCACAGGCAAATATACCGATCCAGAAGAGCCTCTGAGCCTCAAGAAACAAACATGATATTGCAATAACTAAACGGAATCAAGCCTTTATTTCCCATCAACCTCCATGGAGTGTTCTTGTGGGCAGACAGCCTGGGTAGCCAGTCCAAGCATCCTCTAAGAACTAAGATCACACTGTGATGGTATAGAAGTGCCTCTTGGAAACAGATCAGCAGAGGTCTAAAGAATGTGCTGACTAAGAGTCACATCTGTGCGTCTCCACTTGGGGTGAAGCTTTTCCAGAGTTGACCTCTATAATGACAATGTCTGGGCTGCTGCAGGAGTTTTATGGACCTACTGTGGCAACTAAAATAGCAGTAACTGTTCCCTATACAGGATGCACAAGGATAGAGGAGATTTACTTATCTCTGTGAAAATATTTCAATCCTACATATACATTGCACCAGAGTAGGGAAAGATGGGGAGCCTGTAAAGAAAACTCCAGAGCAGATGGACTCTGGTCATTTTGTTCAGTGTGATACTATAAATACTATTTACAGTAAACCTTCACACAGTAAATGCTGTAAGTGCTATAAATCCAAGGAAAAAATTTAATGACTTTTTATGTTTGGAAAACTGGGAACTGTTGTTCTTTAGCATATTGCATAGGACATGGAGTTTTAATTCTGTGGAATACTTCTCTGAGTCCCTTGAGAAGAGAACTCTAAGCCATACTTCAGTAAAGAATTAGCTAAGGTGCAGAAAGAAGTGTTTAGCTGTGATTTTCTAGCCTGCTCTGCTATCTCAGATAATTTTGGGTAGAAACAATTCACTTGGTTTTTTCAAGGTATGTATCCAAGGGGACTCAGAGTTCTGTCTCTTTAACCACAGAAGAAATGCAGAAGTAACTGTTATTTGTGTTTTTGAGGCACCACAAGCCCTTGGGTTCCCACATGCATATGTTCAGCTACAGGATGTCCTTCCCAAATGGACTAATATTGGAAGGAAATCACATTTTTCCGGCTTGCTCCAGCATAATCCTATCAGTAATGAATATGAAACACTAAATTTACTAACACCAGAAAACAAAATGCAAGACTAGAAACAGGAGTGTGGGATATGGGGTTATAATTACTAAAGTGGTTATTATGCTTACCAGAAGGTGCTGTGGGGAAGGCAGAGCTGCAGGCTGGATGGCTGGAAGTTGGTTGAGGGGTGAGAGGCAGTTCTGGGTGAGGAGAGTTAAGTTCTGTTAAGTCTCAGTTTGGTTTCAGTTGTGTCAGGTTGAGATTAAAGGTATAAAAAGGGGCTGATTTTTACAATAAAGTGATCTCCTCTGGATGCATAAAGGAGGGTCTGTGTCACTTTGCTCCTGCTGCTATACATGTGCACTGTGCTGCATTCTAGGGTGAATACACAAGAAAAAAGGGACCCATTTTGCTTCATTTTCTATGTAAGGCAGAGGGAGAAATTGCAGGTAAAGAGACTAGCAGAAGCTGATCTGTGTTTAGAAAGCAGAGTTTGGCTGTGAAGCATTTTGCTAATAAGCTACACCTATTAAAAATTAATTTACAAGCATGTGGTTGTCTCATTATTCAGCTTGCATTGTACAAGACACTTTTTCAGGAGATACTCTACCCCATTTGCTTGAGGTGTTCCAAGAGTTTTGCTGTGCTGGGCCCCAGCTGTTGTATGGGATGTTTGTGCCTCCTGGATGTGGGAGCCTTGCAAAACTGCCATTTTTTTTTTTTTGTTTGTTTGGTTGGTTGGTTGGTTGGTTGGTTTTTTTTTGCTGCTCACTGGTGAGCATTAATCAGCTTTAATTATCACTAGTGGATATACTAACAGCTTACAAAAGTTGGCCTCTCCATTCTGCTGTAAATGAAACCTCAGACAATTGTAGTTGCCTACAGCTGTGTGCTGGAAAACCTGTTTTGTTCTGTGGCTCACGCTCTCACCCTTTAATCAGCACTTGTTCTGAAAATGGCAGTGCCATGTCTCTGAGGGTGATCTCATTTTTTAGGGCAGTAGCCAAGGGGGATGTTGTCATCTGTTTCAACCTGTTCAGAAAACGAGACTGCAAAGAACACATTTTGAACTTTAAGAAAAAGCATTATTCTCCTTTTCAAGCAGTTCATCTGGGAGTCTGAACAAAGGAGTTCGGCTGATGCTGTTCTGCTTCTCAGGGATGCATCAGGACCTCTTTCCATGCTGAGTCAAGGGACTCACCCTGGGGAACACCACAGATGTCACAGGAAGTGTCTGCCTGGGAGTCAAGTGTCTCAGCTGCCATGAGAGAGAGCAGATCTGTAAAGCAGATGGGCTTATCTTTAAACAGTGCTGAAGGGGGGATTTGGTTATGTCAGCACAGCTGTCTGGTGCTGTCTGGGATGCCCTGCAGGATCCACAATGTCTGCACACACCTGGCAGGTGTGGGGCATTCAGGGAGGACCTGTGTCTTTTGTACCTTCAGCTGGAGGCCCAGGGGCAGCTAAAATGTTACTGCATACAGCAGAGGGGCATCTGCAGGCCACTCTGACAGGCTTGTCACATTCAGATGGCTGCACGGACTGGGGTTACAGACCCTAAAGACACAGAGTGCATGTGAACACCTAAGTTCAGGTGTCTTTGCCTGAAACTAAGCCTTAGGCCCAGTCTGACTTCATAAGGATCTGTAACTTGTTAGAGTTTAAATTAGTTTTGTATTTAAGAGCAGAGACAGTTCATGTTGAGTGCATTTACTGGAGAAGTAAATTATAAATCTGAAAATCATAACCACAGAGTAAAAGCGCAATGATACCACTCTGCCTTATTTTCAGTTAACTTAGAGAGTGTAGCTGAGTTATGATGAAGAGGAGGGAGGGAAGGGAACAATGTGCTGCCACTGGAGAGGGGCTGCACTTCAGTTGCTTACCTATATTCTTTCCCAGTAAATCTGTACCAAGTAAAAAACTCTATGTATTCATGATATTCAGAATCTATTTCAGCCTTGAAAGCACATATGATGTGGCATTTATTTGTCAGAAGCAGCCCTTGAACCACTCAGCTCTCTATGCCTTTTACTAGATTTTTGATCAGTGTTATGTCTATGTCAGTGTTCTGGGAAAATTTTGCTATCATTACAAGACTTAAAATATAAATGTGGTTTTTACCAACTTTTATTGCCCTTGTAAGTTGACCCTAACTATGTTTTTTATTCATTTTGAAGATAATTAAAATGTCATCAGAGAACTCATATTGTTTTATTTAAACTACAAGGTGAAATGCTAAGTTGGTTTGAATGGTGAGGTTCAAAAAATGTGTTATTTTTGGTAAATGCCTCAAGTATATTCACTGTCTAGGAGCTTTTATTTGATACAGTGCATATTTGGCAGAGCATATCACTTTGGATAGGAAGCAGTGAGATCCTTATGAAATGCATTGAGTTTACTTTGATAAATCTTATACAAGACATAATCTCTTGCCATTAGCATATGGATATCATTATGTAGGGAAATACTGCATTCCATTTCGATTTAGTTTGTGGTTGACAGAAGTGACCACTTTAAATTCACAGCGAGCTTTATTATATTTTTTGCAAGAAGATTTGCATCACATTCTAAATGTCAAAGTGCTGTCAGCCAGCCTGGTGAGAGGCACTGCAGGCACAAAGAATGTGCAAAGGCAAGTGTGGCACTTCCCAGCACACCCAGAGGGGCAGGCGTGGTGCTGTGCTCACTGGGAAAGTTGTCTGAGAGGAAACATGGTGCTACAGGGCATGAGGAGCTGCTGCCAGTGCCTGCTCACAAACAGAATAATGGCATTAAGTGCCATGCACTGGAGCGGCAGCGTTGCAGTGCAGTTACTGAGGGCCGAGAGGGACTGGAACTGGTTGGTGAGAAAGTGTCATGGGTTGCAGTGCAAAATGTAACCAGAAGTGTGTATTCCATCACCATCTGCTGGAACTGGGGTGGGGGGGTGGTGTAACCCTCTGTTAATGGGCCAGCTGTTAAAAAACCAGCTGGGGCAGTTTCTTTATCTCTTCCACAACCCCTCCCTCCCTCCAGGGAGAGATCTTCTGCTAATGGACCATTGAGTCTCACTGATAAAATTCCATCATCCCATTGGGAAATGCTCCATCCAGGGGGAGGAGCCAA
>JAWWMU010000238.1:4055867-4070871 GCA_035048155.1 Cinnycerthia olivascens
ACAATTGATCCTAATATGCTAATGGACCAGAACTTATAGAAGTGTGGGACTTCATGATCAGGCATCCATTTTGTGACATCTTGGGTGTGGTCTGGCTGGACTCTTGTGCAGCCCAGGTGTACACATTGAGGCCTTTTAATAAATATTGACTTTATCCTCTTGCTCTGTCTCTAATCTTTTTTCTAATTCAGCATCCAGAAGGCATCATGGTGTCATGCAAAAAAATGGCAGTGGTGGGTGCGGGAGGGTGGTGGTCACTGCTGGCAGCTTTTCTGGTGAGATGGCTCTGAACAGCAGGAGTAACCTTGAGGTACTGCATCATTGGTCATCCAGCAGTGAGTAAAGCACTGCTGTACTTATTTTCTTTTTATCTCTTCAGGCACGGGATCATTGTGGGACTCTTAAGTAGGGTGACCAGCTCCCTCAGCCCACCAGCAGAGGCAGGGGACCTTGGCCATTAAAATAGGACATGTCACACAGTGTTTTATGGTGTGCTAGATCTCTGGCACACTAGGAAGGTCATGCTGTCTTCTAGCTGTCTTGCACTCCGTGAGGGTCACACTGTGTTTTTGGCTCTCTGGCACACTAGGAATAAGTGGTATTTTGACTGTACCTTCCCTGTAGGCTCAAGATGGTGTTGGTGGCTGCTGCCAGGCCCCCCACCAGCCAGGTCTGGGGGCTGTGACAGCCCTACTGTAGGGTAGAGAAATTAGCTGCCCTCAGCCCTGTGTGGAGTGAGGTGTTCTCTGTGCTCAGGGGTCTGGAGCATGGTCCCAGGAACACACCCCCAGCTGTGTCCCCGTGGGCAGCTGCTGGTGCCTTGGGGAGCTGTGATGCACCCCTGGAACTGCCTGTCCCTGTGGTGGGTGCTGCTGCCCAACAATCTGGGATCCAGCTCAGTTCTCATCCTCAAATCTCTGTGCGAGGGGAGTGGGTGTGTGTCCTGATGAAGTATTGATACTTTTCTTGATTTTTCTCCGAAATATGTTCTTCAGGAACCTGTTCCTCGCAAGCATTATAGAAACAAACATATGGGTTTCCAAAAAGATTCCTTAACTAAAAAGACCTGCAAAAAGTAAAAGCATCCATAGTACATTTGCTGAACATTAGGGAAAAATAGATCCTCAGATATCACTCTGTGTTTTTTGTATATATAACAACAATTTTTTAGGTAGCCTTCATAGCATTTAAAGCACATATGTTGTAGGCATAACTCAAATTGCTGTAAATCAAAATCTAGTGGATAATTGATTACTTTAAGTGAAGTTGCAGTGTATGTTAAAACAAGGGTATTGATGAGATTTTTTTCAAGGAGTCTAAAAGAAATAAACAAGAACTCTATGAAACATCAGGGGCTTGTGGCTCTTGGAGTTTCTCAGGGCTCTTCTACAGCCCATTCTTGATTTCCTTCTTGCACTATTGGCACAATAAAAGCCAGCAAAATCCAAATTGGTTTGTCACTGAAGATAGTAGAAGAGGAGGATGAACTTGAGTAATTGTGATGGAGTGGTGAACTACTTATTTTGTAGAGTAATGAGATACAGCTGAAAAGAATTTATGTTCCAAATTAACATGCAGGAAGGTATGGAATACAAAGCAGCTCAGGACTTAAAGACCGTGACAGCAAACAGTTATTAAATGTTGTGCTCAATAATACAATAACAATGCTCTTTTAGAAACTTTTTTATCTTTGTGACGTTGGTGGTAGCTGTTCTGAAAGTAGCTGGTAGATCACAGCCAGGAAAGTACTGCTTCCAGAGCACAGATACATGAAAGCAGGGGATCAGTATGGACTTTGAAGAGCTTTATTTTAGTGTGCTTTTTTGACCAGGGTAAGCAGATCTGAGGCCATATAGTCCATGAATAATCAGGGAGACTGCTAAAGAGATCTAAATATGCTTTATTTTCAGCTTGAATCATCAGATGTGTCTGGAGTTTCTGCAAGCTCTGAGGGCTGTAACCTGTTCCAGCAGTTTCATGAGGCTTGTACTTTCCATTCATTGCTGCATAGAGCTCTTTGGATTCTTTCTTTTGTCCAAGTAATTTAATATACGGAAGGTTTGGCCTATTAACTGACAAGAACTGTAGAATTTGGAAAGTGGTGCTTATAGTGTACCTGCAGTGAAGGAATAAAAAATTTTGGTGTAACTAATGCATAATGGATGTTTTGAGGGAAAGAGACTATTTGAAGAAACAGTTGTTTTCCTGTGTATGGCATATATTGGTTTTTAGAGTAACGCTATTGAAAACTGAAACAGCGTCTACTAAAGCAGGGACTGCATACGTGACTGGCAGTTGCCAAGCAGTAATTAGCAGGAGAAAAAAATCATTATCCACCAGGACTTTGTGCCTGTGTGAGGCTTCCTTTATTTCATATTTTTGGTCAAGTTTCATGTCTGTTCTTCATTGCCATCCTACTTCCCTACTTACATTCTCCTCCTTATCACAGAGTCCTATTTGGAAACTGTAATTTTAGCAAGAGTTCTTTTTGTCAGATGCCTGAAAACTGTTCATGAGATTTACTGTTCTGTTCAAGCATTGAGTACTTCTGTAAACTAAAATGCTCTAAAATAAATCTTTACAGTTGCTTTATTCATTTCAGTCAGCTGTGAAGATACAGCTAAGCTGTGGAATGTAGAACCAAGTCAAGGCTTTGATCACTGCATGTCTCGGGAGCCTTGGAGTGCTTGTTAACTCTGCCTTGTCTCCTGTGTTGTAGTTGTAATATTTCCTGTCTTCTTGGGTATAGATTTGTAGTCTGTGCATCTGTGAGGTCAGGTGCTTAGGCATCTATGTCTTTGTGTCTCTGTAGATTTGATTCTCTTTATTTTTCCTGATCTGATGCAAGAGGTGATAACTGTTCCAAACAGCAGGATGCCTTCCATCAGCATTCCTGGGAATGCTGGCTGCTGGAAGTAGCAGTAGAGGGAGCTAAGAAGGGAACTCCTTTGCTCAGCTGTTATGAACTTGATTCCTTATGTTCAAGTCCTGGAATTGATTCTACCAAACCATCATAATTTCTCAATAGATTCAGTCACAAATGGATGTCAGAGGAACAGGCATATATTTGACTGTAAATGCTGAAGTTAGTGTTTTGCATTTTATCTGATTCAGATTCTTACACATTTGGTAAAAAAATAGACATAATAAGGTGTGTAGAAACAAAGAAGAAATGATGTTTCAAATGCTGCTGTTGTTTGCAATCAGTTGGAATGCATTTAAATGTAGAAGTGTTAGGAAAAAAATAGAAGTGTTAGGATGAAGTGTTTTGCCCCCTCTGCCTTAAAAGCCTTGATCATAAGTGCTTTGTGCTCATGGTTCTGTGAGCAGGATGCTCTCTAATGTATCTTCTGTCTGCTGGAGTAATGGGAAGCATGTGTTCCCTTAGCATCTCTGCCAGATGTTGGCAAGCACACAGGGACCATAACCTTGTTCCTTCTGCTTGGGCATGCTGCCACTACTGCATGTTACCTACTTGTAGAGTTTTCAGGCTCACTGAGGATAGTAATTGGGCTTCGAATATTTTTAGTTTGCTCCCAGTTTCACTTGACCAAGGCTGCCCTAAACAAGTGTCATCACATCAGGACAGATGGTCTTATCTTGATGGTACTGCTTGCATGATAGAACTTCTTTTCCCTAATACCTTCTTAAACTGATGCTGAAATAGCTAACAGTGCTCATCTGTCAGATTCTCTGAAGAAGCAGCAGCTCTGTTTGAGATACCATTCTACTCAGACCTTCCTGCAAGGATGTGTGGGCTAATGAGGCTTTGAGGAAGTTCCAGGATGCATTCCTCCTCTATATACTAAATGGAACATTATTATCTTCAAGCCAGTATGGTGAGTTCATTTGTTTCTACTTCCTAACGACTTAGAAGGAAGGATAGAAGTTGGACTTCTCTCACTGTTCTCCTCCCCATAGGCTGATGTTGGAGAGGCAAGCTTTCTGCTGCCATCCCCCCTCTCCTCCTTTACCTTGCCACTTTTTTTATATGGATATGCTTATTCCATGTCTTTCATCTCCCAGAAGTTCCCTTTAAATGCTCCTCGAGTTTTGTGAATGGAGAAGGCAGGGAGCTGAATTCCACATTTATTATTTGTGATTGGAACTAACAAGAACTAAGTATCACAGGAGAGACAATGACAGTCTCTGTGCTATCAGTTATAAGCCTGACCTTTTCTGAGGGCTTTTGTAAAGCAGCTCTCTGTTTTCATTGGGAACTATGTGTAGCAACAACAGCTGTAACTCAGCCATGCAGAAGGTTAGAAAAGCATCAACCGAAAAAAAAAATCTTTTTTCCCTCAGAGGAATTTCTTCTTTGATACACCAGGATTTAGGTTTTCTTCTAGACAGTAAGGTTTGTAACATATATAGTAAGTTTTCAATTGTACCTCCGCCACTTGCATTGATTTATTGGCAGGGAGAAAGGAAAAGCTGCTCTGTGAATTCTAGCATTTGTTTCATGCAGCTAAGTACTTAATTTGGGATGTGTGACTCTTCTCACAATATATTTATACTTTGATAAGGCATGAAATGCAAAAGAAATCTTTCTTTAAAGAAATGTATTTAAAATCAGACTTCCTTATGTGATAATCCAGTGTTGATGTCTTAATTTTACCCATCTGACTCTGAAATTAAGCTTCTGTGTAGTACAGTGAAATTATGATCTTCCTAGGATTGTTCCAAAGTATCCAGCTGGATTTTAGGGAAAATTAAACATGGCTTTTATTTTCTGGTCATCAGATAAAATCATTTGCTCTTGTCTACAATTACTGGGAAATTGCTGGTCCATAAGGGTTTTATACTTTGGGGATGGGGGGATAGAAAAGAGGAAAGTAACTCAAAATATTTGGTTTTGTCTTTGTAATAAAAGCCTTTTTGTCTGCTGTAGGACTTAGAGTTTGGTTGCTCTCCTACAAGAGCACTTGCTGCTTCTTGATTTAAGAGCTCTTAGGGCTACTTTGTGATACAAGTGAATTCAAAATTATTTTAAAAAATATTAACATAATACATGCATATAATAAAAGCTAACTTATAGTAAATAAACATTCTTTCATCTTGGTGAGGGGTACAGGCTTTTGAGGTAAATATTGAGAGTTATGTGACTCCATGCCTCAAGGCACTTTCCACCTTAGTTTGGCCTTGAGGATGTAATTATTTTCCCTCTCAGTGCAGGCATTGCTGTCATTCTCTATGTTTTACACCCTCATAACTTGATTATTGCTTGTGGCTGTACCTTAAATCAATCTAGAAACTGTGCCTGGTACAGAATGCTTAGTATTATACTGAATAGTGAAACTGGAGCACAGCAGCATTTAATGCTCTTGGTTCTATTCTAAGTGAATTCCATGGTATTTCTACAAGGTACTGGGTGAACATAACTGATGACAAATGCTCCTCTTGTCACCTGCCATGGTTGGTAACACAGCATGCTCCCCTACACAGCCCTGCAATCTGATTTACAGGGATCTCATGGGTGGGCAAAATACCCTTCTAAATGTGCACAAACCCCTTGTCTTTCCTGTGCTGGCAAGACTTTTCAGTGGAGGTAGGAAATGAGCTGAGCGTGTGTATCTCATAACCACTGGACTTTAATGTCCACAGGGAATGGAACAGGCTTCACTCTATGGTCTAGGTGGGAATCCCACATTGGCAAACAGCAGGAGATGCAATTTCTCCACTTTTAAGATGAAAGATTTGTTTGTGTCTGGCTTCAGTTTGAAGTTAAAACTCCAGGGAGACTAAATATTTTAATCTTTGCCCTGTTAATCTATTCCCTAAAATAAAACTGGAAAGCTCTACTGTACTTTTTTTCTTCCTTCTCTAGAAGATGTCTGTGCAACAATATTTCCTTATCAGCATGTATCTTGGGAATACTGTCTTCCAAATGGAAAGCAAGAGAGTTAGTGTGTCTTGGTTTGAGACAATTTAAAAAGGTGGGCACTCTGAGATGAGTAACCTCCCCCTTGATTCCAACTAATAAGGAACAAGATACAAGTAGATTTAAGTGAAAAAATAGCATTTATTAACAAACAGAGCATCCACAGGCAGGGAGGGGGAGGTAAATAACTGCTAGTGACCAAAGTGCTAAATTTCAACCCTGTGGGGATGGGGTCTGTTGGCACTGGCATGGGGTGACCTGTCCCCAGGACCTTGCTTGCTTTTTTTGCTGCCAGCAAAGTTCCCTTGGAAACAGTTTCCAATTATGAAATGGAGTTTCTACAAGTGGCTACAGGTGAAAACCCAAAGCTGCCACCCAAGAGAGAGTGCTCTGCTCCCTTCTTCTCTCACTGAGCATGGCCAATTGATCAGGGCAGCTCAAACCCGCTGGCTGCAGCCTCTCCAAAGCAAGGAAGAGCCCCCAAAAATGAGAAGAGGACCCAAAAGAAGAAGAAAGAAGAACCTTTGCCTGAGCAAAGACCAAGAAGCCCGTGAAGGAACCACATGGTGAAAAGCAGGAAGCTGTCTGGGTGGAGTAGTTTTAAAAATGCCCATGATAGCATCCCCCCCACCCAGCCTCCCTGCTGCAGGGTGTGAAAGAGATAGGAACAATTTTTAGGCATAATAACTGTGGAATACAGTATAACATTCTGGATTACTCCAGGACACATGCACAGAGTCTTGCTTGTGTCCTTTCCTAAATAGTCTGCTGGGTAGGACTATTCAGGAAAGTTTTTTAGTGACTTTTTTATTTGTTTAATTTTTTTTAATTTATCATTTGTGTGTCTAGGTTGTGGGAGAGTGAAACTCATGCATGTGATTTGGAGCAATCACTTTGGGTCTTGTACTGGGTAATGGCTAGTTTGCAATAAACATCCTTTTTTCATGACTGTTCCCAGAAAGTGGAGATTGAATTTCATGCTTTAAACCTTTCAGTATCCTTCTAGGAACAGATTTGTTATATTTCCATCAGCCATGGCTTTCTGTTTTTAAGGGTTATTTATTAGGATGGAAAGAATGCAGAGAATTGGAGCAGGTGTCTTAGCTCAGTGGAAAAGAACTGTCAGATCTCTGGGATCTGCAGGAGATTCGAGTCTAGATTTTACTTTTTTCCCCCCCACCATGTTTTATGTGAACAGACTGTCTGACATGGTGCTGCAAGTGCCTGTGCCTCCATGGTTGCAGAGCAAGTTTGTTACCACCTACTGAAAAACACGTCTGTGTTTGTACCAACTAATTTTAGTCTTTTTATGAGGTTGAGCTACCTAATTAACAAGATGTAAGGAAACTAGCTATGAGTTGAGTACCTGAAGGCAAAGGAGAAATAGAGCACTTAGTCATGAAATATAAATTGTTGGTGAGTCTTAAAAGCTGTGGCTAAGGTGACTCAGTACTCGCAGATTCTGTTCTTGAGCTGGCTGCACAACAGATACACAGAGTAAGCAGAGTGGACAGAACAGAGTTTGAGTTAGGAAGGGAGTTTGCACAGTTTTTTGGTACAGAAGTGTCAGCTAGTACAATGGCTCTTGAGAGATCTAGCAGTGCATGTCCCTTGGTTTCTGTAGGTTATGTTCTTTCTAGGACTGTTTGTCTTCTCATGTTGTTTGGTGATCAGCCTCTCATTCTGCTCTAACTTTTGAAAAAGTTACAGCAGGCATCCAGGAATTCTGGGAGCCAAATGAAATGCCAGGTCAAAGTATACCTTTCAATACAGATGCTTTGGTAGGATCTTTCCCGAGTAAAATGAAAAAGCTGCTGTAGTGATTTCTGCATATGTGTTGTCCTTGCTGAGAAAACAAGATGCAGATACAACCATTCAGTGTGAGATCAGGGAAAAGCCTAGGAGACAGAAAAATGGCAAGTGCTAAAGCTGCAAATGATAAAAAGCTAGACTAAAATGTATTCCTGAGAAGCACTGGATACTTTCCTTTTCACAAGCAAAACAACTCTATTTGGGAGTAGGGACACAGTTCCAGTCTGTTATTGTGACCCCTATCTGTGATTTAATAAGTATTTTCCGTCTTGTTTCTCTGATCAGACTGTAAATAAGCAGAAAGAATTAAGTGGTGGAAGTGCTGTATCTTTTCACAGAAAAGGCATTCAAAGTGGATCACAACAAAGTTACTTCCCTTCTCCTAAGAGAAAGGCAGGAATTATTTAGGTCATAAGCATTCATTATGTTTCAACAGTGTGAGTGCTTCCCATCTCAATGTGAGTAGAGCAAATGTTCACAATACAAAATCTGTTGACCTTTGTCTGCAGGTTTGAAGTCAATTAATGATTGTTGCATATATATCTTTCCAGAGAGAAATATTTTTGAGATAGGATATAGTTTGAAGGAAATTTGCAACTTGAAGTCAAACTTTAATAGTTGAGTTTCCAGTGGTACTGAAAAAGACTGTTGAAGACCCTATATCAAATAACTGTATAGGCAATTATTGGGTGAATTTAGTGCAGGAAAACATAAAATCACAGAATAGTTTGGATTGGAAGGGACCTTAGAGACCATCCTGTCCCAGCCCCTGCCATAGTCAGGGACACCTTCCACTATCTCAGGTTGCTCCAAGCCCTGACCAACTTGGCCTTGCACGCTTCCAGGGATCCAGGGGCAGCCACAGCTGCTCTGGGCACCCTGTGCCAGGACTTCCCCACCGTCACAGGAAAAATTTCTTCCTAATATCCAATTTAACCTTAGTCTCTTTCAGTTTAAAACCATTCCCCCTTGTTCTGTCACTCTATGCCCTTGTGAACAGTTCCTCTCCAGCCCTCTTGGAGCATCTTTGCTGCTGGAAGGCTGCAGTTGGGTCACCCCAGAGCCTGCTCTTCTGCAGGGTGAATGTGGGGCTTGCTGTTCTTTAGACAGGTTTTCCTCTTATCAGGGGACCTAGGCAGGAGCAACAGCTCTGTTCAAATAGTGATGTATTACTGATGTGCTTCTACTATTGCTTCATCAGAAGGGAATCCCTAAACAGGATGCTGCTTGTATGCAGAATTCCCAAAGTAAACTATGAGAGAGGATTTAGCACAGTGCAAAAGCCACTGTGCACTCTAGCTGGTTTGGGAACAGGCTGCTCTGCATCTTGTAAAAACCTGTAAAATCCTGTAAAAAACCCCTGCAATTCAGAATTTTAAAATATCCTCGACTTCTAGAGGTTATTAAAAAGACTGGAGAGTAAATTAAAGACTAATCATTTTAGTGTGAGCTTGCTAGTTTTAATGGTACCTTCTGGCTAGCTGTGGTCATGCTATTAGCTTGTAATTCTGGGAGATGAGAGCTGCTGCATTCTTGTTCTATTTCTCTAGCTGCCTTTGTTTTTTTTTTTCTTCTTGCAGCCAGGAGATAAGAATTCATTAATTCCCTCTCATCTCAGCATCTACCTTTCAGCCTTTGTTCTTAATAGTCTTTTACAGTTTTGAGAGCAGTTGTCCCTTTTCGTTTGTTTTCCCTTTTTTCCCACTGCAGTAAATATGCCAGGTCATGCCCAAATAATACTGATCAATTAACCAAATTATGACTTATTATTGGATAAAATCTCTCCCTTTATATTGGGGAAATGAGATTCATCAGTGATCTAAGTACAATTCAGAAAGTTAGCCTTGCAAATCCATTAGTGACCTTTGTGCATCATTGAATTTTGAGCAGTGGGATATAATCCAGCAATATAATCTTGGGAGGTCACCTGCCAGCAGCACTAGACACTAGCTACAGAATTAGGAACAAACAGATTGGTGTTTGGGTTGGACTGGTGGGTTTGGTTACCAGTGATATGATGCTTGTGCACCCTGAAGGAAGCCTTTGTTGTTTTGTTGTGCTGTGCAAGACTTCAGGCCAACCTACTTTGTTTTCCCGTTTTCCCATTTCCTGCTTTTTGAAAATATTTTTTTAATCTTTCTTTTTCTTCAAATTCTTATTTGTCATTTGCCACAACCACTGGCCGTCCACTGGCAGGTCTTAGTTTTCACCCAAAATCTCTTTGGGGCCACCCCAAGTTTGTCAGGGACTTTCTCAAGCTTCATAGGCTTTTTTGCAGCCCCAGAAGAGCTTTTCAAATAGTTTCTATTGTGTCCACCTAAGCCAGAGGTGGGGATGGAACAAGTAGTCCTTCTTAGCAGCCAATAGTAAATGATTGTGCATTTTCTAATCTGATTTTCTGAATTGGACTGTATATTGTTTTTGTATAGTAATAATAAATTTTTATGGCTGTAAATGCACTACATTTTATGAAAAATATATTGGGATTTTTTTGCTTGTTTCATTTTTTGTTTTTTTTTTCTTTATGGGCAGTATTGCTCCTCTTATCATTTTCTCATTATTTTTGTGCCTCCCTTTAATGCTTCTAATTGGCTAAATAACTCTGTAGAGGATGAAATTATGACACAATAATTTCTTTTTTATTGTTCCATTATCTCGTCTTTCCAAGTTGAGCATAGGGCTCTCTGTCCTCTCTCTTTTTGCTGTGAATTCCAGAAGTTGACAATAGAATTTGCAGGTTTGACATGTGAAGCACATTGCTCTTACTGTGAATCTGACATAATGGGCTGCTGTGTGTAAACCTTATTTCTGTAGCCCCGCTGTTTCTGAAAGTAAGTTTGTGTACTATTATTGAAATTAGGCAGCTAAATTGTGTTTAATTTCTGCTTTCTGCTATGGTAATTGTGGCTACAAGAGTTAAGCATCTTGGAATTGTAGGCACTGGGCAATGCTTCCAGCTCCAGTGCCATCTGTATTCCCGAGCACACTGTTGTTTCTCACCTGGATTGTCTGCTGCTTTCTGGGTTTTGCAGGTGAACTCTGGAAGGTAAGCTGGGTAGAAGCCCTGCAGTGACCTTATGTGCATGTTTCACCAGGATACTCCATAACACACATTGCTGTAGGATTTTGAAAGAATACAGGGTCAGAGGTTCCCCCTGTGATGTGGAATTTCCTGCAAGACCCCTTCCAGCCGCAGGCTCGGGTAGCAGCATGTTCCTGGGGCTGTGCCAGGTCCCTAGGCACGGCTGGGATGCTGTTCTCCATCTCGGCAGGGAACTTCTCTTCTCTGTGCCATCCTTTTCATATGCATGTCACGGGCCCTGAGGTTCGAGGTGTCCAGAAGCAGCTCTGCATGGGGTAGTCTCCAGCTGGAGAGGAGGAGAGAGGATGAGTCTTGTGTTTTTATACTAAGGCTTTAGCAAAAGTTTTATGGAATTCTACTTTTGCCAGCTGTTATCTCTTGAGTAAGGGGCATCCGGGTACAAACCCAGTGTTTGCTTGTTGCCATTGCATATTGACAAAAAAATGGGATTTATTTAGACATTTTGTCTGTAATTGTTGTCATATAAACAGTGGAATAAATGGATTAAATATTTTAGTTTTGAAATGTAGGGAATGATTCCACAATGCAGGAACAGCTGTGGGATCTTATGAGGGAAGATGTATGCCGTGTATAAAAATCAATCTATATGTGTTTTTTATACAGTGACAGTAATAAAATGCATAGAAGCTGCCAGTTAAAATGCTGACAACATGCAAAACTATAAAATAATAAAGCAAGTGCTTCTGATGTTTAGTGATGAAATAAATTTTTGTTATCCCTTTTACTCTACAAAGAGGAGAAAAAGGGGATGCGTTATGAATATCCATCTATCCATCCCCCCTACTTTGTAGCAGTCCATGTATTTCTCCTCTTTGATAGAATCCCAGGCAGAAACCCCTTCCCTCCAGCTATCCATTATGTCATTATCTTGTAAGTGAATTAATACTTTGAGGTTAAGGGTTCATACAGTTTAGAAATTAAGCATCAAAGGGATGTAGTTCCAGCCCCCTTTTATTTAAAGGACTGAAGATCATGACAGTTTCTGCTTCCATCTCCACTACTTAAGTCTTCAGCAGATCTCTTTTTTTTTTTTATTGTTTGAAGCTTCCCCCTGGTTCTTGCCCAGACTGGAGGGATGGCTTCCGTGGGAAATTGACTGGCACCTTTAATGGGAGACACAGCTTCAATCTGTTGCTTGGAAACAGAACTTTTAATAAGGAAAAAGTAACAAAGAGGGTGCTGTGCACAGTACACGGAACAATCAGGAAAAAAGCGCGGGGTCTGAGTCCTGCAGGGTCTTTTATGCATTTTGGGGAACTGGGATGGGGACCGAGGGAAGTATCCAGTGAGAAAAGAGTAATTAGGAATATTACAATTTTTTTGAAAAAATCAATCAGTTGTAAGAGAACTTTTTAATAACAACTTAAAACTGCAACAGCGGGAAACCTGGCGCGGGTCTTTCTTCTCCTAGGACCAGAAACGATTTTCCCAGGATTTAGAACAAAGACCCCTCTCCTCCTTCACTGAACTGACCCCAACAGTTGTTCTTGAGCTTTATGTTGCTAAAGGGATCATTCCTGCTGTCTCAAATATTGTAACTCCTCTGTATGCTTTCTTATTCTTCCTCATTCTTTGTTTCTTAGCTCTTTTCTACCAGATATCTTTAATATTTTTGTGTTTGCCACGGTAACAGATGAAATAATTTCTAAATGTTCTACAGCTACGTGAATATCCTGCAGCATCCAAACCATTCCTGCCATCTTGATCTGTAGTACAGTTCCTGGAGTTCGCCTCTCTCTCTTGTTTGTGTTGAGAAATTCACTGCTGCCTGAAGGCAGTACAAGGTAGCACTTTGTCTAGGACCTGAAGGATGAATAATGGAACCACTGAGCTAAATAATATCATTACAGAGAATGAAATTAAGAGGCAAAGCAGGAAATGAGTTTTGACTTTAGCAGGGGATAGATTGATAAAGCAAAGCAGCTTTAGACAGCCATCTTTCCACTTGGGTCTGGCTGGATCATTCAGGATGAGCTGTGGTTAAAAGAACTGAAATGTTGCTCAAGCTTTTTATTCACATCTTTTAGAAGCCTGATGAGGTGATTACAGCATTAGGTGAACTATAATACAGTTAGAAAGTTAACCTTACTAGGGCTGTTCTTCCAGCTCTTGCTTTCACTAGTGTTTGTCCCAAAGATACAGAATTTTAATGTAACTTTTGCATTTTGGCATATTTGGAAAGCATGAAAATTGGAATTCCTTTTTATTCTCTCCCCTCCCCCCTTCTGTTAAAGGGAAGATGATTAATGTGAGAAACACAGCTCACTATTTAAAGCAATTTTTAAATATACTTTTCATTACATTGGTTAGATGCATATTAATGAGGGTTATACATATTCAAACATTGCTGTGGGTTTACATGTTCTGGGAATCCTTTTGCTTGGTTTTAACCTTTGACTTGTCTACATGCCGTCCTGTAGATTAAATCAACATATTTTATTTCTTCTTGAGAACTCTGTTGTTTTGACACCTCCTGATAAATGGAGACTCTAGCAAATTTTTCTCTTGGTGTCCTAGTTCTTGTTACTATTATGTTATCATTCAACATACCTATTTCACATCATTATCTGAGTTACACAAATTAAAGTATTTTAGAAGTACATAGTATCTATGTTAATATTATGGAAAGGTCTAAGCTGTAACATTTATCACACTACTATTTATATAAGATATATGATGTATACAGAAGCTGACAGATTATAATGCATCAAAAAGCAGTTAAAAGCAATTACAAATTGTGCTAAATCAGAATCTTTGTGATCAATAATATCTTGCAAAAGCCAATACATTGATGCGAAAATAATGATATTGCCATTTATAACAATTAATAAGAAGAATGGATGGGGGGGAATTGAAATTAAAAAACTATGCTGGTAAGTAAACTTTGAACTCTTTAGGTATATGAGTTGAGAAAGCTTGTGTCACACAGGGCCTCCAAGGTGAAGGTGAGAAGACTGCATTAAGGTGGAGGTAAAAAGTAATTGAACCGAAGACTGGTTACTTCTGATAGCCAAGAACATAATGACATTTGCAGACTTGGCAAACACACCCACACTTGTGAACTATTTCCTAGGAAGTAGCAGGATTGCTGTTCCTTGGCTGCTGCTGTGTTCCACTTCAGTTTTTGTTCAGTGTGAGGTGCAAGAAGGTCTTACATACAGGGATGCAGTGCCATTGTAGGTGTGCTCCTCTATGCAATATTATTGTGTTCACCTCATACTTTTTCTTTATCGTGCTTTTATTGCTACAATATAATTTCCATCAAGGTACAGTAAAATTTAAAGAGAATTTAAAAGCTTCCCAACTAAAACTATCTGTGGTGGTAAATGAGATCTAATGCTCAGGGAGTTGTCCCACCTGGTTAAACTGGTGGTAGCAAATGAAGGTTGATCCCTTCTCTTTGCCCATCCTGCATGAAACTGGATAGTTTCCCAGTGTAACAGTGAAAATTATTTCAAAGAAGAATGAGTGACATTTATGTGACTAGGGATGCATAAACATAGCTGAAGCAAGGCAAGAATGTGAAAGCAGGTTTTCTCTGCAAAGTTGTCAGAGGTAAGGAGGAGGAGATTTTTTTTTTTTTGGAGATCTCACCCACAGCCTTCATCAAGTGCAAAAGACATTAAAAGTGGAATGGAAGAGCTTGTTGTGAGTCCTTGAAGCAGAACTGTAATTTAAAATGCTAAATTGTGAGCCCTGTGGCTTTGAATATCAGATATTTTATACTGTGACTGATAATGCAAAGAGGTTATGTTATTTATACAACAGAAGCATTCATGCAGCAGGGAGCTTAAGTATCTTTCCCTTCAAGCAGCTGATGCTAAAATACAAAGGAAACAAAATATGCCTTGAACTGAATTTCTTTGTCTGTTAAATTAAGCTGTTACAAACCAAGGAAAAACTCTTCCCTTAGAGCTGAAGCTGAACTTATTTGTGATTTTTCTTTCTTTCTTTTCTGATTACAACTAGTGAAGATACATTCTCTTAGCCCTTCCTCCTGCCATATTCTCTCAAAAATGACAGGAGTCCAATAAATGACCCCTAGAACTCGGGTGCTTGGGTTGTAGTAAAACAAAGGGAAGGTTGGGATGTTTTTTTAACTGAAATACTGAAATGTTGTCTTAAATTACATGCAGAAAACTGTGCAGATACTAATTTTGTGAAACACAGGTGCAGGACCATTCTTTTGGGGGGGGGGGCGTGGATTG
>JAWWMU010000238.1:4083666-4094515 GCA_035048155.1 Cinnycerthia olivascens
TGATACTGACTTGTTAATTGCCACTTAACATTGCTCTAGAACTTGAAAGTGTGTGGTTCTCCTTTTGCATACCCACAATCAAGTCAGTCTCAGGAAGAAGATTTCAGCATTACCAAACTTCCTCCTTCAATCACAGTGAAGATGCTTTTTCTTCAGAACTTCAGAAAGAAGTCATCAGATATTGCAAAGCATAGTGAGGCTGAGAAATAGAGGGATATTTTAAATCAGTCAGTTACCAGATCTTGATAATAACCTCATGTCCAATAAAAATTGTGCTTTAATTTGGCTTAGTGCTTTATAGATTAAAGAATTTTAAGTGCATAGGAGGTGGTGTTTGGACAGTACATTCCTGCTCTGGAGGAGTTACAGCAATCGAAGCTGTAGGAAACTAACTCAATGGCTGAGTCCGCTGTGGAAAAACAATGGGACTGTCACAAAGTTTTGGCTGTCTTGGTGATGAAATATTTCCTGCACTACTTCAGGACACAGATTTGTGCAGGTCTTTGCTGTGTATTGATGTGATGGGCTCAGAGGCTCGTTGGGTCAGGATTTGACAGAACTTGTGACAAAAGCATGGCTATCATTTAGTGATCAAACTATTATTGCTTTAATAGTATTTAGTGAGTATGTAGAGGGCATAATTTCATTTAAGGTGATGAAGGAATGATCTCAAAATAAGAAATATAGAAGAACTGAGAGCTGTAGGGCTTATGTAATATTCCAGGAGGTGATTCTCAGGTTCACTCTTCTTTGCCTAGTCCTCATCTTCTTTTAACTGCTGGAGGTGAGCAACAGGGCTACATCTGCAGAGTGGAGCAGGGTGGCCCTAAAATAAACAGTGCTCTGGCACGCCTGTAGTAACCTGTAATATTGGGAGGAGAAACATCTCACATAATTCCCTTTCATTTCTTTTATCTGAACCTCCAGGTGTGCTCTGAGCTTTGGAACTGCTTCATGTAGTTCTCCTAGAGAAATCTGTGTCAGTGAATAAAATGCTGTACTTGGGATTTAGTCTGTTTTGAACCTCAGTTAAGAGCCAAAATACTGTTGCTCATAAGCAGTGTTTTCTCTTTAAGAAGAAAAATGAAAGGAGTAGTTGGTAGAATGTGATTTGTTTTTCATGCTTTCCTTTATTTTTTGAAGTTGGCAGCGTTGCCTCTTCTCCCGGTGCCCTGGCTTAGCATATGCTGCACACATGAATGTTTCATATGCCTCAGTGGGTTTTTAATAAAAGACAGACCCAGAAGACAGTCTGATACTGTAAATGTTCCATGAGTGGTGGAACAAATTAGGTAAGAATACCTTATGGTCAAACCATATGTGGAATCAAAGTTAAATTACAGAAATTAGTTCCCTGGCCTGCATCTGTGGAGGTGAGGAATTACATGTCTTTATCCTTGGAACATTCTTTTAGACAGAAGAGTGAAATGCAGTCTTGAAGGGAAGAGGCTCATGGGGAGGGAAAAGCGTGCTTTGGATGAATAAAGCCTGAAGAAATCTCACTGGAACGGCTTAAATAACATTTGAGCTGTGCTAATTTCTTTTCAAGGAGACATGCTGCTTTGGAGAAGCACAGTATGGGGGTGGAGACATTGTCATTCAAATAATTTTTTGTAATTTTTATTAATAAATTGCTTTCATTGTTACCTCTGTCACACTTGGGCATGCTGTACCCAATAACAACTATGAATTAGCATTGCCTGAGCTACATTCAAGTTGTGTTTATAAAGACAGTGAATTAGGAAAGAGTGAATGCAGAGTATGTCCATGAACAGTGACAGGAAAACTTAGATACTTTGATTTGATTTTTAGTCATGCTCTTCAGTGTTTCATTTAACTGGACATTGCATTGAGACAAAACATTCCAATGATCTGGAATGGGAAACTGAAATACATTATTCAGAAGAAATTCTGATAATACAATATATGCAGGAGAATGTGAAATAATACAATGTTTTTCTGAATCCTTACGACACAGTAGCCTGATCCCCATTGTTCTGATTTCTAATGGTGAGTCACAGCTATGCCTGGGACTGTATCAAATCCCCACTGCAAATCTATGTGGTACATAGCAGCTTTAAGAATAATGTACTGTTGTGTCTCTTTTTTATTTACAATGTATTTTAATGGATTTGGTTTTGTCAGCTAGACAGCTCTGGAGACCATGCACATATCAAAGTGACAGATGTCTGGCTATTCAAGTCCTGCATCATATTCATGAGGAAAAAGATCTTTCTTTTCCATAGACTTTTTCAAGTCATTACCTTCTGAGGCTCTTCTGGAAACCTCCACATGTAATCTGATTTTCTTCCAGCATTCTTCAGCTTCCTGTTTGGTTGATGATCTCAGTGTAGAAGCCCTCAAGACCAGTTGTGGTGTGTGACCCTGGATGCTCACCTGCCCCTGGTATCTGGAAGGTGAAGGCACAACAGCTGCAGAGTGGCTTCATTTCTCTAAAATATCATCTGAGGTTTTTTAAATGGGTGAGAACCAGAGTTCATAGGGGAGATTATGAAATGCAAGGAAGTGAAAACAAGCTCAAATCAATATTACTGAGTTTGATGTAGTTAGTGGTGGTTTTGTTGTTGTGGTGGATTTTTCATCATACCTTCTGCTTAGTACTCCAATGAATTGGATTTTGGCATTTAGGGGCTTGATTTTAAGTATAATTTTAAAATACTGTCTGTTGGTACCTCATGTGATTAGGAGGTTAACTTGCCTTGAGGGATATCTGGAAGCTCTCAGAGCTTGCTAATGAAATTGGCTGGGAATATCTCCTGTGCCCTGAAAGGCTGTTCAGGATAATCCCTTTCTGGCATGGAGGCCCTTGGAAGGACTCGTAGGACAGAAAGGAGGGAGAGAAATACTTGGTGTTGTATTTCTGTGGCACCTTGCTGCTCAGCCTGCCTGGCTGGTGTTTCTGGTACAGAAGCATCAGCACATTTGCTACCCATGCTGTACTCAAAGGAGTTTTGAGGGTGATTTAGCTGAAAATGAGCTGTGACTGTTTCCCAAGGCAGGGGTTTGTCTGCTCCCAAGGTAATGGCAGGTGGTCTGCAGAGACAGGAATGGTCTGCAAAGGTAGAACTGGGACAGTCCCAGGTGCTCACTTTCATGTGCTGGAAGTAAGTTTTGGAAGTGGCAGTGGCTTTTTGGCCTCAAAACCGGCAGCTGTTTTGCTCATATCTCAAAGAATAAATAATATGCATAAAGAGTGAGAGACTCAGAGAGATAAAAAATATACAGGTCAGTCTTGTGACCTTTTCAGTTTACAATAGAGCTGGGAGCTTCTGTGTTAAAGGAAAAAAATGGAACAGTTATTTTCTGTCTGTGTGAGAGAACTTTCAAGTCCGTGGTTAGTCAGCACAGAACAGAAATTTGTGTTTCAGAGAGAAAATGTTAAATATTGCTGAAACACATCACAACATTGTCAGAGTTTTTAACATGAAAAATTTTTGTCAGCTTTCTTGCTGTTTCTAGAGGCAAAGAAGGAAGGAGTGACTGGTGCTTCCTTAGCTGAATCAAATTAATGAGTTTATGGATACTCCCTCTCTTAATCTTTCAGTGATGTTTGAAAGCACACACAAGCACAATCCAAGTTAGTTTTAATATTTCTGAACAAGAGAGACAGCTCTTGCAAAATTTTTCAAGTAAAACCAGACTTGAAGTCTCACAAGCTGACATTCTCATGGAAAGAAGCTTTTTATTTGTGGTGTGTGAGAGGAATTGCTGGATACACCATCAGTTACATTCAGGACAAATGAAAGCTGGGAGAAAATAAATTTGGAAAGCAATTGCACATAGGCTTTAAAAGAGATGATGTAGGGGTGAAGTCTGAAGAGGTGTGAGGCATTTTGCAGATTTACATGTTGTATTAAGACATATAGAAGTCATTTTATGTGCTCTTCCCTTTGATTATTTTAGCAACTTTGAGGTGCTAGTTATTTTTTTGCTTTGCTGAAGACTTTGCCAAAATCTTTGGGTAACTCAACAAGTGCTGCAGCCTGAGCAGCACTCCTGTCCCCAGGCTTTGGAGAGGGGGCTCTTCTGCTAAAGGAAACCCAGACACATCCAGCCCTTTCAGAAGAATGTCTTTTTATCTCTAGAGAATGGGAAATTCACCAAGTCTTTCTAGATCTGAAAGGATTAGAATGGCCTTAACTCACATTTGTTGAAGAAGAGAATCTGTTTCTAGTTTTGTCCGACTTTCATTTGTGATGGATAATGGCCTATGAAAATTTGATGGCTTTACAGGACAAAGTGCAAAAACTTAAACTTCTAAAATGTATTTCACATATGACACAAAAATTGTGGTAGAAATTTACTTGTTTTTTCACACATATTTGGAAGTCTCTCTTGCAAGAAAAAACATTGTCCTAATTTTAATGAGAGTGAAATAATTTTGAATTTTTATTGCCATGCTATCCTCAAGTTCAAAAATCAATAATAGCCAGTATCTCTGCCTATTTCTCTTTTGATTAATAAGATACAATTTGTAGTGAGGAAGAAGGAGTGTCTTTCTGGAAGGCAGTCATTCTGATTTCTGAGTATTAAGTATGTTTTCTTTGGGTTATTTGTCTAGGGTGTTGTGAAACTACTGACTTATGCTCTTGCAGCCTCAGGATGAAATCACTGCTTTTTCTTGCAAGAAGGTGGCAACATATCACCAGATGTTATAAGAATAACGCAGATTCTGCATATGATTCCTATCACCCCAAGAGGTCTGAAGTAGCATCCAGCAGTTCTAATTTTGTTTTATTCATCTGAATCTTTAGAGCAGTGAAAAACAGGGTGGAAGGAGGGCTCTGAGCAGAAACTGTAGGAGTAAAGTGAGTAGCTTTCAATAACTTCTAAATATTTGCAGGGATGTTTTGCTCTGATATTGAATAAAATTGATTTCCTCCGGAGATCTGCTTCATTCCCAATCCGTTAATCAAAGAGCAAAACTCAGCACTGTTTACAAATGCTCTTTAAATTGCAAAATTCAAAACATTCCCAATGCACCTGGATGTGTTCCTGTGTCACCTGCTCTAGGTGACCCTGCCCTGGCAGGGGGATGGGACTGGATGATCTCCAGAGGTCCCTTCCAACCCTAACTATTCTGTGAGTCTGAGGAAATGCATAGCAGCCCTGTGATCTGCTCCTTTAACTCCTAGCTACGCTTGAAGCCACATAAAATGTTTGTGTCTTTAAGACTGATCACACTCTGATCTGTGTCTTGCTGCTGTCTATGTCCCTGCTCAGTCACAGCTTTCTGCTGATGGGAGGTTACAGCTGCTCCAATGGTCATTGGAACATTGGGGTCCCAGCTTTTTTAGCCCTTGGCAATGAGCCCAAATTGCTCAGCTAAAACATGAAGAGATGTACTTTTAAACGAGAGCAAATATGCTGTGTTTTGTTTGGAAAGGTAAGAGAAAAATCCTGAAAAGATTAAATTGTAAACTATTGAGGAGTCTCCCAGAGAGCTAATTTTGTATTGGGTCAGATCAAAAATATTGTTGGGTTTTTTATATTCTTTTTTTTATTATGGGAGATTTAATGGAGTAATTGGAGCTCTGAGGAAGCTATTTATTAACATCAAGTCTTGTTAATTGGGATATAGTTGCCTTTTAGTTTACTTCTGGGCAGGCCAGTACTACCCAAGTTCTCATCCACGATAGTAACCTCCAGAAATTGTTTTCCTTATTTTTGAAATTTAAGAAAATAAAGTGAAATTATATCTGTAGCAAACTTAAAATGGAAGTTTTGCTTCATTGGGATTGAAATTCAGCTTGCATCATTGGGATTTCTGTGTTTCCTTGAAGTAAAATGCTGTAGGGCCTTGTGTCCACATTTTGATCTCCCATTACTGCCATGATTAGTGAAGTTTTCTTGAATTACCATTTCTTAATGCTGACATAGATTTTAGACTATAGTAACCTGCTGAGTATTTTCTAGAAATAGATTAATTTTTGTTTTCTCTACCAACTTTGTGAAAAATAGGAAAAAAAATTTGAATGGTTGTCTGTCTTTATGGTTAGGCCACCCCCCACTATTCTGACTCCTCCCTTCTCTGCAGTTGTGGTGCTGCCTGGTGTGTCCAGGGCAGTTCCCTCAGCAGTGGTTGGTGTCACTGTACATGGAAGTAGAGTTGCTTTTCCTACACTTCCCACTGAATGCCTTTGCTGGGAGGCTGCATTGCTCCGTGATTGAAATGACACCACGGTGTAAACCAGGGGATCTAAACTTACTAAGACACAGGAATGTAGGTAGTCCTTCATCAGGCAAATTTTACAGAAAACATGTTTATTATACTGCATTCTTCTTTCATGTATTGCATTTGTAGCCATTGAGGTGTCTCCTGTTAGAGGAGGAAAAGAAGTGAGCAGCTCGGCAGGAAGCCAGCTAAGGAGATGATCTGGGTTTGCAAACAGCAGTTTGCTCACAGGTTACTCCTGCTCTTTATGAGAGGCAAGTGACCATGTCCATCCCTTTGGAACAGGCAAGGTGCTATCAGAGAGCACGCATAAGAGTCACACAGGCATTCTTAATTAAGTTTATGATCTCCTTGTCCTTTTGTGTTGACACTGCAGTTCAGGCAGCAGCCCCTGTGGAGCCTGATGTGATGGGAATAGCTGCCTGCCTGAAATCCACTTGCTGCAGCTCCTCACTTTCCTGCAGGCACAATTTTGTTTGATCAAGACCCAGGTTTAAGAGGAAAAAGTACCTCTATTGTATAGGCTAGAGAGAAATGAAAAGTTTTGCATTTGTTCTTTGCCAGAAGACGTTCAGTCTCAAGTCATAATGACTTCAGTCTCAGTCTATGCAGAACTGCTGTCTGGTTCCAGATTTTTAAGGAACATCCAATTTCTGTAAGAAAAGAACCCACAATCATGGCATTACCCTTTTCTGGTTCAAAATTTTAACTGTTTCTTTAGTTAAGTTCCTTTTCATGAAGCTTTTCCTCATAAATTACAGCTATGCCTCAACGTTTTCATCTTTCTTGATGTGCACATTCTTACTTGACCTCAGTTAAATTCACTTTTTATTTCTGAGTTTATTCCCAAATGCCTGGTCTGTAGTGACCAAAATGCTCAAAGATTTTCTTCGGGTCACAAGTCTCAAGAGAGCTGCTAGTTTCACTGCTATGTGCTTGCATTTGCTGCTGAAACAGGTGAAATTGGAAGAGGTGTTCCTTGGCTTTGGCTAATAGGTAATTTTGACAGCATTGAGTGTATTTTAAGAGGAGTTGAGGATATGGTGAGCTGCTAAGAACACACTGTCACTTGAACACACTGTCAATTGCCTTGGCAACTCACTGTTGTATATTACAGCTTTGACTGGCTTCCAGTCTGAAATATACTATGAAAGAAGTGGTTATTCATATCCCTCAATCTGTTTTTCCAGCACTGTATGGAGACAGGAGCACAACAACACACACATTAAACCCACACAGCACGAGAAAATCTCGAGTGAGTGGAGGTTTTTCTGCAGTGCCCTCATGGGAGGAAGATGACTAATTGACAGTGCTGAGCTGCCACATCCTGAATTTCTGGCTCTTCTGATGTTTCTCTTGCATTTGCTGGCATCCAAACCAGGCAGAGCTAATTACAAGGGATCAGGGAAGACTTAATTCTCATGAGAACACTAAAAAAGGACAACAGTGAACAACTGACAGCAGAGCTTGTAATTTTTGTCAGCCCTGTTCATTTTGAATGCTCACTTGCATAGCATGTTAATAGTTCAGTAAGTTGTTAAACAGACTTTTTAAACTGCAAAAATGAAAGCCACAAGGTCTAAAAACGAAAGGGAAATACGTGTTATTGTGGGAGTTCTGTAAGCATCTAGATGCAGACAAAAAAGACCTTAAAGCTTTGCTGTCTTTCCTCCATAGAAGTGCTTTTTAGTGCAGTTTGTGTCCTGCAGCTATGGGACTGCTGCAGAGTTCTTTCCTGCCCTGTCCCTCCACTTGTGCTGTGGTGGCATTAGCTTTTTGTAGTTCAATCTGCATCAGATGTAACAGTATGAAAATAATTACTTTATTTTCATGGGCAGAAGTTTGGCATAAAAACACTTTCGTATCAAAGTTTTTACATGCCCTGTGATTTGAAATGGGGAATGTTGGGTTTCTTCCAGCATCAGTTTCTTCTGTTCAATATTTTTATATAAACCAAAGACCCAACGGAATTCATTAAGCAGAGGAATGTTTTTTTTTTTTTGCTGAAAAAAGAAAGGCATTCAATACCACAATGATTAGTTCCCTACAGTAAGGAAGATTGGAGTCTTTAGGAACAAAATAAGTCAAGAATCCTACAGACAAGTGAAAAAATAATTATTGAACTGGAAGACAAATTCTTGAACGAGAGAGATGACAGAAACCTCAAAAGTTGTCAGACATGGTTTGAAACTTGTATTTAATTTTGTGATGTGGTAAGAGAGTAGAAAAGTGAGACACTGAAGGACAAGAGCAGGACCAGAAGTACCAGCAGTTTTCCATGGGCACTTCCATCAGGGAAGTGATGTGTTTGTGTGTTATATCTGTAAAATGGCTCGTGCCCAACATCATGAGCACTGAGCTCTTGGTGCTTCTGCAAGGCTGACAGCATAATGAGGGTTTGGACAGTCTGTAATTCAAAATCCAGACAGCTGAGACTGGTAAATCTAGAAAAGAATGACCCTGGCTTGCAATTTCAATAGCAGGCTAAGAGAAATGAGCTTTCCCAATAATCTCTGCTAAACTGGGGGAAAAAATCTACCAAATCAGAATTGTTTCATCTTTTGATGGCTGGCAGCCAAGTACCTCAATAATTCTGTTCACGGCAAAGTAGCAACAGCTTTGAGATATGGCCAACATTGTGGAGACACAAACATTTGAGTTTATTAAATATGCTTTTCCTTGGAGATAATGACATGTAAAATTGCATGACATTCTGGAAGACTCATTTTCAATTAGGATGGTGCTACAGCAGTTCTGGGGCAGGTGTGTGGACTGGATGTCTGTCACTGGGTAACAATCTCTGTTTCTTTTATAAAGAAATTTTACATTTTTTTGCTCCCACCATGCGGGTTTTTTTTTCCCATTTCTCTCTTAAATGGCATATGAAAATATTAGAAATGTGTGTTTTTCCTGTGGTCAGTGGCACTGTGGCAGTGTCTCTCCACCTTGTGTAACTTTTCCTCTCTGCCCCACTGGGTTTGTGCCTGTTGCAATGGTTAATGTGCTGTCTTTGGACACCTCCCTGTTCACTTCAACAGCTGCACACAGCACAGAAGAAAACAGCTGAATGTTCTTCCCCCACTCTGCTTCAACAGCCCTTTTATCTCCAGCTGTACAAAGAACCTCTCCTTTGCTTTGTGGGTACTTATTTCAACTCCCATGTACCTAGCTTCCTGTTCTTGGCCAGTTGATTGCTGGCCCTTATGATAATAAACAGTAATCTTGTCTTGTCACAAGAAAGTTTTGGGCACAGGACAACACAGAGTTTTAACATGAAGCTGTGAGATTCCTGCAGCTGGTTGATAAGAAGCTTGACTGGGTACCTTTCTGAGGTTTATAAAAAATGAAACATTGGAGAATGACAAATCCTTTAGTCTACCAATACACAACTTCATTTGTGAGCAAAGGCAACACTGTACTTGGAAGATTACAGAAAACTGTGGGCACTGCTTACATCCCAACAAGAAGTTTGCTGCTGACCAAATAAAAGATATTTACATCACTTTTGTGTGCACTGAATATCTGTGGCCATGGTTGCTATATTTTATGTACAAACAATAATCCATTCTTCAGCTGTCCTGGTGGATCATCAGGTCACTGCTGAATGTTCAAGAGTGCAGGTGTGGGAATTGCAAAATCACTGATGTGTGGCAGCTTTATAGAAGCAGCCCATTACTTTGAGCAAATGGCTGCTTTTGATCTGTTTGGTGATTGAGCAGGTGCTTTTTCAGGAGAGGAAAGTCTCTCTGCTTCACATGCAGCTTGCTTTTCATGCATAATAACAGCATTTCTCTAACCTTCAAATGTTTTGGTTTTAGAAAGGCCTTATTTTTTGCTTTTCTGGTTATAGAACTAAGATGGTTAAACAACTTTGTGCTGCATATGAGCTGAGATTTTATTCCAGCATGAGGAATTATAATAGAGTAGTTATGAGTCACTTGCTCCCACCACTGTTTTATTGAAAATGATAGGTTTGGCAGAAATGTAAGAAAGCCAAGGATATCAGAGACACTCAAGGAGATTATTCAGGAGATGTTTTTTCTTTTGTCGACTGGACACTTATAAAAAAGAATTCTATGATTTATCAGTTCTCAATTGCTGGGTTTTTTTACCTGTGGTAGAATAGCCAGCAGAAGAGAGTGTTTATGGCCTGATCAGTACAATCTCTACAGAAATTCAAGAATTTTTAAAAAATCTTTGTCAGAAGTGTCAGAGTAGATGATTACTGCTGCCATGCCTGTCTCATTACATGATAAACTGAAGCTTCTGTTACAATACACTGCATCTGTTTAATTGTCTATTGATAACGGAGGATGCAGCCATACATACTGGACCAATATTATATAGACCAATATTATGAGGAAACAAACAAGCACACGGTACCAAGCACACAGTGGTGAGCACATGGTGGCAAGCACATGGCACAGCCAGAGGACACAGTGGCAAGCAGCAGGCCAGTGTCTCAGTGGGGCTGGCGGGACACACGTGGCTCTCTGCATTTGGGCAGTTGATGCCTTAGGGTTTAGCTTTTATGTTTTTTAGATTCTGTGCTGTTTTAGTGGGTAGTTTTAGGTTTCACATTAAATGCTACTGAATTCTCTTCACAGAGTAGATAGACAAAACAATTCCTTCTCTAGCTCAATACCAAGGACA
>JAWWMU010000238.1:4095805-4116718 GCA_035048155.1 Cinnycerthia olivascens
AACCAGGAGGATGGAGCTTCATAACCTGAAGCTATGGTTGGACAATTGATTCTAATATGCTAATGGACCAGAACTTAAAAAATTGTGAAACCTCGTGATTGGGTGTCCATTTGTGACCATTTTGGGACATCTTGGGTGTGGTCTGGCTGGACTCCTGTGCAACCCAGGTGTACCCATTGAGGCCTTTTAATAAATATCGACTTTATCCTCTTGCTCTGTCTAATCTCTGTTCCAGAAGGCATCACAGTGAGGAGGTGATCCAGGGAGCCCAGCAGCGCTGTGTCCCTGGTCCCTGTACACGGCAGGTTTCACCTGAGGAGGCACAGCCACCATCCTGTGCCCTGGTGGAGCCCTGCCAGCTGCCCCAGCCTGGCCCCTGATGATGCCATTCCCACTGTGGACCCTCAAGGCTGATACTGTGCTGGAGAAACGACCTGGGAGGATGGGTGGCCCCTTCCTTGGGGGAGGCTGCAGCTTTTGCAGTGGTTTGTGTGGGGCTGGCTGCAAGCTCAGCATGGCATTCCTGCAGCTAGTCCATGGAATTCTCCTGTTTTCATCAATCAAAATGTTGCCATAATCCTGGACTCTCACTGTTAAGGTTGCCTTTTTTACCATACCTCCTTGTGACCTCCTGCATTGTACTGATTGCTTTTTGTTCTGAAATTGCATGAAACCAAAACCATTTTTTATAGTGCATATTTTCAGTTCTTGTCTGTAAGCAGAAACATTTTCTTGTAGTTTTGTTTCCCAAGGTTCTGTCTGTTTAATCACTGTCTCCATTCATGGGAAAGAGATGTGTGTTGTTATCAGTTGTTGGGCGTTTGTTCATGGGGAAGATCAGCTCTTGTCCTATCTTTTGAAACCACTTAGGGAGTTAATATAATTGTAATGCCTCAGGCCTGGATTTATAAACTTATATATACCTTCTGTGAAAGAAAATTGGCAAATCATTGTTCATGTCAGTGAAATTTTGCCAGCATTTCAAGAGAAAGATCAGTGGATCACAAGTTATTATGAACTCTTTTCTTAAATTTATTAGTCTCCACTCTTGCAAATGGCCCTGCTAAAATAATTCTCAGTATTGATGGGAACAACTCCATGTCAGGTAGTTTGAAATGTGACTTTGAAAGACCTCCATGGTTTTCATGAGTGGATCATATCCACAACATAGCTGAGGAATGTACAACCTGCTGGTTTATCAGATGAGAGAATACAGACATATTAGAAGTGACTAGAGAGTGGCCTTTTTTTCTTTTGTAATCTAAGATTTTATTTCTCATGAGAGAGCTCTATTTAGTTAAGCAAGGATTTAGGAGTAGGTTATAATTCAAGCCACCTTACTTCATTTAGTTTCTTTCATAAAAGGCATAAAACTCAAAGTTGATGATTGAGCAAAGAAATTAGGTGAACTGGGAACTCTAAACAGATCTACAAAAGCACAAGGAAAATTAAGCACAGATTATTCTGTTCATGTACAAAGTCATTTAGATGGTGAATGGAAACCATATACTGTGAAAACCAGCAAATATTCCATGTTAATAAATAATTGAAACTCCTTAGGGTAAAATATTCATTTGCAGTAGACGCCTAATAAAACTAGAAGAAATAAAAAGGGCATAAGACCACTGAAGAATACCCAGTACATGGTAAAGGACTGCACTGCACCTGCATCAAATGCCCCAGGTTAACAAATGGTGTCAAAGGGAAACTGATGATCAGACAAAGTGAAATAATAGAGCAGGCTGGTTACCTACTGATAATATCTAGTAGAAGAGTCTTTTCCCAACCATTATGCATATTCATAAAGAACAGGTTTAAAACTTAGTTCTGTCTTAAACACCAAGAAATAGATACGTGGCAGTTGGGGTTCAAATATTTATTTGAAGATTGCTGCTTTAAAAAGTATCTTTTAAGAAAATTAAAATATATGAAGAGGAACAAAATTACCCAGAAATATTTTGCTACTGTTCTGTGGCATGTCTGTCTATAAAGTGAATATTTGTAATTCCAGAGACATTTGTAATTATTACCAGTGCTTGTTCAAACAGTGAGACAAAGCCTGCTGTCTGAGGACAATGTGAACACAGGAAAAAATCCCTTTAATCTGTTGTCAAAAACTACATACACCAGCTCTGAACGCATAGGCTTTTTAAATGAGGTCTGACCTCAGATATGTTGCTGCTGCTGTTGTCAGAAAATGGTAAATTATGGGAGTTTAATTTTTTCCATTGCAGACTCCTGGATTATTGCCACTATAAAACAGCAGTGACTGGCAGAGGGGACAAACAGACATAGGGACAGGAGCACAGAGAAACCAGCCCCAGGAACTCCTGCAATCGCCCAGCTAGGGACACACAGCCTGTGACAATGGGAGTGAGCACTCAGACCTGTGCTTTGCATCTTTACTAAACAGTGGTATTTGCACAAAGGGCTGGAAATAACTGTAATCAAGGTAAAGATTAAACTGAATGCAATGAAGACATCTTGGTGCTGTCCTTTGTGTAACTCTAAGCAATGACTTGCACCACTGAACTGGCTTCCACTCTGTTGCTGTCCAGGTGACCATATTTCTGTTCTTCTCTCCCTAAACAACCTCACCCAAAGAAATACCACATGAGCTTTTGTTTTACAAAACAACTTTAAAGTTCTCTTAGGTAGTTTCATGGCACGTTTCTTCACAAAATGTGATGCTTCATAAGAACACAAAACCATTTGATACGCTCTCACAGCCAAACCATATCAGACATTATTGATATTCCTCAGCTTCTTTGGCTTTTTTGGATCCTGTTGGCCTAGCTGCTGAATTGTTTTATTGTTCTTAGCTTTGCTGAGTATTTCAGAACTGCAGCAAGGTTTTGCAAGAGCCAACTGTGGTACCGTTATGTTTATTTCATAAAAAGCTTTTTGTTGCTTTATACTCATATTCGTCAAACTGGCCTCTAAACCAGTCTGAGATCTTTATGAGCTTTATAGATCTGTTGTAACTCACAGAGCATGGTCTCATGGTCTGATATTTCAGTCTTTATGCAACTTCTAAAAATACAGAGGCTAGAGCCACAGTAAGCCCCATGTTGTCAGCAGCTACTGGGGATTGTCCTGCTGTGGATCAGGCAGCAGTGCAGGACATGCATCCCTGCTCCTCAGCAGTTTCCACTCAGACAAGGCACAAACATGATTCCACGGAGAGCTAAGCAGCAATGCAGCTGAGGTCCAGGGAGAAGGGATTGCAGCCCCTCTAGGAAAGGGGAGGAAAAGAGCTGTGCTGCATGAGGACAGTGTGTGACATGCTGTGTCAAAGTCTTGGGAAGGAGAGCTGAAGTTGGCAGCTCACTTAAGTGCTAGATTTGTGTTCCACCTGTGGAACAGAGAGGGATGAGGAGGGGAGAGGGAAAGGCAGCAATGCTGGGATGCCTGAGGAGAGGGCTGGGGTTTGTTAACTGCAGCTGGAAGTGTTTGGGCCTGATCCCCTCACCTCTTACTGTCCCTCACTTTCAGGACTGTTGTAGCAAAAGAGGCAGCAGGATGGAAATGTTTTGCTGTTTCAAGCACATTCTCCTTTCTGACAAGTACTTGACTTGTCTTGAGCCAGACCTGCATTGGCTTCTACCCTGGTAGAAAGAGAATTGAGAGAAATTATATCTTCCAGAAAATTGCAAGGATGAGTTACAGCCCAGAAACCCATTTTTGTTTGCTGCAGCAATAAGTGTATCTCCTTGATTTGCCCTGAACACAAAACAAACCAGGGTCCTTTTCCCCCACTATTTTTTTCGTGTTTAGTATCACCTGTCTGCAAACAGGAAAGAATATGGACAGTTTGAATTTTCCCTCTCCTATATTGTTCTCAGTTTCGCGTCCTATTGTGCAAAAATTCTGGTCTCAGTTAATCCAAATTCTGGGAGACTTCATTATGGCTGGGAGAGTCTGACTTTGTGTCCTGGGCATCCTCCTGTGGTCAGTGACAGAACAGGGTGCTGAGGCAGGTGAGCTTTTGCTCTGCCTCACCGATTTCTGATTTCCAGTTGAAGACAGTGATTCTGAGTGTCACTCCTTTATGGCTTGGACATGTTGTAACAGCAAATGAGAGGGGATGGAGATTCATGCTCAATAATTTTCTTCATCTGAGATGTAGAAAGCCTGAAGTGTATTATTATTTTGAAGTCTGTAGTTAAGTCTTGATTAGAAAGAAGCTAAATATGTGCAAAACTGCATCTTGAAAACTAGACTGCAGTTTTTTACGTTTAGTAGTCTCTTGGGAAGGATTTTACACACCCTTTCTATCACACAGTGCTGATGTTTGTTTGCATTGGAAGCAGTTTTCTTATGTTTCATCTCTAGTGAAAATTTACTGTTGTGTCAATCAATTGTTCACTACTTATTTATTAACATAATTATTTCCCTTACTAATTTTCTATTACTCATTTTTTGTTGTTGCTTTCTTTCATAATGCAGTTCCTCAGCTCCCAAGTGAAAGTACATGTTTTCTACTTCAAGGGGATTTTTTTGGGTTTGATGTTTGTTTTCCTTTTCCCCCCTCTCCTACATCTGCTTATCATTTTTTCTTAATTAGAAAATGAATGTGATCAAGAGGTCCTTACTTTGCCAGCTCAGTTTGAAATGCAAACTACAGCTGCAGTTAAGAGTTGATAGCTCCCATGAGAATTCAGATTACCATGGTGAGGCTTGATAATTGTGAGGAAACAATGACCAAAAGCTTCTGAAAACACGAATTTTTTAAAAACAATTATGTTGTTAATGCACCAGTCTGTTGCTATCGACATATTGGTTAGGTGGTTTTGTGGGGAAAGAGAGGCACGTACAGAAATATGACTTTTTAAAAAATTTTGATGTTTTCTTGCAAACTAGGTGATATGGAACTGTGTCTCTGCCACCTTCTGTGCTCTTTCTTTCTGAGATTTGCAGGTTACAGTCTATTTACAGGATGTCTTTGCAAATGAACTGTGTATGACTCCAGAATCAAAATGCAGTCTGCAGAGCATTGAAAGCCAGTCAAGCCTTTTTCTTGAGGTCACATGTTTAATGACACTGGACCTGAGTTTCTGTTCATGGCACTGCCTCCTGATTTCTGCTTCTGTTCCACCTTCTTTGCAGCTGCATCACGCAATCCTTTTCTATTTTGACAATTTATAAAGTGTAGGTGGAGATTACTGTTCTGTAAATTAAAGGAGGATGCTGCTGCTGGGAGAAATGGAAATTATACTGCTGTCAATGGGAAAAGATTGGTGAGGATTGTGAAATATGTGGAGATCTCTTCCTTCCCTGCACTGTTCTGTGTTCAAAAGCTCATTCTGTTTAAGGATATATGAGCTACCTATGAAATCTTGCAAGATCACCAGCCAGCGGGGGCTGGGACGGCTTCAGGATGGTGGCAGTGCCCTCACTGGTGGTACTTAAAAAGTCATTGGAAAAGATAAGAACTTGTTTGTTAACAAAAATAAATGTTAATGAGAAAATTCCCACTGCTAGGTGCACATTAGTCTTGGCAATTAATTTTTTGGGTTTTCTTCTGTGAAGCAGAGGTGTGGTAATGTGAAAATGAGAAATCATTCAGAGCACTGAGGCAGCTGTGGTGGGGTGACCCTGGCTGAATGCCAGGTGCCCACCAAAGCCACTCTCAGCTGCTCTCCTCAGCTGGGCAGGGGACAGAAAATACAGCAAAACCTGTGTGGGGTGGAATGAAGCAGGGAGAGGTCCCTCACCAGTTACTGTCAGGGCAGAACAAAAAATCAGTTTATTACCAATCAAATCAGAGCAGGATAATGAGAAATAAAGACTCATATCCTAGAACACCTTTCCCCCTACTCTCCCCTCTTCCCAGGCTCAACATCACTCCCAATTTCTCTTCTTCCTCCTGGCAGCAGTGCAGGAGCACAGGGAATGGGGGATGAGGTCAGTCCATCCATCATGTGTTGTCTCTGCCACCTCTTCTTCCTCAGTCGGAGAACTCCTCCCACTCTGTCCCTGCTCCAGCGTAGGGTCCCTCCCACGGGAGCCGGTTCTCCATGAATTTCTACAATGCAAGTCCTTCCCAGTGAACTGCTCCAGTGTGGGTCACTCCCTTGGGATGTAATCCTTCAGACACAGGCTTCACACGAGGTCACAGCCCCCTTTGGGCATCCCCCTGCTCCAGTGTGGTCTCCTCCATGGGCTGCAGGTGGGTTCTGCTCCCCCATGGACCACCATGGGCTGCAGGGGCACAGCTGCCTCACCTTGTGTGACATCCCAGGCTGCAGGGGAACCTCCGCCCTGGTGCCTGGAGCATCTCCTGCCCTGCCAGGGGTGTCTGCAGAACTGTTCTCTCACACATCCTCACTCTTCTCTTCACTGACTGCTATTGTCCCTGTACAGTAACTTTTTCCTTAATTCTGTTATCACAGAGGTGGCACTGCTATCTCTGCTGGGCTCAGCTTTGGCCAGTGGTGAGTCTGTCCTGGAGCTGGCTGGTGTTGGCTTCATCAGACACCGGGGTGGCTTCTGGCAGCTTCTCACAGAAAGCCACCCCTGTAGCCCTGTTCTGGTTTAGGGCAAATTTGGGAAAAAACCTTCGGATGGAGTCTCTCTAGAAAGCAAATCTGAGCCGCTCCTCTCCCCAGCTGGTTTGGGATAGGAAAAAAAATTCTTTGGAGGAAAGTGGAAAATAGTTGTTTATTTAACAGTCAAAGCACTCCCCAGCACAACAAATGGACAACACTGACCAACAAACCCTCTGTGTGCCCCACAGAGATGCCAAATTCAGAAAGTCTCTCCCNNNTCCAGTTTTAAAGGCACAAAACTTATTTCTGAGCTAAACAGATGAATGGGGATACAATTTAGCATCAACCCAGGACAAACCCCAAGGTCTGGCCATGCAAACCCAATACAGAGGTCCACAGAAACATTTTGTTCCTGATCTCTTTATTTGTTTTCTTTGTACTCCTTTGCTGCAATACTCAGCATCTGGGAAATGATGCAGAATGTTAAAGTACCATTGTCATTGCTTCAGCTGAACTCACCATCAAGCAGAGGTGTGCTGCAGAATTCTGAGGTATGCCTTCTTTTGGATTTGATGCTTTTCCCCCCATTTTCTGATTTTCTTGTTCCTTTGTTTGTGTTTAACACTGCTGCAGGTGGGAATATAGACCTGAAGAGAGATGGAGTGTAATCTCAGACAGAATTCCTGGCTGGCAGACTCCCATGACTACTGGCTGCAGCATTTCTCTCAAGGTATTGGATAGCTCTCCAATCATCAGGTCTGGAATGTTTCCCAGCCTCTCCCCTCTGCCTGGGCAAGGGTGTTCATCAGACTATGAACAAGACCGTCTGGAAAAAAACGAAAACGTCCCAAACTGTGTGCTTAGGAATGAACCATATCTCTGGACGTAGATAATCACAAAAATTCTATCTGGCAACTAGCGGGTGCACAGAGGCAGGAGGGCTGTGATGGCCTGCTGGTGCTGACAGGCTGATGAAAACAAGGGAGCTGTAGTTAAGCTGATCCATGCAGGGAGCCATGGACATTTTGTTTCTTTTGTCCCTTGCAAACTGGAACTCTAATTGTTATATTGAGCCTAACAGAGGAAAAAATCTGTTTTGGAGCATAATTATGGTTTGTGGCCATTATAGCACAAATACTGCAGAGTAATTTAGGAGTAGGTAATGAGGTTGAATTTTGGATCCTTGCTGTTACAGGGGTAGATGTCACTGTTGGGTGATTTTTGTGCAGCAGTGTGTCATACATAGGGCTGTATCATTTGGTTGCTTGGTGTTTCCCTAGTAAAATATAACTTTTTATCTAAGTTTTACAGAGAGCAGGCTTCCCAGCTGAAGAGAAGAGCAGAAACTGGCTAAGTCCTCTATGCTCAGAGTAGGTTCTGCCTCTTTTGAGCTGGTGTTGCCCCCTGGTGACATCCTGGAAGGTGGCTGGACTCAGAAGGATGTAGAAGTAATTCGAATTTTTTGACAGACATCTATATGAAGGCAAAAATAGGTTTTACTTTGGCATTGTACAATAAGAATTGTGAAACATCTTACTGCACAAGAGTTTGTTGCATAAAGAGAATGTATACGGGTCCTACATTGACTGCCCTCCGTAAGAACAAGCTTAACTCTGAACCTGTAGTACAATGTGCAAATCCTGTACCACTTACCAAAATGAGATATCAAGATATTGAAATATTCACTGTTACCCAAATCTATCCTGTTTTCTGTCTTGCCTGTCCTACACGATACAGCTTGGTGGAGGAGAGGACTCAGTCCATGTGCTGCGCATAGGCATGGCCAGCCCCTGGTTGAGGTTGCTGGACAGAAATGCAGTATGAGCATCTCCAGGCCCCTGCTGCTCTCTCAGCACACACATTTGGCTCCTGTTGCTCACTTCCTGGGGTGGGTCTGATCCCTCGGTCAAACGGAGCCATTCCCTCAGCAGTTCCCTCTGCTTCTTTGTTCTGTACCATCAATTCTTCCCTTTGCAGGAGTCTGAAGGGAGACGTGCAGGCTGGTTTGGTTCAGTGCTCCTGGTGAGCTCCACAGCCCCGACAAGATGAAGTCATTTTGTTGCCATCCAACTTCACAACGTACACAGAGAACTTCACTCTCTGCCAATCAGGTACCTGCATTTTAGTGACCAAAATGTGGGTTTGGTGGGCCTGTGCTGATCTGCACTGATTACCTCATCTCAGGACCTTTTTAAGTCTTGATGGTTTGCAGGGAGAAAGAGGAAGGAAATTCATTTAACCAGCTCAGTTTTCTGTGTCCGTGTCATCTGCAGATAGTCTGGATGGGTAGCAGAGTTAGTGTTACTGTTGTTTTCTTTGGTGTGTGAATTTCTGTGCTTCAAGGTCTCCTTGTGTGGTATTAAAGAAACTCTGGGAACTTTAGTCCTACTATTATGCCAGAAAGATTTTTATAAGAGTTTTACAAAGGTAAATAATGCCAGTGTGATAATTATTTTATTATGTCAAGTGAGAAAATTTAGCTTTTTATCTTTTAAAATTCAATCTAAAAGCACTATTCCATTCTCTTCTTATCCAGTAAAAGAACTGAAAATGATTTTCCTTGGAACACAGATAAGAAAACATACTAGTGATTAAAGATAATATTGTGGAATGTCTGGCAGGGTTCAGTGCGTCAATAACTCTGATGTGTAATTAAAGTAATTGAAAATGCCCCGTGTGTGTTCTCTGATAGAAGGCAGTAAAAAGATCACTGGGGTACCAAAGCTCTTGCACAATACCAGATAGATTTTAAAATCAATCCCTTTTATTTTTAATCCCTTTTATTTGAATCCTTTAAATATCCATAAAGCTAAAACCTGAGCCTGCATCATCACCTTTAGATTTCCCGTTGAGAGAGAGGAGCTCATATTTCATTCAGCTTGTTGGTCAGGTCAGCAGAAGGGGCTGGATTTCAGCTGAGAAACAGGGCCAAAGGGGCTCCTCAAGGTTGCTGACATCCAACAGAGCTGGGCTGGGTCTCTTTTCTTTTCCCTAGCAGTTCTCTTCTTCACAATCCAGTCTTGAACCTCCATCTTTTTCCATTTTTTCTTTTTTTTTTTTAAACTACATATGCTTATACTTTCCTTTCTGTACTTTCTTAATATCTGTCTGAAATTAACCCTAGGATAATAGGAAAATCTGTTATTTAGAAATCTAGTAGAAGGAGGACATCTTCCTGATATAGATTACTTATTTGCAGATGGGTCCTGGACTTCATTTACCCAGAACTCTACACTGGAAAGAATTGAGAATGTTTTGGGACCGCTCTAATTTTAACAGAAAGGCCAAAACTGTTTGAGACTTTGTAAATGACTTCAGGGAATATGCAAGAGAAAGTATTTTCTATGAAAAAGCAGTTGCAAATCTGTGTTTGTTTCGCCCCAAGTTCCGACCTAGCCAAGGGTTAAAGTTCCTTCTGAATTTTCTTCATCAGAAACTAGTGAGGGCATCCAGCCTTTAAAGAAGCTTGAAGTAAAATGTCATCTTTCCTGGTGAAATGTTGTTTCTCTCAGAGTGATTTGAGAGTTGGAGCTAGGACAAGAATAGAACAGGCTGTGGCAGCTGGAAGGGGCCCACAGTGACCCTCTAGTGCAACTGCCTGGGAGCAGGCAAGAAATCAGAGCCTTCCTTCTTCTGACCCTCCAACCTTCACAAGGCTTTTCTTCTAATACTTGGCTGAATCCTCCTTTTTCTCCTAAGGACACATTTGAATCATAGGCTTTGGAATCATGAGTTCAAAGTAATTAAACATATGTCCATACCGAACCATGATTTTATGCAGTTAGTAAGCTCTGAATTTTTTTCAAATTCGAAATACTACTTTGATGATGAGATGCTAAGACAAAAATGCACGTAGCCAGGCTGATTTAACTCCCTGTGTCCTCGATGGACATAGGCAGTACTGCATAATCAAAACATTCTGACTGGTTTTCTTTTATGAAAAAGAAAATAAGTTCTCAAAATTAAGGAATGTAAAATGAAAGGTATGTGTTGCTGTCATGTTTCTGAAGGAAGATGGATGTTGTTAGTGGCTTCTGTTGTATTTTATTAAAAACTCCTTGCATCAGAAGTGCTAAATTGTTGTTAACTCTTGTACAAACAATGTCCTGGTGCTGACAGGCTCCATCTGTACAAGTCCTTGCAAGTCAGAGAGCCTTTGGAGCAAGTCCTGGGGCTCTAGAAATGCTGGGGTGGTAGTCCTTGTCACATGGGGCCCTTTTGAACTGTCTCTTGGGGAAGTTTTTGCTGGCAGCATTGCTGAATTGCTGGCTCAAAAGGGCACAGATTTGGGATATTCCAGTATCCATCATACTTTCATGTAACTGAGCAGCAGCAATCAGTGTTTTATTCTTGCCTCAGGAGGAAGTGATGGAGATTAGCATTGATGCCTTCTGGAGGCTGACCTGGAACAGACTAGACAGAGCAAAAGTTATTTATTAAAAGGCCTCAAGGGATACCTTGAGCAGTACAAGATGAACCCAAAATGGTCACAAAAGGGACACCCGATCATGAGGTCTCACACTTTTATAAGTTCTGGTCCATTAGCATATTGGAGTTAATTGTCTACCTGTATCTTCAGGTTATGAATCTCCATCTTTCTTGTTTTTCTCTCTTCAATTCATTGTTGTTTATGCTCTTGGGCCTGAAAATTTGTATCGGTTGTCCTTGGTCCCAAGCTGGAAAAGGAATGGTTTCGTTTCCCTACTCTGTGAAGAGAATTTACCAACATTTAATATGAAACCCAGAGCTACACACCAAAACAGCACAGAATCTGAAAAATATAAAAGCTAAAACTTAAGGTATCATTTCTTCCCTTTAGAGGCTTGACAAGACCTTTACCTTGTTGCGTCTCTATTCTAAGTAGTTCTGGCAATTAAATGTAGGGATGAGGAAAGTGTACTCTATACATAAAATTCAGTGAGTTTTCCCTTAATCAGTGATGAAGACAAGCACAGGGAATAATCCATGTTTCAGTTACTTTGGAATTGCATTTGTGAAGGTCACTTGAGTTAAATTAACACACAGTGCTGAGATACATTACTGCAACCCTTGTGATCTGAGGGTGATTGTATTCCAAGGTGCTACCCTTGAATGATCACTGGAAGAGACTAGTCCTGAGCTTCATTAAATCCTCACTACAGAGGCCAGGGAAAACTAAGTCTATGGAATTAAAGCATAAAATATGCTTAAATAGAGATATTTGGGTAGGATTAAAATAAAACATGGAGGATAAAATTTCAAAAACATAAATTTAAGTTTCAGAGAAGGATGTGATTTGGATCTATACTCTGCCCAGTACCTAGTGGACATCAACAGTTGTTTGCATTTGTAAACATGTAGACACCTCATTAAAGTATTTAGTTCTTAAAGTAGTGAGCTTGTGAGCAACCTGCTCTTGTGCCTATCTTGTTTTCTCTTACTGTGAGCCAGCTATGAACCCCTCAGCTCACAAGGGAACAGTAAACTCAGAGCAAAGAGGAGCCTTGTCTGAGTAAAGTGTACCAGGGGGCAGAATGCCAGCTGTCAAGCAGACTGAGAGATGAGATAATGAAAAGAGTGGGTTAGACAATACAATTGTGTTTATATTTGGATTTTTCTTTTATCAGTAGTTTAATTTTTCGATTACCAACATTAACTCTCTACACAGCTTAACCAAAAGGCAAAGACAATAAAGCTGATAACATGCTCCCAGAGGAGGCATAAAGGAACTGTACTCATGCATGCAATACCAAACTGCCATTTCTGTCCAAATTCCAGTATGGAAAAGTTAAGAGTTAAAATATTTCTGAGCATGTTTGCATCTGTACAGTAACCCCACCATAGTTTTGGTGTCAGATTGCATTGTATGTACTCTGATGACCTTTTTATTTGCCTCCTTTCTTCTGTGTCTCATAAGAGAAGTGTGGACACCATAAAAGCTGAGCTGGCCAGGCAGAGGCAGCTTCCCCCACCCACAGCTGATGCTTGTCTTGGCTGCTCTGTCTCCAGTAACAGTCTCTAACTAGTTTTTGCCAGTGTTTCACTATCCATCTTGTTAATTTGTTTTATTTTCCTAACACTTGACTAAAATTTCCCTTGTCCCACTTCAAAACTATTCTTTCTTGTCCTACCTACAGTAGAGTTTACTCTTTCCTGTTCACCAGCTGCATTTTCTATAATATCTTGCCTTGGTGTTCTTTAGTCTAGGCAGCCCTAGTTCCCTCAGCATCTCTTTTCATATCATGATTTTCCAGTTATCAGATTTTGCTGTTCTCAATATCTCTTCTTAATTTAAAAACATGGATATTATAGCCTGCTTAGAGCAACACAAAGCATCTAGAGCCTTAGAATAAAAGCAGGGTTATCACAATGCCTCTCAGTGGGCACGTCTCACCTCACATGCACAATGTGGATTCAAATTCATCCTTGGCAGATGCAGGGGCTGTGTGGACATTGTGTGGATGCCCTGTCAGAGCAGCATTGTGGGATAACTCTTAATGCACAGCTGGAACTAGGGAAGAGACTGCTTTCATTTGTGTCACTTCTCTGTAGCTGGGAGTGCTACTGGAATTTATGCAGTTTATGGCCATTGTAAACCAACACAGGAAAATACACAGTTTGAACCTGGAGAGTGAAAGCTTCTCTGCCAGCAGATAAAAATGATTCAGATGCAAAAAGCTGTTGTTTTTGTTTGTATGTGCTCTGATTGCAAAAGGGGTGGAGAAGGGGAGATGCTACACTGCTTAAAGCTTAATTAAAATCTAATGAAAGAAGAAAACTTTCTTATTTTATCTCATGTAGGAAAGGATATTTTTCTCCCAGAGAACAAGTCCAGGTGACAGCTTGAACAGGTCAAGTCCCGGACTAAGCTTTGCAGTGTCTGAGCTCTGTGAGGGAGATTCCTAACAATGGGCAGTGAGTGTGTTGGTAGATAGATGTGTGTCTGAGGGAAATCTTAGGATTTGGGACATCGATCTAACATTGTCAGACATACTGGAACAGATTTGGAGCTGGAGCAGTTACAGCTTTGCCTGGTTTAAAAAGCCAGGGCATTCTTTTGATGCACCCAGATGATCATCCAGGTCATCAGTGCTGTAATTGCATCTGGAATGTGTCAGAAAATCCAGCTGATTTCCATCCAGGAAGGATGAAGCCCTGTTCCTGATGGTGGCTCCAGCAGAGCACTATAAAATCTGCTTCTCAGCCTGCAGAAAATGTGGATGCACAAGAACAACGGTAGCAAGCACTGTTTGGTTTTATAGAAGTTCTATGGTATCTGATTCCTATGAAATTTTAATTTTATGTTGGAATGGGTTCCAAGGACAGGTTGATGGGCCCTGGCTCAGCACTGAACTGTGGTTCTGCACTGTGATCAGCAGGTCATGCTGGCTGTGACTTGGGGTGCTTTTGCTCATTTTGTATGTTCAAGATGAAGGCGTTAAGCCACGCTGGCACCCAGAAGGTAGGATCAGCTTGACTCTGAGAACACCTGGGGTCACATCACTGGAACATGAACTTTTCCTGCATGAGGTCTCTTTAACACTTGAGAACAGGACACTTCTGAGATGCCTGTGGCCTCAAGGGCTGCACATTTCTTTAGTGACATCCCCCTGCTCAACAAGCACTTGGGAGCCCCATCCATATGTGTGAGCTGGTGCAGATCCATAAACATCAGTGGCTCCTGAGCAATTGTTTCCTGGCAGCTCTAGTGAACATTGAAATAAACCTTTGAGGACTGTTGCACAGGAAAGGTAATTGGATATTTTGGAAAGCTATGAACAGCTCTGAGATAACTGTATGTCATTTGGTTCTGGTGTCAGTCCTTGCCTTGTGAATTTGATTTGAAAACTGTCAGCCTAAGGTAAAATGCTGGTAAACGGGGTTATAAGGGTGGGGAATCTCTCTAATTGCATGAAAGAAAATGGGGGAAAAGATGGAAATTCCTGCAAGGTGAAATGTTTGAAAGAATTTCATACTGAGAGGCTAATTGGATGTAATATTTCATCCTCTAAAAGTGTTATGATGGATGCCAGAGAAAGCTGTAAGAAATCTGTTGTCCAGATGCATTTGTTTCCTATGGCTAAATGTAAAACTCGCATTGACAGCTGGTGCCTGCAAATGAGTCCAGGAAACAGATGATAGCGATGAATTACCAGTGAGGAAATCAGCAGGACAGCCAGACAGTGTGATTATTTTACACAGACCCTCAGCCCCTGCCCCACAGCTTCCAGACTCGCTGTCACAGCACAAAGCAGTGAGTTCCAATAATGTGATTGCCTCCCTGAATTATCAATAAGCACTTGGGCAAAGGTCTGGCTTAATTTGGGAAAGTTCCTGTTCACTTTGAAAGCTGGGAGTGTGGCCCAGTTAGGAACTGTGGGATTTAGCAAGTTGCTCTGTTTGGATTTGGACTGTGGATTTCTAGTTCATTTACAGAACAGAGACTAGACACTTTCATTGCAGACCAACCTGTGTCTATGTGTGGGTGTGAAAGAAGGAAATGTTGGGCCTCAAGGAAAGAAAATACCATTTTCTCAACAAGATACAAAAGTAGCCAGACTCTACCATATGGCTGCTCCATTATCATGAGTCAGTGATAATAATAAGTTGCACTGGGAAAATTAGACTATGGAGGAAAAAAAGAGTGACTGGAGTATTACTTAGACCCCATGGTCAGTCCACTGGATAAAATGTGCCTAAATGAGAGCATGTTTTCTATCCTAGATTTCTTATCTCATGGGGTAAAGATTAAAAATTTCAAAATTGTGATAAGGCAAGAAAATGTAAGTATGACTCAGCTGAACCAGGCCAGTGAGCTCTCTCTTGGTATATTGCAAAAACTGGAAGAAATGCAGAGTGTTTGAGACCCTAAAATTTCTATTTTAGAATTTTCAAAACAATGTTGACTATTCTGGACCACTTTCTTTTTCCCTCCTCTTTTTCTATACTATTTTCCTTCCCCATGTTCTCTTCCCTGCAGTCCTCCTTTGCTCCTTCAGCAAACTCTGAAGACACCTTCAGTCACAGCCCTCAACCAGCTCATGTTGGGCTCCAGCCTGTGCAGGGCATGGAAGAGGATTTCTCCTGGGACAAGCAGGCAGCCAGCTTCATGACTGGGTGCTACCTCTTTTTCTTGCCTTCTCCAGACTCAGCTGGCAGAACTATAGACTCTCAGAGCTTCAGGATAAGGAGGAGGCTGGGGCTGTTGCCAGCCTGCCCTATGTCTGGCTATGATTACCTCAGCAGGACACATGCAGCCCTACTTCCAAAAGCTGCATTAATGGTCCTTTTGGATCTTGACAACTGCATTTTGCCTCTTTGATCTTTCATTCCAAACCTCTCGAGTTCTACTGCCTCCTTTTAGTGCATGTAGTAGCAGCCTGGATGGTCAATGGCTCTGGGATAAATCCCTTCTGCTGTCCTTGAGATTCCTCTGTGGCAGGAAGGTTTCCTCCAGATGGATGTTCTCCCAGAGCTGATCTCCACTTCTTCAGAGTCATGCTTGCTGCTTCCTTCCATCCCTCAGTGCCTCAATCTTGCATATATAGGAATACCTTCCATAATTGAAGAATTTATGGCTTTGCCTGTGATCTGAGGGAGTCCAGTAGAGCTGCCATCTGTGCCTGCTCTCAGCTGGTTCTGCTGCTTTCTACCTTACCTTCTCTTCCTGTTGGAACTCAGAGTGCAGAGAATATTTCTCTGCATGTTTTAAAGGATCCAAACCCTCTGACAAATACTACTTTTAATGTTTATCCATGGAAAGGGCTTCCTAGGCTTTGGGATGAAACAGAATTTTCAAGAATGTAAATTAGATAACAGCATAATATGTAATTTATCATGGTGAGAAATGCAGATTTTTGGGTTTTTTAGAATGGTAAGTAGATGAAGACAAGATGGAGGATCCTTGTGGTTTTTAGGCTTTTTTCTCCTTCTTCATCTACTCCATATTCTGCAGTGTTTGGGACACAGAACGATTGGTCAGAATTTGCTGCAGTGTAGTGTTACGTGAATAGAAATTTAGTTAGTTATTGGTAGAAAAGTAGAAATAATGTACGTTCTTGGTGATTATTGGCTGAATTATCTTTAAGAGAACCTTGATTCTCTGTGTTGGGGGCTTTTTGGTGTCCTTTCTCCCTCACGCTAGGCTGATGTAAAGCCTGATATGCAGAAATTGCTGATAAGGAAAGAATAAACAACCTGGAGAACAAGAACGACCAAGAGTCCCGTTTGTCTTTTTACTTAGCAAGGACTTAATGAAAAAAGCCTCCCCTATCACAGGAGAGTCACGTGGGAGAGGTAGAACTCCTACATCTTCCCATTCTTCACCACATGCCCCCAAGGTACATTGTTTGTGAATCAGATCCTTAAGGTTTCTATTCTGGGAGCTGAAAGAAGGTCCCTGTAACCCCAAGGTACTTTCCCCACTTCTTTTCCATGCAGCTGACACTACTTACTGCCATTAGCTGATCTTAAACAGACATTGAGGTCCCAAGGCTCGCTTGCTCCAATAGTTCTGTTTTCTTCAAAGACTTTGTTCATCTCCAAGACCTGCATTTACAATTCCCATCTCTGCAGTGTCAAGTGATGCGTTTTATCCAGAAGGCTTTTCCTAGGCCTCTGGACTTTGAGAGGAGTCTGCACCAGAGGCAGGCAGGAAGGTGAGGAAAGAGTAGCAGCCATAGCTCGTGTTACATGAATATACCTGCTTTCAGGGTGAACTAGGACTGCAACAACTCAAGGTAAAGGCAGGTGACAGTGATTCCTTGGCAATAAGGCGAAATTCCAAAATACTGCTTCCTGAGCGAGATTTTTCTGAAATTAATTTCCAATTTCTGTAGTGATTGAATTTCAGTTTACAGCATTTTTTTAATCTGCAGGCTGATGACTAACTTTGTGTATATTACATTTTACAGTACCCTACAAATGGTACCCTTTGACATAAATTATTTGAATAGTGGTTAATTCCACTTGGAAGCAATGGAGATTTCACTACGATCTTTCACATGTGGCAATAAGGTTCTGTAAAGCACTTTTTGCACTCAATTACTTGAGATAAATGTCCAATAAATAATGCAGCGTTCCAGGCTAAGCGTGAGCTAGAGATGGAATTTTCAGTTAATAGAACAACTCACCCACTTTTCTCATGAAGAAACAGCAATGGGAAGGTTGTTTGAAATATAATGGTGGAAAAATAGAATGAATTATTATTAATGATACCTGTACCAACTTTTACCAGATTTGTGGTACTTTTGCTTATAATAAAATAGACCGGTCAATATCTTGAAGTTCAGTAGGAGAGTGAACTGATTGAGCTTGGTTCATGTGTAACCAACTAAGACAAAATTGATGTGCTTGGATCTGTGCAAGCTATTTCTAACTCAGGATAAACAAGGAATAGCTTGACCATAATGCCAATGTTTGGAAATGTATGCTCTCCCTTCTTCATACGGAGAAAGAGACAGCAAAATTGAGGAAGCCTGTAGAATCTGGCTATAGGAAATAGGATAGAGGAGATGCCATTGATAGGAAGCCTTGGAAGCACACTAAAGGAGATGGGAACATTCAGGGACTATATGTCATGACAAAGGTTTTTTGAGGTTTTTTTAATTGCTGACGTGCAGCCATTGTCTATCAATATAGCAGTTTATAGGGAAGTGAAGAGCAAAAACAGGAATGGTCTTCTACTGAGTGGATGTTTTGAGTCCCTCTGGAAGCATGACAAGCAGAGCAAACATAAAATTAAATCCCATGAAGGTTTCCTAAAGGTGCACAAGTCCTGCCTTTGCAGTCTTGTGTTTGCAAGACTGCTATTTAATCTCTCCATGCATGTCTGTGGTGTGCGTGTGCTTTCTTTATATATGTATATGTAAAAAGAGAGAATGTACTCTTTGGGAGTAAAAAGTTAATGTTTCAGGTGTTGGTGTTTCTTTGAAAAGGAAGTCAATAACCTAGTCCTGATGCAGTGTAATGCTCTCTGAGCAGAACAGCCATAATAGTATAGAAATTGGCTGATTGTTCAGAATTTTCAGCCTCTTTGCACCAGCAGTGAGTTTTCTTTCTTCCCTTTCTTTGATTTTACTCCAGGTTTTTTAGTGTTTTCTCCATGCTTCCGCTTATCATTATGTGTAAGTTCCAGCCAAAGTGCATCAAACAAAATCCAAGGGAATTAACTCTTTTACCCTTATTGCTTGTGCTCTCAGGGAGGTTTTGTATTGATCCAGCTGCCTCACTGTCTCCTTCTGCATATACTGAATAGAGAACACCTGTTCCCTTCTCCCCCCTCAACCCTTCCATGAGGATAATGGGCAGAAAACAGGGGTTTGATGAGAATAGAGAAGCTGCCCAACCTGCTGGGTGGGGCAGGAAATAAACCTCCACCAAAGACTCTCTGCAGTAGTGCAGAATGCCAAGAGCTGAGCCTGGGATGAGATGGAAACATGTAAGTTCTCATTTGCAGCCTGTGGAAGTCTTTTACTGGTTTGGGGTTTTGAGGGTGACACTCTGCACCTGCTGCTGCAGAATGGAATTGACTGTGGTTGCTTTCCTGGAATGGATTCCTCTGTGCAGTTACTAAAGCACAGCTCAGCTGTTTGCCCCGAGGCCAGGATCACCATAGAGGGAAGAGTGTTTCCATCCTACAATGTAACTAGTAAGCCAAGTTTGAAAAAGCAATAATTTCATTATTAATAAACTAATAAATTTACCTCTCTGTGCAAAATGTAGTCTTCATTGTGTAAGGACTAAAAAAAAGTTCAAATCTTTCTGGAAGAGAGAAGGGGGGAATGTGGTGGTAAAACAGCTTAGTCAGAAGATGGATGAGGCAACGGTAGCTTGATATTGATCTCTGTCCTTGAATTAGATAGGCACTCGCTGATAAAATATCCTTATTTTTCTGGGTGTCATCAGATATTTGCAAAATATCCTACTTAGCTGCTGGCTGCTCAGCCTTGGAATCAAGGGCTGTTCTGCCTCTCAATGAGGCCTCTTTATCAGGCAGTAGAATGGAGATGTTTAAAAAATGCAGCAGTGTGAGGCTACAGCCAATTAAAAGGTTCTGTTTAACATATCAAGTAAGAATTTCCATTTCAGGGAAATGTGCCTTTTCAGATGACATTGTCTCAGCATTAAATACCACAGGTACCAATGATGCAGAAACAGCACACCGTTGTGGCCCTGCTGCAATCTGATACATCTATTCTGAGAAAATAGGTACAACATGTGAATGCAAATGCAGCTCCTGGGCCAAAAGAGGGAAAGGAGGAGGAAGAAGCCCCACCTCACTGTTATTTCTCATACAGCTTTTTGCCAGGATTTGTCTCCTTGGGTGCAAGAAATACCTGCCAGAGCTGTCCCTAGCCTTTGACCTGCCAGCCCTTGAGTGGGGTGAGAGATGCAGAGCCTCTGTACCTCATTCAGCACCCAAACTCTCAGGGTGAAGGGAAATTAGAAAAACTCCGTCCAGGGAAAAAAAAAGTGCCTCCATGCAAAGTGTGTCAAAGACTTTCAGTGACAATGTTACCTAAGTAGCACAGCAAGTAAATTAGCAACGTTGCTGTAAGTCAACTTGATAAAGGAGACCCTACTTAAAATTCTAATGGTTGTAAATATGAACATAAAGGAAATTGGTTCTTTAGGATGTCTCTCTCTATTTCCTAGAAATCAATGACACATGGCCCATCATGGAAAGCATTTATCTGTGTTCAACCTTGCAGCCCCCCAAAAATGGTTCTGCATCTGCAGACAGGAATTTAAGTGTGAACCAGAGTTTGCACACGTGGTTCACTCTTGGCAGATCCTTTATCTTACTGCTCTGTCACTAAGGTAAAGTTGCCTTAATTTATAGATATAATTTTGTAGTGCTGCTGATTTTAATTGGTCGCAGGAAGATGAAGTCTTCATCTTCTGTAGTTCCTCGTATTTTTGACTTTTTAAGAAATGCTGGTTTTGATTAGCATGATTTATGTCAATGAAGTTAGTAATTTGATTAACTTGGGTGGATGGAAGGCTTTTAAAAGTATAGGACCTTCAGGAATTCTCAACCATAGTCTACACTGAGAAATCCTTTATATTTAATGCCACACTTGATAGGTAGTTTGTTTTCTCTATCAGTGTGCCAAGATTGCAGGCCTTCATTCCTTATGCTATAGACAATCTCCCATTTTCTTTAATGTACCCTTGTCCCCTGGAAACAACATGGTGCTATTCAGTGCTGGGGCATTGGTTTTTCAACAACGTGTTGGTGTCACTTAACTGGTGTTGTGACAGGCAGAATAATTATAAAAGAAAGGCCTCATAAAATCAGGCCTTGCTCTGCTAAGTTAATAGCTGGCCTGTCACTTTTTCTAAGTGCAGTTAAGTGGTTTGTAAGCTCCCATGTGAAAACAATCTTGAGAACGAGGGTTTGTTAACAAAACAAGACTATTCCTGGGTGAAAAACAACTGC
>JAWWMU010000238.1:4116818-4134066 GCA_035048155.1 Cinnycerthia olivascens
GACGCTCTTCCGATCTTTTTTTTGTGTTGTTCAGTGTTGTTCCTTCATTAGTTAAGCTAGAGAGTGCTTTATCTGTTAAATAAACAACTTTTTCCACTTTCTTCCAAAGAAATTTTTCCTATCCCGATTCAACTAAGGGGAGGGGTGGTCCATCTAAAAGTTTGGTTTTTTTTCCCTTCTTTCCCTCTCCCAAATTTACCCTAAACTAAGACAAATATTTACCCCTTAATTGTGAGAGCAAGTCATCACATTACTCACCTATAACATTATAATCTGTAAACTTGCTGCGAGTGCACTCAATCCCACTGTCTATGTCATTGATAAAGATAATGAACACTACTGGTCCCAGTACCCTTGAAGGACATCATTCATTACTGGTTTCTACTTGGACATTGAGCTGTTGACTTTGAATGCAGTCATCAGCCAATTCCTTATCCAACAGTCCATCTACCAAACCCATGTCTCTCCAAATGAGAGGCAAGAATATGTCCACAAAAACTATCATCAGTTGCTCTTCCATTGTCCACTGATGCAGTCACCCCATTGTAGAAGGCCACTAGGTTAGTCATGCATGACTTGCCATTGCTGAAGCCATGTTGGCCATCTCTAATCACTTCTCTGTCTTCCATATGTTTTGATGTGTCTTTCAGGAGGATCTGTTGCATGATCTTATTGGGCACAGAAGTGAGGCTGACTGTTCAGACTAGTTCTTTTTAGCCTTTTAAAAAATGGATGTGACACTTTCCTTTTTCCAGTCACTGGGGAGTTTGCCTGACTGCCATGACTTTTAGAATATGGTGTAGAATGGTTTATCAACTACATTAACCAATTCCCTCAGGACCTTGGGATGCATCTTCTTGGGTCCCATGGACTTGTGCATGTTCATGTTCCTCAGGTGGTTTCAAACCAGATCTACTATGACAAGAGTGACTTCATTCTCCTAGTCCCTGTCCTGAGTTTCAGGGACTCTACAGATATGGGAAGAGAGATCATCACTGAAAAGTGTGGCAAAAAAAAAAATTGGTAACAACCTCACCCTTCTCCATTTAGGGTGTTACCAGTTTTCCTATCTTATTTATTGTGAGAAATGATGCTCACCTGTTAGAATTTCAAAGGTTTATTAAACCTTAACAAAATACAACAAAAAGACTGAATAAGGAAAGAGAACATGGAGCCAGGAGCATATGACCTGTCGTGACAGGTAGAAGAATTATAAAAGAAAGGCCTCATAAAATCAACCCTTTCTCTGCTAAATTAATAGCTGGCCTGCCACTACTAAGTGCAGTTAAGTAGTTTGCAAGTTCTTATGTGAAAACAATCTTGGGAATGAGAGTTCGTTAACAAAACAGATTATTCGTGGGTGAAAAACAACTGCACCTGTTATAAACAAGAAATGTGTATGGTGGCAATCAGTGAATAAAAATAAGCAAACTCACCGAAAGTAGAGATTTGATGGACAAGTACAAACCAATAGAGTAATTGGCAAGAAAAATATTAACCAATTGGAGTTCAACATGAGTGTTCAAACTGTATAAAAATGGGTTCTGTGACTAAAGAAGGGGCTTTTCCTGTATGAAGAAAATGGAGTCCAGTCTGATTTATTACTATACACTAGTGACAGAAAATCACTGCCAGAAGGTTTCCAGTTATTTAGCTAAAAAATACCCCACCTTCCTTTGATTCCTTAACGTGTCTTAATACTGAAAGACCTCGTAAAATGACTAAGTTTATATTTAAGTATTGTTACATTTTTCATTTGTTGGTAGGCACAGAGGGTAAAACAGATTTGGCAATTTTATTTTAATGTATTTTATTCAGTTGTTTAAAATGCTAACTCTTGTCTAAGGAAAGAGCTGTTCCTTACAAGCCTAGGCAGAATGGAGGCTTAGCAGTAACTTAATATTTTCTTTTTATTTTTGTGCAAACCTTTAAATGGGTTTTCACTGCTCCCTGTGTGAATGTTCCCAAAAAATTATTCCCAGTAGCATTAATACTGTTGTTCCCTTTCATTATTTATGGGCAGATAGTTATTGTTTATCCAGTTATGAAATTAAGGTAAGTTCGAAGCACAACAGTTTGGTTTCTTCTGTTTCAAAGACATTCTCAGGTAATTTTTAAGGCCAATTGCACAATCTGTGCAGATATAAAACTTGATGGTAAAGTTCTGCAGCAGAAGTCAACAGAAACTTGCTTTCCTTGGAGGCTTCTGATAAAAACTCCCCAGAAAATGGATCAATATCTACATTCCTGTCTTTTTCTTGTATCACTAGAGGTTGTGTTAAGAGTGAAAATTACTTCAGAAAGTGAACATTTCAAAATGCACAACCCAGCATTTTATACCTGGAAATCCCTTTTTAGACAATTATATTAATAAATGACCCCGTACTTTTGCCTTTATTGCTCCTTTTTCTAATTACACTGCACATGGAAGTTTGGTCTTTATTTCTTGGATTGCCACAAGTGGCACGTTACAAAGATGGATATTCTCTCCAATGGAAATTCTTTATTTTAGTTTCCTCAGCAAACCTGTAAGGCAACAAACTGACTGGGAAAGCTGCCTGGTTTGCCAATAGCTTGCATGACCAAATTCCTTTTTCTAGGCAAGAAATGTCCCGGTGGGAATCTGCTTTCCTATCTCTTACCAAGAAGTGATATATTTTTAATTCTTCTATAATAATTTACATTAGCACATGCACTGCAGTTTGTTGCAAATCTCTCTGCTAGGGCCATGGCTTTGCCCTGCCCCAGAGCATTCCAGTTGGTGTTCCTTAAATGATTCTTCTCCAAATTCCAGAGTTTTTTTTTTTTATTTTGAAATATATTCTGTCTTGATTTCTCTTTGAAAGGCCAAGCCATTCACTTGCATAGTTTGCATAGCAGCACTTCCAATGGACATTGGACTTCTCCTGCCACTTGCATCTTAATGAAATTCTAGGATTTTATGAAGGATGAGGTTTTTATTCAGTGAAATTATTCAAACTGTTGATGGTGATTATTTATGAAACCATTTTTGAAAAAATCTGACTTTATCTGCATCAGAAATTGTTTTGTAATAAAAAATATTAACTCCTGCTCACATAAATAAATAAAAAAGACACTTATTTGGAAATCTTTGGTATAGGAGAAAATGTTCTTACATGAAGCATTTGCTGATAAGTAGCTATGTACTGCCTCTGGTCTGATAACAGGTTCCCTCAAATGCTATTTCAGATATGCAAAGGCTTGATGCAGCACTTCAGGCTATGAAATTACTTTGTCTTACAACAAATTATTCAGAAACTTTGTATTAGATGGAAGACAGCCAAGACTACTCTGGGCTGCAAATAATCCAGACAGGAACAGTATTCACATGAGCCTCTTGTATATTAGAGCTGCCAGGAAATAAACCCCTTTCCTTGGCATTAGCTTCTGCCTACACTGAACCTCCCAGCATGACTCCACGGGTGCTTTTTGGCAGGGGGAGTGAACCTAGGACAAGAGAGCATCTTAAGGTGTTGTCCCTTCTCCTCCTCTTCCTCCTCCTGGTCAGGAAGCAGGAAATGGCAGAGAACAGGCAAGCGTCCCTCATCTCTCCTGTGCTGGACTGCTGCAGTATTCCCATGCTCTAGTTCTTTCAACTAAATCAACCTTTCCAACATATGCCTCTCCCAGTGGTCGTAGCTAATCTTTGGACTGCTGTTCCCAGGGCTTCCATTGCTGTGGAAAGGACCATGCCCACCAGGAATGTTGTATTTGCCAGTGACTGCTGCCTTTGTGCTGCAGGACTGCTGGAAGGTGCAGTGGAGCCCGTGCAGGCTGCGCAGACAGAGACTGCCCCAGTCCAGCCCTTGGCAAAAGCCAAAGCTGGCCTGGCAGATCCCAGACAACTCCTCACAGGTTTGGAAACTGCTGGATCGGCCAGCTGGCTGGTGTAGTCAAAAATTTTTTGTTAGGTTCTCCAGACATATCATTTTTGTCCTCAGATTATGAAGCCAAGTACAAAAATACTCAGATTTGTTCATTTGCAGCAGGATCTTGCTCACTTACTGGAAGCAGAAGCTTCCTCAGTTTTGATCCAGTTAGTTAAGATCAAGGCGAGAGATTTAGGACATTTCTGAGCATTTTATGGTATTTCATCCTGGATTTATGGAGACTGAACTAATGCATTTAATGGCTTAGGGTAAGATTGCCATAATCCTCACCCAGCAGTCAAGTGTGGAAATGAGTCTGGCTCATGTCTCAGCCAGTGTGACACAGTTATTCTGGGATCACAGCAGTTGAGATTTTCTCTGTTTCAGTGTAACTGGTTACCTTATGAATTCAGAGCAAGCCCACTTTGCCAGTGAGCTGAAAGACACCTGGATGTACTTCCTCTGCAGAGACCTGTCCCTGTTTCCTTCCTGTGACTGCCCCAGGATAGCATCTGCTTCATTGACAGCCTCAAATATTTGACACCACCTGCCTTTGATCTAGATGATGTGATGAGCATCCTCACTTGATCCCCATTCAGTCTGTTCTTTTTCTTGGGAGAAGAGAGGGGCTCAGAAACTCTTCTGCAATGAAAGATTTTCTGCCCAGAGAGGTTAGCAGGCCTGCCAGTTCAGTGGAGCTCGTATGGGTACAGCCAGGATCCATGCTGTGGAACTGTCACTGTCATTCTGGGTGGCCTCACTGTCCGTGGCTGTGACTTTTGGGGGTGGTCCAGTGCTGTTTCTAGGCCAGTGTTACACCCCCACCCATTAGATCACCATTCCAAGCTCCATGCTGTAATCCCTGCAACCTTCTGTCATCAGCTGGGCACTTCTCACTGAGCAGTGGCATGGTGAGTTTTGTGAACACGTGAGTGACATTTTTTGGCTTGGGTCTACCCAGTTCCCTAATCTAGAGACCAGCAAGGCCTGTGACCTTCGACTTGGAAATATGAGAGCAGACCCAGAAAGGTGATTGAGGTCGTGGATGACTGAGACCAACCCACAGGGGGTTTTGCAACAAAACAAAACTTTGGAAAGCACTCAAAAGTTTCTGATCCACACCAGGCACTAAAATATGTAAGTAGATTTTTTTTTTCAAGTGATGATGATCTTTTCTTACTCCTTGCATGAACAGCAGTTGCACAGCTTCTCAAAACTTAGGTCAGCTCTTTAGGTTTAGGAATACAAATGGGAATAGTAAAAGAGCTTTGTGAAGCACACAGTGCTTTAGCTGATAAAGATAGGTTAGGTTATAGGTTGGGTTTGAACATCTCAAAGATCTTTTCCAACCTAGTTTCTTCTGTGATTCTGTGATCCTGTGATTTTGGCTTTTTATTTTTTTTAAATCTTCACTTACCTTTTTTTTAAATTTTATTTTTCCATAATTAGTGGGATTTGAATAGTATGTTCTACAGCTTCCTTGATGTCCTTTAGAGGACAATTCAGAGAGGAGGAAAGTGGGAATGGCTCTACTGTTTAATTTACTGATCACTGTTACAGGGAACTGGAAAATGAGAATGGGTACCTGCAGTACAGTGAGAAAGTCAAAATACTAACAGAAACAGCCAGCTATTATTACATTAAGTAATTATCATTCAACCCAGCACTTGCAAAGTGAATACAAAATTAATCAATCTTTGACATCTCATCAGTATTGCTGCATAGACAATTTGTCAGATTATTAAAAATACTGCTACCTGCAAGCTGGCATTGGGGTATCCCCAGAGAGAGGATTAATGCTTAATCAAATGGTGTCACGTTAGACAAGGTCTCTATTAAGCAGTAATGAAATGGTTTATCAAATTGATTTGTTGTTTTCAACCTAGTAATTTTTTTTTATTTTATTTTATGGTGATGTTAGTGTATTCTTACACTAATTTACTGCAGTTTTGCCATGGTGTGGTAAAACTGAACAGGATTAGCAATGCCATGTTGGGAATTAGTAAATGCATTATTGTAACTGGTTTCCATTGCTTCAGAAGGCAAGACATGTCCACATTGCTAATTCCAGTAATGTCTAAAGGCTGTAATGCAGGGATTAGAATGCAAAGGAATCTTCTTGTGTAGATGATTTGAACTGCGCTTCCTTTCCCAGAAAGCTCTAAGAATTCACAGATTATGAGACAGTTCCATACAAAACCAACCTCCAGCCCTCAAATCCTCCAGTGTTCCTTAGCAGCACTGAAAAGATTAGGCAGCCCTTCAATGTTTCATGTCAGTTTAAGGCAAAATGAAAACCTCTCAAAATTTTTCTGTGGCCACCTCCCTGATCTGGGCAGATGTCCCTAGAAGATAACAAGGCTGGAAGGTTTGGTACATTATTGGGAGAATTGTGCTTTCTGGGGCTGGAGTTTGGAGCTTTTCTGTAGATCCATGGTAGCAGCTGGTGTGGGAACCACAAAGAGGAGATTCTCTGCTTCGTGCCTGGGATGTGCTTGTGGTTCACCAGCTCCTCTTGTGAAACAATAATTCAACATGGTATTTTGTTTGAGACTGGCAAACCCAGCTGGGATTCAGTAATCCTGGAGAACCCTACGAAACAAATACTTTTGTGCATACAGTGGTTTGCTTTGTTCTGCTCTCACAAATGAACTGAGGGACTTCTGTAATGTCAAGAAGTGTAAGTGAAAACAGAACTAAATCATAACTGCATAGATTATGTTCGGTTCCCAATGGGAATTACACTGAAAGCTGGGCAGAGTTAATGAAGAAAGACGAGCTATCATGGGACCCCTGGGGCAGGAGGGAGCCATAGTCCATGAGAAAGCTGCAGGAACTGGCAGGATGGGAACTGGAAAAGATAACAATGAAGCAAGGACTGATGGATGGAAAAAGCTAATCTTGAAAGGTCGTTTGGGAAAGCTGAAAGCTCTGCAGAAGCTGTTGCAGTCCCTCATGTTGGGGACATACCAACAGTTGAATGTCTCTGTGGTTTTATTTGCAAACTTGGGTGTTGCAGTTCAGAACGTGCAAAAAATTAAGGCTTCAGTGTCATATGAAAGTGTGGTATTTCATGGTTTCATTTCCATAGCCAGAGAACAAACTCCTGGCACATCATTTTGCCTAGATGTCTGTTGTTGTCACAATGAAAGACAAGATCTGTGCTACGAGAAATCCAAGAAAAGTTAATCTGCAGAATAGTGTGTGTACAGAGAGGTGTGTCTAAGCAGGGATACATGTACATAAAATATCATCTGTGTATCTGTACAAATGTGATTCCACCATTTTATACAGATTTTATCTAAATTAGAATTTGATTTTATTTTCCTTTGCCGTAAAGAACCAAGCTGTTGTTTGTTTGGCCATACAGATCCTTCAATACACTGGCTGGCATTACCCCTGTGTGCTTCACAGAAATATCTCTCTGCTTCTCTACATGATGCAGATTGTCAAGTTTGGTAAAGTTTCATTGAGCTTAGCTGTGTCTTGCAACCATGTCTTGGTGTTTGGTGAGTGTCTCTCTGGAATAAACAGTCCAATTTGTGCACTGGCCAGCACATGGCTCCCCTCCCTCTGTTTTTTTACCAGAGCGAAATGCAGTTTATTTTTTTTTTCTGGATACAGGGTGATCCTTGCATCTGCACTGTTTGAGTAGAAATTTGCTTTTTACTAAAATCTAGCTGTTCTTTACAAGAATAATTATTCCTTCCTTAGATTCCCAGTAAACAGTAAACTTTTAGTCAGCTACAAACAAAAGTGTTGTGGTGAGCACTGCCCAGGGGTGTATGGGAAGCATGGCACTGAACATGTGCAGGAGTCCAAGTATGCTCAGTTTAAAATTCCTCATTGCTGTTTCTTAGGGAAACTGAAGAAAAGCAGGAAAAAACTTTCATGAGATGTATTTCCTAGCTAGCTTTATTGCTATTTCTGTCCTTCCAGAAGTAGTTGGAATTTGGCTCAGCAGTGGGAATATGCGTGGGATGAGCTCAGTTGGTCAGAGCATGGTGCATCTCCATGGCTTTCTCTGGATTCACTCCCACAGCTCCATGTCCTTCCACTGCTAAAGGCCCCGGACATGGGTGCTGTTGGTGCTCCCAAAATTAATCTCATGTTTTGATTTAGAAATTCTTGTGAACAAAAGAGCAGTTTAAAAAACTATTCAGAAGTTCTTTCAATTAATGTAAAGGGGGGACTTGTAGGCAAAACCCCACCAAGAATCCTTTTTTCTGCAATGTTTTTATTTCTTTCTTAATCCAAGTGCAAGTAAGTTATGTCATTGAACAAGAGTGCTACCTTAAATATAATTTTTATAGAAACCTTTAATTGTTCTAGGATGTAAACTGGTCTCCAACATTTTATCAGCATTTAATGAAAACATAGTTGTAGACTTTAGTGATGTGAGGAATAAGTTAATAAAAAATGTCCCTTCAGTCCAAAATAGCAATTAATTTGAATTAAAACATTGCATAGAAACACTTCTCACACTGATGCTTTTTGTGGTCTGTTATTAGGGCATTTTGAGACTGAAAGAATTAATTTTGTCACCTTCTTTAGCTGTGGTGATTGTCAAAATAATTACCTACTAATTATTTTACAATTTCATTTAATGAAAATCAGACAAAACAAACTTTCATAATTTAATTTCCTGCAGCACACAAATTTTGTTTTTCAGCATCTCTGCTCACAAGGCTTTAAATATATGAACTTTTCAAGTTAGAGAACCTGGTATTTATCCTTCCCAAAGTCTGGATCCAGAGCAAGGTCCCAGCTCCTGATTCATGGCTAGAGACTGACTTTCATGGGAATTTGATTAGTCTGTGTGTGAAACCCATTTTCCTAGCTGTGAATCTGCTAGTTGAGCTAAAGCTGATGCTGAGTCACCTTTTGCTGGCTCTATGGCCAGAGGCAGTGGCCAGTTAATAGCTCTGATATTTCTGAATAAAAAGGCATAAATACATTTCCTTGACAAACTCCTGAGAGTTGGGACTGTTCCTTTTTATTCTCATAGAGTATAGGAACGTCTCATTTTTGACTGGGGCTTGTGCCAATATAAGAAAGATCGAGATTTGTGGTGGCTAAGGTGGAAATGAACTGAAATTACTATTTAAGAGAGCAAAGCGAAAATCCTACATTTGGAAATAATTTATGATCCTCGACAGTTGACTTTTAAGAGAAATGAAATACAGTTTTGTTTGAGTCAGCAAAGCAAAGCAACATGACAGCATAACGTTTCAACATCTATTTTCTACACTGATCTAAGTGAAAACTGCTGATTGCCATGTTTGTTCCAAGCAGGGACATGCCACAGTTGCCTTAAATTTTCTTACAAACAATGAATCACTACTGATGGCACTGCTGGTACTTCTACAGCTATTATCATATATTTAGACAAACTCATTATCTGCATTATGGATGTTAACACTCAGTAAGAGATATCAGCCTACCCAGGGAACAAAGGTAAGCACAGAGAAGTTATTTTTATGGAGAGTATTTTTAAAAAGTAGTCATGCATATTGCACAGTTTGCATGCAGGTCCTGAGCCAGCTGGATGGAGCCACATCTGAAGAGTGTATTTGCCTATATGGAATAATTGCAGATAAGAAAAAAGTAAGCTATGAAAGGAAATGGTTCATTTCAGTGTCTTATCTCTGATCTGTTCTTGCTGCTAGATTCTATCCATGCATTTAAATGTCCTTCAGTTCATCACACAGGGTATGACTTATGTCTTTAAAAAGTTCTTAGCTGACACTGAGAAGCGGGTGAGAAGTGAAGGGAAGATTTTCCTGTTTGGCAGCAGCAGGGCTCTATCTGTTTTAAGGCTGCCACTGAACCTGTGTGTGTAGAGCTGGAGCTGAAGACCAGATGGGAAAGGCTTGAAGCCAGGGATTTCTACCTTTGTAGGAGCACATCCCTGTGGGCAGCAAGATGCAGTCACCCAGCCCCATCTACAAAAACCATGGCTGGGTTTTGTGGTCAAGCACTCAGCCAGGGAATGGGAAGGAGGGATCTATCCCCATGAGAAACTTTGTGTGTTTGGGGATGCATTTACATAAGTATGTCCTGGTTTAAATTTTTCCCTCTGTGTGAGTGTGCCCCTTTTTACTTTGGGGACCCCCTGAATGATTGAGCTGTACATTGATCATCTCTCTGAGTTCTTCAGCAGTTTTTGAGTTTGGTAGCAGATGTTCTTAGGAGACAACCTACCCTAAATATCTGAAGGTAGAGGACTGAAAACACTTTTTCTGGTCCCTGCTTCAGTTTGGAGAGAAAATAAATTTGAATTGGTTCCTTCTTCTTCTTCTTTTGTAGCATGTCTCTTGTTCCCTGTCTGCTTTGCTATAAGTGCATAAACTGGCATTTCCTAGGCAGCACTCGTGGGAGCTTCTTGCTCCGGTGGATTATGAGACCATCCTGCCAAGGGCCTGGTGCTACCTGGCACAAAGCCATCTCTGACTGTCTGTGTCACCTCTGCGCCAGCCCATGTCCTTGTGCTGGAGGGGTCTGAGTCAGATTTCTCTCTGTTTTGGGTAGGCTCCTTTCCCAGCCCTGCCTGGCTGCTGAGTTAACAAGGGATTGTGGCACCAGCTCAAACCTGAGCTCATGGTAAGTACAGCAGAGGCATTGATTGCAGCCATATAGAAAGAGCCCTGCTGCTGGCACTCTGAGCACTGCTGGGGGAGCTGAACTGCCTCTTCAGGGGCCTCCCAGTGCTGCACTGGGCTCTTGGCAGTACTGAGCAGCTCAGCCCCTCTGGGTCTCTCTTACACAGCTCACACACATTCGAACGTGACACAAGGGTGCAAAAAGCCATAACTGCAGCTTGGCACTAAATGGAAAAACTTTCCTTTAAAAGGAGTTTTCCAAACCCTACAGAACTTGTAGAACTCTTTGTTCACTTGTTCACATTTGCTTTGGCCTCCTTGCTTTATTTAATTTAGGGGCGCCTGCAGAATGCAATTAAGCAAGACACCATAAAGGAAATTCATTCATCGCTGCCTCTTGATTTCCAGAACTCCTGGAAGGCAAATGAGGCTTCCAGACTGGTGAAATCTGTGGGGAACATTCTGAAAATCTCATATGACAGGAAACAAGTGTGAATTTCAGGAAGTAAAATGGTCAGAATAAATATGCAGCTATATAAATGCTTCTTTGAGGGCAATTTAGTAGTGCTGTACTTTCAGTTTTGCATGGAATTTTTCTGGAATGGTTTTCAACATCAAAAGTGTAGGAAACACATGGTTATCTCTTTCAATGAGAAGCCTTCACCCTTCAAAATGAGGTTGAGCCTTCAGTAATTTGATTCTAAACAAGCATGCAATTATAGATTTCAATATTAATCTCTTTCATAAAAGCCCCCTTTTCCCTGAGAAGGCTGCAGATCTGTGCCTTGACATCTGTGGCTCAGTGGCTGTAGGACAACCAGTATTTTCAATTAACCCCAGAGCCTTCAGCAGAACTGGCTTCCTTACAGTACTCCTGTCCCAGCTAGGACAAGTTTTCTTGAGAAACTTATGTGGTACCTCAAGTGCTGCAAAAAGGGTTTGCTTGCAGACCTTTGAAAACAGCAACAAAATCTTCATTGAAGATATTTGTTTCCTCTCTGGGTCAGAAGCAGGAGCAGCTTCATCTGAGAAATATTAAGAGGTACCTGTGTAAAAGAAGATAGAGTCAGTGCCATGTCATCAGGCTGCAGCTTTTAGGTATGTACTCTATCTGAAATGTGGACAAAAAGTTGCCTTTTCCCCTTATCCTCTACCTGATGCCACAACAGACAGCATCACAGGCTCTTTCTGGGAGGCCCCTCACTGGCACAGCTACTCTGAACACAGCCGGGGAGGCTCTGCTGAGCAGGGATTTATTGAAGTGTGCTCAGGTTTGAATTGTCCTGCACTGTACCTGGCTTCTGCTCGCTACCTTCTCAGGGGTACCCAGAAATAACAGGTGGTTTGAAAAGCACAAGCTGTGCCCCTCAGGATAAACTGCTTTTAAATTTGGGTGTATTCAACTGTATGTCAAGTGTTTCATAAGAGAATATCGCATTTTTGCAGGAAAATTTTTTGCAGGAAAAAAAGCAGGAAAAAATATAAGGAAAATCCTTAAACTTCCTAAGTTGTTGCATTTTGATGCAGTCGTGCAGAGTTTAGTATATTGAGCAGATTTGCTTTTTTCTGTATGCTGTATTTCTATTTTAATTGTCCTAATGAAACTATCCTCTGTGATTTTATTTAATTTTTATCCTTTAAAAAGACAGAGTACATATTCAGCTGGTATAAAGTGGTGCATGGTGCTTTATACCATCAAAGAACACTTTGCCCACAGTGTGCTGGTGTAGGTAGTTACATTTCTGAATTTGAGCACCGTTTTTGTAAAAAACCTTGATAAAGGTGACAAAGTAAGGATGAAAGGAGTTAAGGATCATCAAGATCCAATCAAAGAGAAACTGGAGGGAGAGGCAAAACAACCCCAGAAGGATGACGGCTGTGACAAGCTCTCTATCCATCTGTACTGGCTTTTCCTCTGAGCATATCCCAGCAGAAGCTCCCACATAACTGGCATCTGCAGCTAAAGGGGGAAATGGGTGTAAGGAGAGACAAGAGAACACAGCTGAGGGATTAGATGGTTTCTTGTAGCTGGGAGTAGGCTTTGAAAGTGGGTTTAGCCTAAGGCCACCCAGCAAATGGGCTGCCGTCCTAACAATAAGACACAGGACAACAGAGGGCCTTCAGGAATAAAATCCCAAAATTTTGCTGTGGTAAAGTTTCTTCCTGTTTGAACCTTCAGAAGTGGCAAGGATAAAGCACATAGGTCAGTGCATCCCGAAAGACTGTTCTGCTGCTCAGGATGTTATGTGGTACAAAACTGGGTACCCTTGCATGAGAGAGGGATAGCAGGACAGCAGGAGGGAAGAATTGAGACAGTGAGTGATAGAAACACCAGGACAGGATGTTCTTAGTGGCTTTCCAAAATTCATGCTGTCATTGTACTAAATAATGGCATGATTTTGTCCAGTGATAAATACCGCTCTTCTGAATGCTATGCTCTCTTCACTGAATTATTTGTTATGAGTTATATCAATGACCTGTCTTTCATAATTAGGTTGACATGCTCTTCAGTGCCCTTGGCAAGTGATACTCAAAATAATGCAACCTAAAATAGCATGTCTCAGTCTCCAGGGCTGAAATTTTCCTGCTTATGATCTTCCAGTTATGTCTTCGAGTAGTGACTGGAGGTAAAATGCTGTGGAAAGAAATGGCAGTGTGTTGGTTGGGAATAGCTCTGCATTTCTGCATTTGGAGTTCCAGGGCATAGCTATAGTTTTGTTTCTTCTCTTTCCAGCCAAAAACTGCAGCAGATTGTTGGACATAAAATAATGACAAGGTAGTAAAATCCCAGCAAAGTAATTGGTGAGGGATAGCTTGTCGTTAACGAATAATGTTGTAGCATATAGCTCCAAACCTCCTCATGTTCAGCAGGGAGGAATAAAAAGAACACAAAAAGTAAAAGGGATCATTAATTGAGTGAGGAAAACCAAAAGTGTTCACAAACATTGCAGGGGAGGAAAGAATAGAAAGTTAAAGAAAGGAAAATAACTACATGAGAAATCTACAGAAAAAATTTTGGGTTTTATCAGAACAGTCCCATATCTATTCATGTTTCCTGAAGAAAGGCCAATCCCACACTGAAAGAAACATGAAAACAGAGTTGTTCACAACAGCCCTCTGAAAAGGTTTTTTTTCACTAAGTTGCTGGTTTAGTACCCAAAGGAGCTGAACTCAGTTTCTGACCTCTTAAAATTTCACATCACCTTGAGCCAAGGCTTGAATCCTTCTTGCCTGAGGGTTTAATGACACATTCCTGTGCAGAAGGAGCTGGACTGATGGTGAGCACTGACTGGGAATTTTTAAGGAGCTTGTTTGCATAGCAGGAGCAGGGCTGTGAGCTTCCCCAGTGACAGACTCTTGGCCCGCTATAGTTGGGACATTGCTGCTCTTGGCCTTCTTCCCTGCCAGACCTATTAACTACCAGTGATCAGTCAGGCTACTAATTAGGGGCTGGCTGGTTGGGCAATTTGGGCTGATGACAGCAAAGGCAGCAGAGCTCACCTGAAGGCTTGTTCCCAGGGAGAGAGGGGAGCTATGTCCTGCTCTGTCTCTCCCTCTTCCCCCTGACTATTGTCCCCTGTGTTGCACTGGCCCTACACCCCCTTCATCCTGCCATGAGCCAGTTCAATGACATACCATAAAGTCATTTGTGGTTTTTTCCCCCTCTTTTGCCTGATTGCTGTTTTCCATCATGTTAGTGCATCCAGGCAGGGCTTTGTTCTGAACCAGAGCCAACAGAATACAGCAGCAGTGAGCAGGCAGAAGAAGAAACTGGGAAGGAGGAGGCAACTTTTTTGTCAGCAAAGCTGATACCTTCTCATCATGTCCTGTGGAGCCACACTCTGCCAATCACCCAATTAGATGGTTTTACTAGGAAGAATGTGGGTGAAAGGCAGAAGAATAACACTGGGAGCCAGAGCAAAATGAGATAAAATACTGTCCTGGAAGCAGTCCAGCTCTGTGCTATGTACACTTCATGCTTTGCAACCCTGGCATCACCTTCTTGGTGCATGAATAATGAATTGCTTGCCATTTGGACGGTCTGTTCCAGATTTGGCTCACCTCACAGCAGCTAACTAAAAGTCAAGCCTTTAGTGCCAAGGTTGTTCTATTGGCTTCCTTTAGAGATGGAAAAAAGGGTCAGGCACACCCAGGCAGTGATTTATGTAGCCTGGCTGGAGAGGGTGTTTGTCCCTCTTTGGAGGTGCCAGAGGAGCCAGACCATTGCCCTTGCCCAGGGAGAGGCTCCTCCTATTTAATACATCCTTGTGTCCAACTGAGATCACCATCAGCTGGGCTCTCTTGCTTGGAGAGAAACTGCCAAGAATGCTGCTCATCATCCCCAACCCCTGGTGATGGCTGGTGCAGGGGCTCACAGCAGAAAAGGTAATGAGAATGTAAATGGAGGTATGAAATGTACACATGAGAAATCCAGATGCAATTGAGTTCTCTACAGTATACAGGTTGTTATTTATTCTGGCATGTGAACAATGACCTGATCTGCTATAGGATAAAGTTCTAAATTTTAATCTGTTACCAGAATGTTCTAAATAGCGTTGTTTAGCACACAAATAACTTACATGAGGGGGAGTATTGCCAAATGGAAATGGGAAATAAAAACGGACAGGGGGGCAGGGCAGAAAATGTGGATGCAATCAGGAACTTGAAAGCAAAGCAAAGCAAACCTTTGGTTACAAGACAGTGCATTTCTGAGATACCCCACAGGGAATCATTCTTTTGGGCCTTGATTCAGATACCAGACAAATTAGTTTTAACTTTTGTTTTGGCAGTGGGTATGATGATAAAGTATTTTAGGGTTTGAATTAGATTTAAAATCTAATTGTGTGGAAGACTCAGAACACAACAAATAGTAAATAATTCTAGGTGGTATGAGGTTTTTCATTATCAAGGCTGAAAATTATTTAGAAAGCAAGTTTTTCCTTAGATTATTTCCCCAAAACCCAAATAGTGAACCTGGCAAGGTTTGTTATAGAAAAACAGAAAATTACCAAGAGGCATTAGTACAGTTGATCTGAGTAAATAATTCTGTTTGCGTTTTGGGGATACAATATTCTTGACTGAACTATCAGAGCTTGAGATATTTGGGGCTTTCATGTATATATTTGCATGTGTCATTTTGTTGTTGCAGATAAACAAGCCTGGAGTTCTTTGCATGTACAATAATGTTATTATCAGTTCTATGATAAGACCAAATGAAAGCACTTTCTTTCTTTTCTCTTGATGCATCTTGGCAGGCAAGACATCCTTGGGTTTAGCAAACCTGAAAATAGTTTCCTGCAATTTTGTGCAAAGGAAAAGAAAAGATGAAGGTTAAAGAATGAAATGAGCTTTCTGGTGTGAGGGGTGTCCTAGTTTGACCTGACTGGACAATTTTGTAATATTAACACATGGATGAACCAATGAAAAGAATTGATATGCCTTATGTGAACACACATTTTTAAACCAGAAACCGCGGGAACAGCTCTCTTTCTTTTATGGTTTGGGTACAGGTAGCAGCATGGCCAGGCCTCTCCGTGCGGCTGGGCCGGGCCGGGTGGGCTCTGGGCCGTGGGGCTGGGACTGTCTCCAAAAGCTCACTGAGCCCCTCCAAGCTGCAGCATGGCCGAGCTGTTTCTGCCCCTCCAAGCTGCAGCATGGCTGAGCTGTTTCTGCCCTTCCAAGCTGCAGCACTGCCTGAGCTGTTTCTGCCCCTCCAAGCTGCAGCATGGCCGAGCTGTTTCTGCCCCTCCAAGCTGCAGCATGGCCGAGCTGTTTCTGCCCCCTCTCTCCAGCATGGCCAGGCAGGGTGGAAGAGCAATGGGGCCCTGGGAGCAGCAGCTGCAGGACGGGCTGGGCAGGGAAGGGTTGAGATGGGTCCCAGACTAAGGGAGGAAAGAACATCAGCCTTCCTAACGTGACTGCTGAAGGAACTTCTTAGTGCAGCAGCAAGTGACCAAGATGCTGTCCTGGTGCTGCTGAGACCGTGCGGCTGAGACCGAGGGGTGGCTCTGCAAGTCCGGGCAAAAATGTAAACTCTTTTCTGACCAGATTAAAATTCCAAAGCATGAATCCTGATGGGTGAGAGAGAGACAAAAGACTGAGATGCAGAGACACAGTGTGAGACCTAATGTCAGAGAAAGTGAGAGAAGAATCCTAAGTTGAAAGGAAGATTGAAAGTGTGGCTTAGTTAGGCTGGACTTCTCTCGTAAAGCCATAGAGAATGGAATTAATACCCTGTAATATATGGAATATTTTTAGGGGGATGCAAGGTTCTAGTCATAGCTGTGAGTTGATGTAATTGTGAATTGCTGGAAGAAATTGAACAGAGGAAAACCGAGAGAGAGAGTTGATACTCTCCGCCTACTGTTTTGAAGGTACCTCTGTTTCTTGAGATGAAGATGAGATAGATGAAGAGAACTATTTTTATACTAGAAAAGCATCCTTAAACTGTACCCTAATAAACAGATATAGCCCATGAGCAGCTTTGAAGGCTATCCCATGGGAAGGGACTTCACGATGGCAAACTTCCTTCCTTCAGGCCATTTGTGAAGTGTGAGAGCAAGAGAACTGGTATCTTGTGGAAAATCTCTGTAGTGTTCAAGAGAGACTCTTGTCCTTGGTGAATTGAGAAATTATTATTTTAAGAGTAGTAACTGACTGAAAGTATCAAATGTTGTGGTTTTATATTAGAGTAAGAAAATGAGTAGTTAGTAGAGAAGGAGAAGTGTTTTGGAAGTTTCATTCTAATTCTTGTTT
>JAWWMU010000238.1:4134166-4162282 GCA_035048155.1 Cinnycerthia olivascens
ATTGGTAAACCAAAACCACTACATTAACTGGTGCATTGGCTGGGAAAATCAAACTAAACCTGCGACAAGAAGTTAGCAAGACTCCCAGGTCCAGCTGTGGAGGGAAGGAGAATTGAGGAATTGGCTTATCAAATGTTGGTAATTGATGCTCAAAATTACAGAATTGCAGAATGAACTAGGTTGGAAAAGACCTTTGAGATCATCTAGTCTGACCTTTGACCTTTGCTCACACCTCTACTAATCCTCCTGCCACTACTTTTGGCTATACAACCTCTTCCTCAGGCCCCCTTACTTTTCCCCTGGCTTAAATAAAGATTGAGATTTATGGAAAAATCTATTTGTCTCCAGTGCTCAGTGAAGGGAATAACTTTTAGCTTTTAGTTTCATATTGTTTTGTGGGGGGTTTTCTGTTTGTTTGGTTTGGTTTTTTGTTTTGTTTTGTTTTTTGCTGTTTTGTTTTATTTTGGGTTTTTTTGTGCCCACAATGAAAATTCTGGAAATGCAAAGATCAGGTTGGATGGTCAAGTTTGAAATCTTAAGCACTGAGAAGAGATCTTGGAAACAGGGAGAAGTAGATGGAGCCAAGAAACAACAACACTTAAATTAAACAGATATTGATTTCACTGGAATGAACATCAAGTTTTATTGATCTGAGAGATAAATATTGACTGAAGCATCCTCATGTGTTCTCTAACCTGTGCAGTTGTTTTTCCCCTGAAACAGGTTTCCTTCTTTTCCCTTGTCCCTTCCCAGAGAATAATATCTTACCTCAGCTGCTCTAAACTTGTGCTGTTTTTGCAAAGCCAGCATTGTTTTCCACATTGCTGTTGTAAACGTCAGAGACAGGAAAAATGGTTGTGACTTTATAAATCAATAAAGCCCTATGCCCAAACAGCTATTAACAAACTAAAAATGTGCTTGGAAATCCAAACAACCTGTTATAAAGTAATGACAAAAGGCTCTGCAGCGCAGTCAAGTTCTTGGCTCCTCTTACAGAGAAAATCTTTGTAAAAAAATGTGAAATTGCACTTTGAGGAAGTGACGATTTTTGATTTTTTTTAGGGAAAAAATTATTTCCCACATCCTAATGCTGTCTAAAATATTTTATTGAACCAATCCTTTATTACTTTAATGTAAATGCCAGTTTACAAGGGCACAGAAGCTTTGCAAGTAGTGGAGAAATGAGAATTTGGAGTCAAGGAGCAAAATAGACAATATGGGCCAATTGTGAAACAATTATTTTTGAACTAAAAGGGTAGGTATACCTCTCTGTTAAAGGGATGAAAATTCAAACATTTCAAACCTCAAAGAGCAGCTCCATGATTGCAGCATGTTCATCTGGGCAAGTGCAGGCTCCAGGTGAGGAAAGAAAGCTTTTGCTAAGGATCTTACATGTAATTTAGATAGAAATATTTAGAAATGTACACAATTCTGAAACGTTTTCAGGATTTTATAATGCTTAAGGTTCTGCATGCTGCACATGGAAGACAATGGAAGAAGGCAAACGAGTGAGGATCATAGGGTAACACAAATGGAAGGAGGAAGAGACAAATGGCTACAAATTCTGTCCAGGCAACTTCTTGCCTTCTGAAACACTAAATCATTTTATTTCCCACTGAGAACAACTTCACATTGGATTTAAGCAATCATGAAATGTGGAGATAGAGAGCCCTCACTGACTTTCTGTGGATCAGTGGTAACTCTGATCCTTGTGTGTCTGAAATTGCTATTTTGAGCAGCTAAGGATAAAATGGAAGTGGAATTTAGACCTACATTATGGTAATTTAGAGAGATTTCACAGTGACCTAATTCTGAAATTGCTTATCAGTTAATTTCACCCTGAGGAAGGGAAGAGACATGGCCCAGAGGGAAAGGAGTGGTTCCCAGCAAGCTCCCGTTAGCAGCGGATCACCAATGGGAGAATGAGTTTGGGTTCATTGGCTCTTTCAGATTGAAAGACAGGTTTTGAGTAGAAAGTCCACTTGAATGTGGGGTAAAAGTGCCTGCCACCAAGAGAAATCAGACAGTGGGTTTGGAAAGAGCCCAAGGTAGAAAGGCCCAGTGAGGTGTCAGAGAAGCTCTGTCCATCAGGAAATAGGTGTATTTTTAATGGCTTAAGCAGCTACCTGTACAGAGCTTTTCAAAAACAGCTTATTATTATTATTATTATTATTATTATTATTATTATTATTATTATTAGGGAAGAAAAATTGTGACAAATAAATGTCTTGCTTTCAGATTTTATGTCAGATTTCCTTCACAGTTTTCACCAGAGCTCCCCCAATAACCAATTGCCATCTTTCAGCACTGCAGTCATCCCTGATCTGAAAGTCCCACAACAATTTTATTTTAATATCATTTTGTCGGAAGTGTTTTCTTTGTGTGTGGGGAAAAAAAATCTGCTTTGCTGTGTTGTTCCAGAGAGCATCCAGTGTGTTCCTGTGTTCACCACGTGCACTTTTTCTGGTATAATTATCGTGATGATGCACAGCTCCATGTGTTCTTGTGGAAAAAGTTTATCAGAAAATGCTATTCAAGCAAAGGGAAGGAATCCCATTTAAAATTCACTGACATTTTCCAGGCAGTTTTTGTGTTTGATAGATGTATTTAATGTCCCCAGGTGTAGCACTGGCCTTGTAAATGGAAAGCCTGCATTAGCAGAAATGGCCTAACAAGCCAGGGACTGGGGAAGCATTCAGGCTGGCAGCAAATGTGGGAAAAGAGCAACAGTTTTAGAAGAGTCATGACATCCTAAGACTATGACATTCCTGAAACAAACACACATTCTTAAGCATAGTCACACCATGATGAGCTGGGAATCATTCCCATTACCTTCTCCTTAAAATTCCTTTGCCCAAGGTAAGATGGGATGATTTCTGTGTATCTGGCAGAACTGAACCAACATTTTTCTCATCACCAGGTACTTTTACTGTATTTTTCCCTTAGAGTCCATAAAAATAACCCTGAAAGACAAGTTTTTATTCCTCTCAAAATTATCCATATTCTTGGAGCTTCCCAAGCTTCTTAAAAGTGCTTGAGGATTTTTTTCCCCCTCTCCTCTCAACATTCACTTAGAATTCCGCCTGCTGAAAAAAATCCCTATCAATGCACAGGGCAGTGCCAGCAGACAGTGCCAAGCAGTTGCAGCTCCTCTCCAGGAGTACAGGATCAGGCCAGGTCAAGCTAAAAGTCAAGTTGCAGATATTTTTCTTTCTGGTCACTGAAAAAGTTTATGGTGATAGCTTGAGGCCCTAAATGCAGGCAGGGTTTCCCTCCCTATGGAAATCTCTGTGTGTGTGCAATTGCCTTGAGATGGGGACACTTGAGATGGAGCCCACCCGTCACAGGACCTGTGGAAATGTGGCCAGAGAAGCACACAATCACCTTCTTTCCTTCTGACTTTGTCCTTACCAGGTATTTTTTCTGTTCTCGAGCTTTCCCTTTTCTGTGGAGATAAACAGAGGTTTCCACCCAAGGTGGTCTCCCAGTCAGCTGGAGAGAAAGACTGCAGGAACTGGAGGCTCAGGTGACCCTAAAAATCATAGGATTAATCTTCATTCATGATGGCTGCATACATGCAGTGCTCAGAAAATGTAAGGGCTCCCAGCAAATTCATATCATAGCTATTTATTTTATTGTGCTTGTTCTTCAGCTGTCTAAAGCTGCATTGTTTTACTAGAAGCATGACTTTTCCTTCAGCTTCCTGCTTCTTCCTTGCAGCATGTTTCTGGATAGGGAAAGGACAAAAGGAAAAGTGTTATGGAGGGACATGTGACTGAACAAATTGATAACACAAATTGATAGAGAAAAAGCAGTAAGATGGGAATAGGTGTGGATCTCGAGGAAAGACAGAATATTGGGAGTAGATTATTATGGGGACTATGACAAATTTCTCAGCAAGTCAGTAGACATTTGTAAGTTGTTAATTAATGATTAAATAATTATTTTAACGCAGAAGGTAAATTGAATTGGTTTCTTTGCAAAGTAGCAAAATTTAGGAGATGAAATACTTTTAAATGAGGCATTAAAACTGCAACACTGATTCTGCCCATCACCTTGTTGGGTATTAGAGTCTGCCTTTCTTTCACAAACTGCTGAGTTGTGTCAGATGCAATTTTGGCTCTGTTTTGATATAGAACACCACAGATGCTTTGAATACACAGTCATAAATAGAACATGGAAGTAATGGAAGGGCTCATTCGTAACTTGATATTGCAAGGGAATACCTCGTGGTATACTAACCCTGTTAGTTAAATAAGTTAAATAAAATTTGACTCATGAAAATTGCTGTGTAAATCCATAGTGAAAATTAAAATCAAACCTGACTTTAAAAGTTTGAAATATCACATTTATTTCTCACTTCCTCCTGTTATTTATTCAAAATCTCATACTATCCTGAGACCAGAAAAAAAAAACAAACTCGGAAAGAGAGAATTCTTCCCTAATTCTGGTTCTCCGGAACAACAGGAATCTTTCAAAGAAATCCTCTTCCTGTGAGAATTTGAATACAATTTGCAGCCCTTCAAAGAGTGAGGTATTTTGAAAAAGAATTCAGTTAGAACCTGGACAGCCAGGTAGCCTTCTGCTTGGCAGGTCTCTTGTGACTGCTCTCTCCAAAACTTCAGCAGTACTGATAGAATAAGATTTATTTCAGTAAATGTATCTGTTTGTTTTTATTCTGGCTCTTTGGGAGATCCCAGTGAATGTTACAGGTAAGGATATTATTGGAGGGAAAGGACCTTGTGGCTGCACAGCATGCTGTAAGTTCTAGCATGTTTTTCTTACATTTGCATAAACAGTACCCACTGCCAAAATCAATGTCCACATTTTTAAATAGTGATCCACCTGCATCCCAACTTAATTGTTTTATATGAGTAGGCTCTATAATCATGTTTTTTGTGGTAGTCTTTCAAGCCAGTCATGTTTGCAAACTAGTTTTGCTATTGGTTTTATTGACTGTTCTTCCAGAATTTCTCCCTTGGCAAGTTTCTTGTTGTTCCTTTTGTGCTTATCTATTAAAACTAGTGTGTGAACTTAGAGCATGAGGATATGGCCTTGCTTAATGTTTACTGGAGGTGACAGCAGCCTGTGCACTGTGGGATTTACTGAGCACACATGTATGGAGTGTACCTGGGGTGCTCCATCATGATGGCTGTGCATGGGTTGGCTCAGCAGTTTCAGCTTTTCCAGGAGTCCAGAGGCAGAGGTATTTTTTTTTTTCTGCCTTATAGCACAACTTCAACTGTTATAGACAACAAAAAGAGAAAAGGCAATTGTGTTATTTGTCTGGAAAAAGTGGCTGAGCTACATCTTCTCAGTGCCCTTATGCTGACAAAATTTTGTGAGCTCTATCTTGAAATTAAGGTGGTTCCAAATACACTCTTGAATTTCAACATATTGTTTGCTACTCTACTCTAATAAAGATATATTTAACCTACCAAGTCATCATCATGTAGTTATCTCTTATATTGTAGGAGTTTTCAGCTGAAACTCTCAGGAAGACCAAACTGTATTTGAAGGTGATGGCTCTTTCTATCACTGTAAGTCACATACAGCTGAACATCAGGTGCTTGGATAAGACCACACAGCTCACAGATCTGCTCTTACAAAGGAAAAACTAAAGAGCAATCTCATATCTCATTCTCTGAATCTAAGAAAGATAGCAAATTGAAAACTCTGGTACCATGCTTATTATTTTTTAATGTTTTAGAAGAGTATTTCTCTCTTGCCTATGTCTTCTTCCAGAGGAAGGGCTCTCTGAGGTGCTAATAATCCTCATCACACAGTCTGTCCAAGATGGTTTCTGGAGCCTAAACACAACCCTGGAAATCCAAGTTAAATTAGTTGCAGTAAATGTGAAGCCACTAAAGAGAAGCACTAAATAGTGCTATGAGATCCTGTCTGTGATGCAAAACTAAATGTATGCAATGCAGTCTCTGTTGCTTTTGGAATATTGAGATCTATGAATGGAATAATGGCATGAACATCTAACCATTAAAATAGTTGTATGCAAGGTGCAAGGAATTTTTAACACTGCTACAGCTTGAAAAAAAGAGGAGATGGTCTCTTTGGAACAGTGAAATCTCTTTTACCTGAGGATTGTAACTGGACCAGGCTTATGTTCTCTTTTAATATCAGTGAAGGACTGTTTAGCCATAGTTCTTTATTCCACTAATGTTTTCATTGTAGGAATATTTCAGATTTCCTCATTCTTGTATATGTATGAATCCAGTGTCAGTCAAATCTCCACCAACACCAGACACCAAACATTTCAGACATGCTGACACGAATCATTAACTTGTTTAGTAATTTTAAAAAGGTCTTTTGAGTATCTTAATCCAGCTGTATCATTGCATTGCTACTAGCTCCACCTAGTATATAATTGCATGGAGCTCCTTTTATGAAAAAATTCAAAGAAGAATTTGCAAATTTAGGTGACCTAAAGGTAGGGTTTTCTTAATTAAAATTTTCTAAATAGAAGGAATTCAATTGCTTTCTAAGATGGAATTCCTTGCTGTTGTGATGCCAAAATTGGAGGCACCTGATGACTATCAGACTGTAGAAGTTCATGAAGAACAAGTTTTGTTACCTGTTGAAAATAAATAGATCTTAAAAGTTTTCTTCATTGCTACTTGAATGGAAACTTTGGAATCATAATAGAAAAAGAATTAAAACAGAAATTACATTACTTGCTGGGTTCTGTGAGAATCGATGTTGAATTAGTTTAATACTCTGATTAACCAGGGGACAGAGTGAAAAGGTGTCTTGTAGTTTAGTGGGAATAAGCATTTACTCTGTGCAATCATTACCTAATGAACAAATCTTGGAAAATGCCTATTTTGTGTGTGGAACTGTAGCTCCCCTCACAAAGTGAAGAGAAGGGACTGTAGGCTTTGAAATGTCAATTAAAATTTTCAATTAGTGTGCATATATGGAAAAAGGATGTTTATTAGTCATAAAAGAACACATTAATGATTCTCTGGTGATAGTGAGTAATCTCTTTGTATCTGTAATATTCCAGTCAGTAATTCCACCTTCATAGGGCTCAGAAATAGGTGGCTTTCTGGAGGCTCCTGTCCACTGACAATTTAGGAAGCAAAGTATGTGACTCAGTCTTAATAAAGTTCATTTTTGGATGGTGCAACATAGGGAGCTTAGGGAGGGAAGTCCTGTGCTCTCCATGATGCAGATCCTTAGCGACTGTTAAGTTACCAAATAGATTTTAAAGTGAAGATTGAAGCCAAACTTCTTGTTGAAGTGTCTACCGTGACAAACCTGGATGTCCTGGTAAGCAGCCCGTTCCCTGCTTGGGTATGGAGTTAAGTAGCCCTACACTCTAGAATTCCTTGCACTTTTCCTGGGCTCAATTTAAAACTTTTCTTTTTGCTTTCTCTTTTTTTTCCCCTCTTTGCTTTCAACTTCTGTTTCCCTCATTTCTTGATGATGAAGTTGTGCCACATCATTAACTGTAAGAAGTATGTCTGCAAATGTTCAAAGAATGATGGATTTTATTATACTGTCACCACAGCCATGCTGAAGAGGCCATCTTTAATATATTATTGATGCTCTAAAACATTATTTTTAATAGCATTGTGCACTGGGAGAATGCTCCTGGTTGAATGGGAGCACAGATGAAGAAGAGTTCTGGAGCAATAATCCAATAGGAATTGAGTCTCTCAGAAGCATCTGTGGTTGAATATGTGCACTCTTTTACTTTGAGCCATTAACTGTGGAGGAAAGATTTACTGTTGGAAATGTAGGATAATTTGACAACTTGTAATTAATTTTTATATTGGTAAAAATCACATGGATAGAACTTGCCATGGTAAATGTTTGCTCTTTGTCAGACTTAGCTGAATTAATTCCCTGTGGCAGTCACACATTGTAGGCACATGGCTTCGTAAGTGGTTCATGCATAATTTCCTCCTTTGCCAGCATTTTTGGTTTGATTTTTGTTTGCTTTTCTTTTTCCCCACCCATAAGACTGAAAAGTTAGTGTCTTTTCTAACTTACAGTTTCTGTAGGTAATTCCGAATCTAGAGTTACGTTATGCCACCAAATAACTAAGCTTTATGTCCTAGGAATGGAGATTTTATTTCCAATTTTCAGTACTTGAAAGCATAAATTTCCAAATATCTTCCTCACCAGCATAAGGGTTGGAGTGGGTGCCTACCCCAGGGGGACATACATGATGTGATGCTTCCACATTGACATCTCAAAACCTGCCAGAGACCCAAAGGGGAGGCAGATAACCCCCTGAGATGGTGAAAATATCATAAAGGAGTTGTGCTGAAATTTGCATTTTAGTGCCCAAATTAAGGCTTCTGTGGTCTCATTTAGCCCACCTTTTGCAAAGTGAAAACATTGTTGAATGTGATTATTTACATTCATGTGTTGTAAATACAGTCAAAGAAACTCTGCAGCCTGACATTACCCAGAGGAAATGAATCTGTTTCTCTCTTGTTTTGTGTTTTTAAGGGAAAGTTCAGTGCTCTGCCTTGAGTTTTTCCTGACAGATGAGATCTCTCCCAAAGGGCCCCCAGCTGTCTGGGGCTCCATGTCTGCCCATGAAAGGCAAAGTAAATGGGATATGACAGTCTCTGATGCTTGAGCAAAAAAACCCAAAACCCTAGGAAATTCCAGCAGTAAAAAGGGGTGCCAGAGGACAATTTTAGGCCAGCATGGAGAATTTTGCACATCATGGACTCTAATAACTCCAACAAACATAGCAAGGGGGAATTCCTTTAAGAACATGATAAAATAAGCAGGTGGATGTTAATGTTGATGTTGCTTTTCTGTCAAATTAGCAAGACAGAAGGCAGGTGTTAGCACAGGGGTGGGTTGTTCAGCTCAGGTTCAGGATGTGTTTGCATCATCAACTTTGGCCTTTAATTTTGATGAAAAGTAAAATAATCTTTAATTGTGTACTCATATATGCTTGTCAGCATGTATTGGGAGCAATTCTTAAACTGCAGCATATGACTGGTTGTAGGAGATTCTTCATGGAAAACTAACCCAAGATTACCCAAATACTTGTGGGTGCCACTTCTCCTTCCCTTGCCCATGGAGTCCTTAGCACACAGGAGGCTGATCCAGTTCCACGGCACATCAGCAGCCCCTGCTCACAAAGCTGACCCCTGAAATAATCTCCTTTAATGAGGCTGCCAGGGATGAAAATCGAGGAATTATCTAGCGAAAGGTTGAAAAATCAGAGAGAGAAATTGAATCTTTCCCAACAAACTGCTCCCAGTTGCTGCTTTCCTGCATTTGTATGGGCCATTGAACTTTCAGGGGAATGATGTTTTAATTGCTGTGTATTCGTTTTCTATTCCTGTCACCCCTCCAAAGGAAGCTGCTGCTGCTTTGTGTAAGGAATTTCAGTTTTGCTGTCAGAATTCCTTACCTGCCCTGTCTCTGGTGCCCTTTCTCTGTGCTGATGGGAGGTGTCTCTGCTGAGTGTCAGCTCTTCAAGGGGCTGCCTGTGCTCAAGTGAATCAGCTCTGAGGGAGCTTGGCTGAGCTGCAGGAAATCAGCTCAAGCATTTGCATCTATGCCATGGTTAATCTGTAAATATTAATTTGGATAAGGAGGGAATTGTTTACATGGAGAATGCATCAGCTGCCACATGTGTAGTGACATTGGTTAAATGTCAGGGAAGGGGCAGTGCTTTTGATTTCTTTGAAGTGATCCAAATCTTTAAGTAAGGGTCTTGCAGTTTTACCTTCTTCTCTGTTACCCTTAAGAAAGTCAACATGGAATTTCTGACAGATGAACCAGAAAATCACAGCAAAATCATGCTGGATTTTTTTTTTTTTGGTTAGGGTGATGAGTGTCACTGAAAATATCATCTGAGTTTTAGAGGTTTGAATGGGAGACATCAATTACAAAACTCGTCTTTCACATCTTTAATTCTGAAATGTTTATGTTTTTTTTCCACAGCTACTCTGTGGGTTTTTTTTCCCCATTATTTTCTATTTTTATCCATGGCATGAAGTGTTACTGGTTACCTTTTCACTTTCTAAGCTCTGCTAGTACAGAGCTCTATGCTGAAACTGGGACTATACAAACTGTGTACTTGGCTTCAGCAACAAGCAAAAGTAAGCAAGGTAATGCACCTAATCATTACTAGGAAAAAAGGAAAAAATAGTGATTAAGAAAGATACATCACCAATTTCCCAAATACTCCACCATCATCCAGCATCCGTGTTCTCTGGGGATCCCCATTTCGCGGTGAGGACCTGGAGAGCCCTTCCATCAATTGGGAAAATCTTGTGCAGTTTATGCACCGTAGGTGAAGTCTCCAATTTCACCCTGAAAGTGAGTCCAGTTTCATAGGCCCAAATCAGTAAGTTGAAGTGGCTTATATTTTTAATACAAAACTTCTGCATCTGATGGCACAATTCCCAGCCAGCCAGGGCCCAGGCCTCTAAAATATCCTACAAACAAGCCTCTATTCCTGTCAGTTGGGAAAGTTTCTTAAAATGATACATATCTTGCAGATAACAACACAAGGTTATACAGAGCTACCATAAGCATCTTTATCATCTAATTTGATTTAATAATACTGATGGTGTTAATCACACAGTGCCCAGAATTCATCTTGTAATTCAGCTGTGGCTGAGGCCTGCTGCCCAGGCCTTAGCACATCACCTGCGTATACTGTGGTGGTCAAAAAAGAAGAGATAAAAATCAGTGATCAAAACAGCTATTCCTTCCCACCCATTGCTTTTGGGAAAAGGGGATTCTTTTGCTGTTCTTAATGTTAGAAATTTTGTGGGTGTTTTATTTCTTTTGCCTTGCATCCATCTTTTTTCTTTTGCCGCTGTAGCTGTGGCTCTTCCCTGCTCGTGTGCCATCTGTCCTGGGCATGGTGAGCCGGTCATTCCTGCAGCCTGTTAGCTGATGGAGCTGCTGCTGTGTCCTCTCCTCCTGATGCTCCTCAGGCAAAGCAGGCCCAATTCTGCCATCTCTCTGACCTTCCCACCCCTCTGTCCATGTGCTGCGCAGGGACACTTCCTTCCCACCAGGAGTAATCCTGGAGCTGTGTGTGTGTATGGCATATGCATGGACTATAGAGTTATATCCAATGTCTTTGATAGGAAGCAATAATAGAGGTTCATGCCTTCAGCATTTATTTTTGACACAGATCTAAGGGACAAGTTGCCATTGCAATGTTTGCCCAAACACAAACATACCACTCTCCTTCCAGCCCATGCACACAGCCCTGTGCATGATGCTGAATGTTTCTGCTGTAGGAAAAGCCATTCCTTGCCATTGGAGTCAGGACAGTGTCCCTGCTGTGCTGGCACGACATTCCAGAAGTTCCATTTTACATTGCCTCTGTGATATCCAGGACCATGACTCTGAAATATGATGATGCTTTACTATAAAGTCACCTTGCCTCCTGGTCACTGAAGTTCTTCCATGGAGAGGAGTGTCTGAAGGAAAAGTGATTTTTCAGAAGTACATGTATGTGTTCTGCTTTCACTTGAGCAATGCAGTGGTACCTTTTACAATTTTATTTTCTCTTCTGAGGATGTTAATTGCACCTGGAGCTGCCTCCAACACTGAGTTGTTACGTGCTCATAAATATTCTGGAACTGCCAATGTTGCTGTGATGTTGCTGGAACCTTCTCAAGAACACCCATCTAATAACAGTTTCCTTAGATGGAAGTACTTTCAGAAGCCTGCCAGGGTCTGTTTAACAGAAAAGATTTAATAACATGGAGCAATTGGTGAGGCAGACAAATTGACAATGTGCATGAATTTGTATTTGCATGCTAAGTATGTGCCAACATTAAAATCCCTTAACAATAAGCTTGGTTTTCCACCTCCATAAAGCCAATTATTATTATTACCCACATTATGTTGCACTGAACTCTCAGTTTCCAGACAACCTTACACTTGCTGAATGCTTCTGTTACTTAAAGATCTGGAAATTTCTGATAATTTTGTGCTGGGGACAAAAAAGGGAAATATCTGATCATGTACAAAACTTTTGAGCTTATGGTGTAGTAAAATTGTGTAATACATGAAAATAGTGTCTAAGAACTCTAAACAAGAATAATATTGCTGTGATCTTAACCAGGAGCAAAATTTTATCTCTTCTGGTCCTGTCACAGCAACAAATTTTCCTAAGAAGAAATGGAGCAAGTTCATCATTGCAGATTCAATTGTTTAAACTTGTTTGGCTACTAAAATTTTTGGATTAGGAATGAAGTGTGAAGAAGGAGAGCATTAGGAAAGTAAACTCCTTTGAGCTGTTTGCCATGAGATTAGAAGACAAGGCACGGAAGAGGGGAAGGTAAGCATACAGAGTAGTTCTGTGTTAATTTATAAAACTGATGCTTTCAAAACCCAGTAAACCCAGCAATTGCTTCCATCTACATGTGTATGATATTTTAATTTAGACAACAAATTTGCTTGTAGGTTCCAAGGGTCCTTTACAGAAGTTTTATGTCTCTAAGAATATTCTTGATTTTTAAGAGTTTTCTTCCTACTGAGGTATGTGTTGTCTCCACAAAATTAAATTATTTAGCAGCTTATCTTCAGGGTAGGTAAAAGAGTAGAGAGGTAAGTTAATCCATCAGGCACAGTGATGCTTTGCAGATATATGTAAACAATCTTTATGGCATTTCCATAGCTCAGGGTTTCCTGGCACAGCTCTTCTGTAGCAGGAGTGTTGCTTTTGCTGGCCAGGAGCAGCATGGGGCATTGACCCACCTCTCATTCCCAAGCACCACTGAAGGTTTTCTGTGTGCCTTGAAGTAGAGCACTCCCTGCAGTGGCAGATTTTAGAGAAGAGTTTATCTGTCTTTTGTCAGGGATGCTATTGACAGAGCACCTCAAATCACCTCTCTGTCTGCCTCTTCTGCCTTGTGCTTGGGGCTGCAGCTGCTGAGAATCTTTGGGGATTCTCCTTCCACGAACAGGCACAGTTCAGACACATCCCTGGAGGGCTGACTGGGCCCCTTTCATGATGTACTGGGAATAAATTCCTACTTTTTAAAGCTTTTGAATATCACATGAAATGCTGGGCCTCATGGTGTCCAGGACATATCAGCCTTCTTCCTTGCATGGAGGACTGCTCTGGGTGCCAGAGCATCATGGCTAACTCTGCCTGTGTGCAGTGGGGCCAGACTGGCCCCCAAGCAAGCCTCAGGGCAGGGCTTGTCCTTCACCTTTTCAGGCTTGGCTTGTATTTGTCTGCTGAGCATAGCCAAGCCATGGTGGGGCGTCCTCAGGCAGGATGGTGAACCCAACTCCTCTTGCCTGACCTGGGGCTTTTGTTTAAACATTTGGCTCCAGACACTTCAGCAGCTGATATAATTTCAAACTAAAACTGGCAGTTGGCATCCAGCTCCTCAGCTGTGTCAGGCTGGGACATCCCACTGATATGCACAAACCAGCAAGACCAAGCTTTTTTTACTCCCTTAACATCAGACTCTCCTCATTTCTGTCACTTTCAGGAACTCTTTGCCTGTTACAGCTACAAGTTCTGATGTTGTGTTTACCTGCTCGTCATTTAAATGGTTCTAGGAGGAAGCAATCCCTGAAGCCCACTTTCCCTCTCTATACTATAACTGGATTAAAAACTTAGGCACACAAAGAACTCAGCAGGACTGGGGAGACTCAGTGGTCCAGAAAAGCTATTAGCCAGAGAAGGTATCTTGATTGTATTTTTTGGCTTCAGTACACTTCTGAAAACTGTTGGAAATGGAAGAAAATGGGATGTTTAGATTCTTTGCGTAGAAGGATGCTAGTAGCTGTCACTGGGTGTTATCTACAGAGACGATTGGGAGAGAATGTCTGAAAAAAGGAGCCTCTTAGGCTTCCTGGAGCAGTGTTTGCCAATAAAAACGTGTTGCCATGGTGGGTGTCCATGTGAAGTAACTATCCAGAGGGTATTAATCAGAAAGTGTCTTAGCAATCACAGGCAGAGCGAGCTGGGCGTGTCCCAGTGCCCCAGGCCAAGACATGGAGAGCTCAGCCTTTAAAAAGAAAGCAGGAGCCACATTCCCTGTGTGCTGCCACCTGCATATTCCAGGGGTATCTATGATAGCAACACGCAGTGTCCAGGTGTTGTAGCAGTCATTTAATCAAGGAATGAGACTTCCTGTGTTCATAAACAGAAAAAGGAGGAAAGCAGTAGGCTGGGGGAGAGGGTTGGGGGCAGAAGTGGCCTTGTATACCAGTTTCCAAAGCAGAGCCCCAGCAGCCTGTGCCTGTGCAGGTCACCTCAGCCCAGGGAAGGCAGCTGGCTCCTGCCCAGAGCTCAGGTAAATTTGTGCTGCCCCAAACTGCCTGCACACTCCTTGAGCACGTCTTCATCATTTACCCTGAGCCCAATTTTTCTTCTTTGGTCTCCTTCAGCTCTTGGCGCCTGGCCATTGGTGTATAGTTCTCCTGGGTCTCCTGTATTATCCTGTGTCCCACTTATAAGGCCACATTTATCATCTTGTTCGTGTCTGCTCTGCATCCTTGCCCTGGTTTTCCTGGTCTCAGCACTATTCCATGCTCCCATTTCTCTGTGCCACATCGTTAGGCTGGCACCATTAATGGTCCTTCTGCACAGGATAACTGCTCACTATCACTGTCCATATCAAAGTTATGGTTGGACAACACAATTATACAATGCAAGCAAAGCATAAAAAGCCACTTAGTCATTAAAAAATTGCTGCTACAGCTAAAGGAACTGAAATAATGCTCCAGGCAGGCCTGGAAAAAACTGGAGAAAGGACATTTCTGTTGTCAGGCTTTGCAGTGGCCCTGTGGCTAGGGACTGCTGATGGCATTATGTAGGCACAGAGTTTGTGGTAATTGGGAATGGGGCTGCAGCCGAGCCTTGTCCCTAATGGGCTACAGCTGTGTGGGACAGGTGATCAGTATTGAAGGCAAGGAAACAAGAAATGTTGAGGTGTACTGACCAATCCAAAAGGGCAGAGAGGTGTGATGGGTGTAAGATGGGGAGTACAGAAGGTTGTACTGGAGAACAATAAAGTGCTGATGCTTGGAGCCTTCTTTGGTGTCAGTCGTACCTCCTCCCTCAGCATTACTGGATGGGTGTGGTAGGAGGCTCCCTCGCCTCTGGGCAGCTCCATTAGGAACCATTCCCATGGCTGTTGGTGTTTAAAAAAGAGAAGCTCTTTCCGGAGTCTTGTACCTCTCAAGGTTTGCAATAAGAGATCTTCCCAGTTTTTGTGCATCATATAAAACAGGGACTCTTTCAGTGTTTTTGGTAAAGATTAACATTTTGCCACTAATATTTTTTTTTTATGTTCAAAATGGGGAGCATCACTCCATTAAACCTTACAAAACAGGAGAAGCTCCTATAAGCTGCCTACTATGCACTCAGTGAATTGGATAACAAAATATTTCCTCCTTCAGCTCTTTCATGCTGTTTTCCCATATCCATCCCTGACAGACTTTCCCCTGGTCCTGGGACCATGATGGACACTTCTATGGCTGCACAAGTGTTTTACAGGTCTTAGGACAGTGCAGAGATTTGTTGTAGCATTAGCCATGTGTGTGCTTACAGTGCACATCCACTAAACCAATAATTTGCCATAACTGTTTCTTTTAGAGGGAGGTGCTTGTAAATCCCACAGGCCTGTGAGGTCACCTTGGATAGAGGTGTGCACAGCTCCCAGGATAAGTGAGAAGTTTCCTTGTGGGGAACTTCAATGTCCTGCACAGGTCCTTTAAGTGCTCCTGCTCCTAGGGCAAAACATGAATAAATCTTGGTAAATATATATGTTGCATCCTGCTAGCCTGAATGAGATCAGAAATGAGCTCAACAAGATGCACAGCTGCAGAAAACATCAACTACCTGTAAACATTTTTGTCAGTCCAGAGTGAGCCAAAATTTACTTGTAAATTCTTTGTTTTGGGAAATGTATTTGTTTTACCTCAACAGAAAACAACATCTTAAATCAATGTGATGTTTTAATTCTACTGTGAGTCTAACTGGAGAACTGATTTCAAGATCTCCCTTAAAATGCAAGCTAGTTGGAGATAGCTTTAATTACCAATAGCTAGCAGGTAGGAGATTATGAACTTGGATGCCAGTATAATGATGTGAACAAAATCAGGTTATTTTTTCAGAATGAGAGGCAATGTTATGGCATCAGCTGGCTCTTCTTACCTAAAATGGGGAGAAAAAATTAAGACCTTTGTCTTTATATGAGCCATAAAGGTACTGAAAGACAAATGATGAAAGAAGGGAGTTTTACTGCTTGATTTTTCCCCAGGTTTGCGTTCTTTAATGTTCTGCTATGGTTGAACTTAAACTGGCTTTTATTGCTCGTGGGATTGCACTCAAAATATTCATTTCAACCAGCACTGATTTTACATCTGTCCATCTGTGTGATTTCTTTAAATCATGAGCCAAATTGAGGCCAACCCATGTATCATAAGCAGCAATGCTTTTAATTATGGTCTTCATTTGCCTTAAGTTTCATGTGCTCCTAGCCCTCTACAAGCACTCTGCAATCTATACATTTCAGAGACAATGTTATAAATCCATGATAGACGATTTGCAGAAAACAAATCTTTGTAAAGTAATAGCTCGACAGAAGATACATCTCAAAGAGGCAATTCTGCAGCCAGAGTTAATGGCCAGAGCCTGGGAACAGGCAGGAGGAATATTGCTCCTTTTCAACAATGGATGAGAGGATCATCAAGTAAATCAGATCTCAATAAACAAGAAGCTGGTTAAAAGCCTCATAAACAATGCATGAATGAGATGAAGATTGCTGTGGAGCAGACAATTACCGAGAGACAGAGCTGAAAAGTAGTTAATGACATGGGCATAATAATCACGACTTCTAACGACAACAAAATCAGGAAGACAATACTGTCTTCCCATGGAGTAAAGCATTCTGACATGGAAATGTTTAGAATTCATATTGTATAATTTTAATACAAAATTTTTAGAATGGAATCTAGTTGTGCAAGGATCTTTCTCTGCTGTTCCAATAACAAAAAAAAAAAAAAAAAAAAAAAAAAAAAAAAAAAAAACCAAATTTCAAAAGCTGGAAAACGCCCCATTCACTTACCAAAACTGCAGAAAGGTAAAGTGACTGGCTTTCTCATGACCTCTTTTCTGTCCAATATATTGAGTTTCTTACATGTGCCCTTAGTTATATTTTAAAAACCTAAAAATAAAGAAAAATATATGTGCTTTTTTTGAAACCTAGCTAGGAACGGTTTCATGAGACAGGAGTATCAATAACAGCTTTCAATGCTGATGGCTTGGAATGCTTTATGGAAATTTATGCATATCCTTCAAAGGAAATGGTAAGTGAAGCAACAATAACAATAATATCAACAACAACAATAATATTAACAATAATAGCTACAATAAAACCAATAATAATATAACTTAGGTTGTTGTTATTATTATTTCATATATGTTGTTCTGGGAGGCAGAAACAGCTTTTCTGGCTCCTGGAGGTGTGTGCTCCTGATGCAGGTGTGTCTGTGATTTGACCCAAAAAGGATGTGCTAAAAATACAGCTGGCTTTTAAAAAACAAATTAAAGAGAAATTGCAAATACAGGTATATTCCTTTAGTGAGGAAAATGGAATTTTAAAATCTCAATTGACTGAGGTGGAAAAATGTAAAAAATGTCTTCAAGAAAATTAGATCTTTTTATAAGCCAGTCACCCTCTCTGGGAACAGCTAGTCAAATTCAGAAATCAACCCATCATGAGGATTCTGAGACTTGGGATGAAGATGTCTGGGATTGGGATGTGGTGAAAATTTTATTGCCACCTCAGACATTTTCCCTGACTCTTTCCCTTTTTGGCTATTAATTAAGATTGAAGTTACTAATGAGGGTGAGTATGGTAGTGCATACAACTCCTTGGTGTCCTGCAGAACTGGTTGGACTGCAAAAGTATTCCAAGGATTTGGAAGAATCCAAGATGGAATATGTGTGACAGAATACATGTGGCAAGTCTGTCTGGCTGGGAAGATTGATTTTTGTGGAGTGAGGAAGAAATGGAAATGTATTTGGGTCCTGGTGAGTTTTTAACCAGAGATCACGATTATTTTTTAACTGCATGGGTGGTATATTGGGCAGGAAGGACAGGAGAGGACAGGGGAGACTCCACTGTTTTTTAAAACTACTGGACTCTCTAATCTCTGGCATCTGTGCAGGATGAAATATGGGAGGTTCATGTTTAAAACACCACAGCTCCAGAGCATTCCACGGCAAATATTTCTGTCTGGCTTTTTGGGAAAAGAGAATTGACTAAGGTTGAAGTGCTTGTTGGGGCCACCCAAACAGAACTTTTAGGATTTGATTTACTTTATGGGTGCACCTGGAAACTCTTGTGTGGAATGTTATGAAGTTTCACAGTGAGGCATTCTGGTTTGCTGAGGGTACAAATAGAATCCAAATAAACATGAGACAGTTTAGGCTCTGAAAAGTTTATCAGTCTATTGAGATATCAGTACCACTGCTTTCTTCTAAAATATTTAATATGAAGTGATATCCCCTGCCAGCAGCAACACTTAAAGGGATCAATTGGAGGATTGGAAGATTCCTTAAAAAGAGGCATCATTAAAAGGATTCATTTCCCTTTTAGGTCACTTGTGTGTCCAGTAAAGAAGCCTGCTTGTTTTATAGTTGTTTACTGGTGTTTGAATTGCAACACAGACCCATTAACAGCTGCAGTACCTAATATTGCAAACTTAACAGCCGTGGATAGCAATACTAGATACAAAATATATTCTTTGTAGTTCCCTTACAAGGGGAAGAGAAAGAGGAATTTGCTTTTCTGTGGGAAGGTTTATAGAATTCCTTTAACAGGTTCCCTCAGGGGTAGAAACCTTCACCTACTGCTGCTCATGCTGCACTTGCTGGGTTGTTTCCATCTCACTCTTCCCAGATGTGAAACTGTACCAGCATATGGATGACTTCTAATTGGGGGAGATTCCTGTAAAGGAGTGGAAGAAGCAACACTAGCCGTATGGGAAGCATTACATGAAGCAAAACTTGAAATTGCACCTGAAAAATGCTAAGGACCAAGTAAAGAAGTAACATTTGAGTACTTGGATAGCAGACAGAGCAGTAGTTCCTCCAGACACTTTAAAAAGCAATGGAACAAATACAGATGCCCCAATCTAAGAAAGAATTACAACAGTTAATGAGAACTTTAGGGTATTGGAGAAAATGTGTTTGGCATTTCTAACATGGCTCTTTGCTCTGAGCAGTATAACAACCCAAGAAGATACATCAGAACAAACTGTACAGTCTGTACAAACCAGAGAAGCATTTTTTACAGAGGTGTGCTCTCCCAGAATGAGTTGCACAAAGATCCACAGTCAGGAAATGGGATGCCTCTTTAATGACAGCCACAAGAGGAATAGATTAAGAGAAGGACCAACTGAAGTTGCTAAATTACAAATTACAATCAATGCAGATCTATTAGCATTTCAAACCTTTCAAACCTTTCAAACCCTCACCAATTTTAGATGCACCTCCCCTTACCGAGGAGATGTCAGCAGAAGATATTTGGGTCGCTGATGCCTCAGCATAGAGGATAAGTGATAAATAGCAGTACAAGGCTGTTGTATTAAGCATCAATGCAAACAAACAAGTAATAGAAGAGGGTGAAAATAGGGCACAAGTAGGAGAGTTAAGAGCAGCTGTTTGGACAGCTCAAAATGGAGCAAAAATAATCTACATGGACTCCTGTGCTGTTGGGGCTGGTGCTATCAAGTAGGTCTGCCAATAGGAATTACTAAATTGGGAAGAAAAGAAATCTTCCATCTGGAGACCTCAAGATTGGAAATTATTAAATATAGCAGGAAAAATACCATTCAGAATAGCATGGCTCAAAGCCCATGCCAAGGACAACAATCCAGCCACAAACTGGAATTGAAACGTGGATGAATTAACTAAAGTCAGGGAAACAGAGATGAGACTCCTCAAATCAGGAATAGTATTGAATGGGAGAATTGTACCATCAGAAATTAGGGCACAATGGTAAGGAAGCACTTTACTTTGCTGGACAGAGCAAAGGTTGGCCTCTAAACAGGAAAACCTGTGAAACCATTCTTACAGAATGTCCTCGATTACAATTACAATTAGATCATCCTGCTAAAGCACCACCCCTACATATCAGTGAAGGAAAAACTCCGTGGTCCAGATGGCAAATTGATTCCATGGGGACATGATCCATGCTCACAGGTGTGGGAGGAGTCCTGCACTACTCATGGCAGCCAAATGCCAAAGGGCTGATGGGCAGAGCACAGTTAGGGGGCTGTCATCGTGGTTCTCAAATCTACCCACTTCTGACACCATCTGAAGTAGTAATGGCTCACGTTTCTCCTATAAGGAGGTACAAGAACAGGCCAAACAGAAAGGAATTCAATGGGTATTCCACACTCCATACTGCCCCCAGCCCAATGGAATCATAGAAAGAGCCAATGTCTTATTGAAAAAGAGCCTTAAACCATACACCTGGGCAGGATACTCAACTCTCCAAAATACTTCAGCATCTAAATAATTGGTATGGACCTACTGGGAGCCCTGTGAGTTGAGGATTCTTTGCAAAACCTGAATCAAGTGCTGCACCCTCCATCAAAGGGGAGCATCTGACAGGACTACAACCAGGACAGCCTGTCATAGTAAAATTACCCCAAACTGGAACTTTGCCTATGACTCTGACTAAACCTCATGGCCTAACTGCTTGGGAAGCTACTGAAAACAGTGCTACAAAACATGGAATTAGTGCATGGTGGATTATTCCTTCTTTTAATGGGGTAACCTGTATAAGCAAACCCTGTTGAAACTTGTATTATTTTCCTTTTTCGGAAATTAATCTTGGGAATGGTGCAGCACATCTCTGCTGAAGATCAAGTTATTCTTCTCCCAGAAGGAATCAGCGACAGAATGAGTCTGGCTGGGCACACACATCACCAATCCCAACCCACAGGAGGCAGACCCTCGCTTTTCCTACCTGTAAATGGTCACTGTGGCAAGAGTTGTACCCATGCTTGAGCCTGAATGCATTTCAACGACAATTGCTGATAAAACAAGTTCTAATGCGACAAATCTAGGAGCTTGAATTTGGCAGAGGGAAATTTCACTACAATATGTGAAATACAAACTCCAGCCCCTGAAGGGGAAATATGCGTACTCAGTTTCTAAAACATGCCCTTCAAAAACCAGAGCAGATGTTACAAGACCAGTAGCTGCTCAGAGCATTACATGGAAACAGTATATGGTAAAAAGAGTTGGAAACATGTGGAGGTGTAATGTATCCACAGCCATAACCGGACTAAATATATTTTGGCACAACAGAACCCTCTCAATGCATTCCACCACCCCCCAGGATTGGATCCTATGCCATATACAGGTCAGCAACAAGTACTATTTAATTCTTCCTGGTCCCTCAAATGAGTGGGTTGCTCAATGCAGGTCAATATCTCTGCAATCAAAGCCTTGCTCACCATTCCTGGCTTAGGGTGGACCCTCACCTCTCCAACGTGGTCATGGAGAGATGTGACTGGTGTCTGGGGACGAGATTAGGAGTGTTAAATAGCCTGGAAGCTGGAATCCTAACAAGCAAAGTAAACTTAATAACAAGTGATTTATACCAGCTAAAACATCTCCATTGCTATCTTCCCCATCAGCGCTAGGAACTAATCAATGGCTCTTTTCAGATATATTACCTCATTGGGAAGGAATTGAAGAAAAGGATCACCAGCTAACAGGGAGCGCCCTCAAACCCACACCTTTCATCTCTCAACTGCATCCAATTGCATCATTTGCATAATGAATCAATTCTGGATACAATTTATTGTATCAGCAGTTACAGGGGAAAGGCCATGGAGGTCCATAGCCCAATGACATTTGAAAGGTAATCTGGGATAATAAAAACAAATCTAAAAGATAATTGCAATCTTGGTGACATCTACTTAACCTCATCTATGACCCCACAGCAGCAAACCCACAGCTTTTGTTTAAAGGCTACACAGTGCTTTGGTAAAGCCCATCCACACAGGCATTGCCCTGGGTTAAATCCCCAAGGGTACGGGCCCAAAAAACAGGAACAAAATGGGAACTGTTGGTGTTGATATCTGGGGCTGCTGTAGGGCAGGGAGCTGCATCCTTGGTGGCTTACTTGGAATGGGCCTTAGGCTCCATTTCCATTGAAAGAGTTTCTGGAAACCCAGGAGAACATGGGTGAGTCTTTTTCCCAGTTAAGGATTTTCTGAGTTGAACACAGGAACTGGCTGTGTCCTGTATTTCTCTATTGATTGCTGGGATGGCACAGCATGGCCTGCTCACTGGAGGTGGCAATGCCATGAAATGCCAAATGCATGAGGCTTTTCACCTCTTCTCTTGAGGCCTTTCCCACTGGCTTCCAGGGGACTGGGTTTTGCATTTCATATCCCAATGGAGGTTTTGTCCTCTGCTAATCAAATGTAAGATGTTCAAACTCTTGCCTATTTTTAAAATTTAGGTTGTTTTTCTCCCTAGAAGGATGACTAAAAGTCTCTGAATTTATAATAAGTTTCTGTGATGCCAGCAAACTATTTTATTTAAAAAAAAAAATCAACAAAACAAATCCACCTGTGCTATTTCAGCCTCACGTGGAAGGGTTGCCATGTTCCTCCTTCAGCAGTTCCTGCTAAAATAGGGATTTGCACCAATGCAGTGCTGTGTTCAGACAGAGGAGAGGGATTGAGTCTAGTAGGAACAGAGAGCAGGCTTAGTGGACATGAATTTTTCAGGATTCATTCTTGATTGAATCTGTCTTTAGATTTCAATACTATGTGGATTGGGTCTGTTTGTTGCTGGGGTTTTTTGTTTGTTTGTTTGTTTGTGGGTTTGGGAGATTTTTTGTGTGGAATTTTATTAGTGGTTGGTTTGTTGGTTTTTTGTTGGTTTTTTCCCTCTCCCAAGCCCCCCATCCTTTTGTCTGGAAGGAGAAAAGCTGCAAGGCACTCAACTCACATTAGGGGAAGAGTTCATCAAGTCAAATGCCATCAGGACCATCTCAGCCCTCAGGACTGTCATTTCCTATTTTGATTCACAGTGGTTTTTTGCTGTAGATGTGTGAGCAGAGGAGTGTTTGAACTCTGATTGTTTCTGTATCTGAGTATTTCTAGATTCTGTGACAGTGATCACCTTCCCTGTGGTCACTGCAAACTCTAAACCAGTTAATCCTTAACTCAGGCATCTTTAGATAGATAAATAATATTTTCCAGAGTTTTAACCCTGTTACTTAAGTGAATCTTGGTAAAACTGGCTGTTTTCAAGTTGAAATGGCCAAGTTGGCTGGGCCTTGAAGCAGCCTGGTCTAGTGGAAGGTGTCCCTGCCCACGACAGGGGGTTGAAATAATATGACCTTTAAGGTCCTTTTGTATTGGACTTGGATCAGCAGGTTTCCTGCTCTTTCTGCCCCTCTTCTACTCCACTTCTTGTGCAACTTTGTGCCAGTTTTGTGTTACCTTTTTACAATGCCCTTGCCACTGCTGGCTGTTATGTCAATAATCTGCTTCTGAATAGATGCACTTCTGAAAGGAGCAAAACCCCACAGAAAGTGGGTTTCTTGGACCAAGTAAGCTGTCACTGAAAGAAGCAAGAACTGGCAGGAAAGGAAAATGTCTCTCAAGAAGCAAGAAAAGGAATTGTTTGTTTCTTTCTTTCCTTAATTGTGTGTCCAGATTTTCTGTTTCTTCTGCTTTCTGCTCCCCTTTAGGCCTTTCTTTCTGCAGTCCATGGTGCCCAGTGTGGCACGTCCCTGGTTCTGAGAGGAGAGAACAGGACCTGCTGCTGGAGTTTGTTGCCTTTTACTCTGTTGTGCTTTTCCTTCACTAAACCAGGGAGATGCTCTCTGAGTGGCCAAGCAGAGCAATCTGATACTCTGGCTACTCTATCAGACTATAAACTGGGCCTTTTTAAGCACTAATTATCCTCTGTCAAATTGTTTGTTTTTATTTTCTCCATTCAGTGGAAACAAATGCATGGATCTCCATAAACAATACAGTGGCACAGCAGAGACATGTTCTGATAACAGCATTTGCCACAGCTTGCTGAGACCTTGCCAGATGGATTCTCAAAATACTAAATAAAGTTGTGCCTTTTGGTTGTTCCACACAGGTGGGATCAGTCATTTCACTCAAAGAGAGAAATATTTCACTTCAATTTCTAACCCTTATAATATGAATTTATGTAACTGAAACCAAGTGTTTGCAAAGTATCTGTGTCAGACTCAGGCTGAAGATAAAAAGAATTTAAAGTATTTTGAGACTGGAGAACTTCACAGTCACCTAACAAAAAATTTGTTCACAAAAAGCTTCTCCCAAGGCAGAATTCACTTACTACTTAGTCACAGAGCTCTAGTATAATTATGCCACTGTGGGAGCAGTGTGGATAATGAATTGATCATGTGAGGCTTTTTTGCCTTGATATATCATCTAATGGGTTTGCCCTGCAAGTTGTTGCTCTCAGGAACTGATGAAAAGCAGTACTGTTGTACACTGAAATTTATAAACCTATTTACATTGTGGAAGGAATAATGGTTTTCCATTGAGTTAATGGGTAATTATCTGAGATATTTTGTTCGTATTTCCTGTAACTGAATTGGTATGTCACCTCTGTTAATTAATTAGACAAAAGAAAAAATATCATCAAGAGCTCTATTGCTCAAATTAGTGTCAGCTGTTGGGTTTAGTGCATGGTTTATTGCCCCATGAACATGTGCAAGGCCAGAGTGGGCTCAGAAGCTGAGCCACTGGCAGCACTGAGGAAAGAGGAAATAGGAAATGAGCCTTTTCAGGCTGGGGCAGATCAGGAACACCTGACTGTCTCCAGCTGGAAAGAAGTCCTGTTCCTTCAGCACTGTGACCATAAATACATTAGCATTGGGAAATGCCTTGGCAGTGACTACACTTGGCTTTAAAGGGACTTATTTTGGGCTTGGGCACCGGTGGTGATGTGAGGGTTGCCAAGGTTACCAGGAGCCCTCAGTGACGTGCACTGACATTCACATAGGAAGGAGGAACCAACAAACCAAGTAAAGGAAACAGTTTTGGCAAATGGACTTTCAGATATATTTGGATGATGATTTTCTTACCTTTCTTCCCTGACACCTGAGAGCTGCTTAACAGCGATTTGGGAAACTATTTCCCCAGGACACAGTAGGCTGTGTACACTTCTTTCTCCCCACCTTATAGTTAGGAGGGATGTTTTATTAAGAAAGAAATATGGTGGAGTGCAGATGAATGCTCTATTTTAATCTAGTCTGCAGTAAACATCTTTTTTTTTAACCTTCTTTTCCTTGAGTGATAAGGATGCAGAGCATGAGACAGAGATATGGGAACCTGTTCCCACCTCCTCTCTTCATCCAGCCTCAGATTGTTCCTCCTTTGCCTCCAAAATCCTGCTGGAAGGAGCCCCAGGGGGCAGTGCAGGTCTGGGCTCCACTCCATTTTGTTTGGGCTATGAAACTGTCTGCTGGAGTTAAGTGAATTCACTCTTTTCCTTTTGGAAAGGAGAGAGAGCTGAGCTGGCTTGGTGTCTGTCTGTTTTGTACAGCTGTGATGGAAAGGCTCTAGAGGGATGACAGCCCTCCTGTGCATAAGGGAAAATAGCAATGCTGCTGCTCCAGATGCCTATAGACTACCTAATTCCAGCCAATTTTATAGGACATAATGCTAAAGAAGGAAACAGACACTTGCAGTCTCTTTTTCCACAGCCTTCACTGTATGTCTAACCCTGCTCCCACATGCTAATGGTGAGATCTCTTTAATGTATGGAAATAGCAGGGACAGTCAGTGGAAGGCAGCACAGGAATCTGCGGGCAAGGTTTATGTATAAACAGCATCCTGGGGTTTTGGGGGAACTTTTATAGCCCCCTTTTTTCAGCTTCATTTCCCTGCCTGTCAGTTTGTGCAATGCTTTCAGAAAATAACAGGATTTACTTCTTTTTTTTCTTTTCTTTGAAAATAGGAATGTAAGGAGAAATAATAGGATATATTTCTTTTTCTTAAGTGTTTTCTTTTTAATGAATGGCAGGATAAAATAGAAGCCCAGACACAATTCTCAGTAAATAAGTACCACTGTGCTGTGAATAATAGGGTTGTAATCAGGCTCTGTACATTTACAGAAATGATGGGAAACAGGAAAGTTTGAAATGTTAACTAAGACATGGGAATACATAGCAGTGTTTAAGAAAGAAGATAGTAAAGCATGAAAGGAGAATCCCACTGAATCAAATAGCTTTTCTGAATGAGTATTCTGAAAAGAATATGTGGCTTCTGTGCTCAGAAATTTTCTTTACATTGTCTTTAGAAGCCTTGTTCCAACTTAGAATTGGGTGCATTTTAGGCCTTTGAATAAACTTCACTGCTAGGGCTCTGGATTACTCTCCTGGATACATAATATATTAGGGTATTTCACATTTAAAAAGAAACCTCAGAGGGAGCCTTTTATTGCACTTCAAGTATTGCTACTGCTATTCATTGAGAAACTATGGTGTTAAAATCATGCCAGTGAAATAATATCTTTCTATTTTTTTATTCTTTGACTCTGTTCAATTTCTTTTTCCTTCATATTTAATTTTCTCCCTTCTGATCTTGGTTCCATAGCTGTTTCAGGAGGATTTGTAGTGATTTCAGGAGCACACATGGTATGGAAAGCACCAGCCTTGATCCTTAGCGAAGCCTGTCAGACTACTGTGAGCCTGCTCTGATTTTCTGATCATTTCCTATCTCTAGAACTTGTTTTGCCCATGATGATATTTGCTGAGTGATCTCTCCCAGTCCTTATCTCAACCCATGAACTCTTCATGAAATTTTCTCTGTCCAGCTGTGGAGAGGAGTGAGAGAGGCTTTGGTGGGTGCCTGGAATCCACCTAGTGTCAACCCACAACAGGAACAAGAAGCAGTTCATTCCTCCATTAAATGTTCTGAACTTTTGTTTGCCATCACAAATCTGAAGTAGAAGGGATCCTGGCTACCAGCCAGGTGTTGTGCTGAGATGCCATGGGAAGATTTGTGCATTTGTGCTGCAGGTAAGCAAGCTGTGGGTTGGGTCTTCCATCCAAGCCCTCCATGTTCAGTGGGAGGGTTTTCCTCTCAATTAAAGTACAAGTTTCAGACAATTGTACTTTCTCTAATTTCACTGGGTTTTCTTGTAACATACTCGTGTCAAATCAGAATCAGTACTCATTGGCTTTGCAAAATCAAGCTGAAATAAAGTGAGGAAAAAAAAAGTTTTCTAACAACATTTGTAAGTTTCTCATTTGCAGCTTGAGACTTAATGCACGATGAAACCTTTTATTGTGTGGTTTTCTTAGGAGTACTCTGATGCTTCTTCAGAGAAAAATAAGATGGAGAATGAAATGAAAACTGAGAAGCAAAATATAATTTCCATGCTCCTTTTGCAATCTTTAGAGAGAAGCCATTTTTCAGTGATCCATGATGTGTGGCTGTGTCCATGTCCCAGTCTCAGCTGCAATACTGCTCTCAGCTTCAAAACCTGAAGGAATTTGTGGACCTTCATAGGTTACAGTATTATTAAGCTGCTGACAAGATACATTCTTTCTGGAAAATCCACAAATGCCAGAGACTTATGTCCAAAAAGGAGACAGAGGAGTCCTTCAACTTTATTAGAATAAAGGGAGAGAGTCCACTGGGGCACATGTCTTCAGGGTTTTACCTCTCAAGGTTTTGGAGGACACAGCCTCCTTTAATCACAGAATCACAGAATGAACTAGGTTGGAAAAGATCTTTAAGATCCTCAAGTCCAACCTTTGACCTAACACCTCCTCATCAACTAAACCATGGCACCGAGTGCCACATCCAGTCTTTTTTTAAACTCGTCCAGGGATGGTGACTCTACCGCCTCCCTGGGCAGGCAATTCCAGTGTCCAATCACTCTTTCAGAGAAGCATTTTCTCCTAATATCTAACCTAAGTGTCCCCTGGCGAAACTTGAGCTTGTGTCCTCTCATTCTGTCAGTTGTTGTCAGCCTGGGAGAAGAGACTGACCCCACCTGACTGCAGCCACCTTTCAGGGAGCTGTACAGAGTGATAAGGGCACCCCTGAGTCTCCTTTTCTCCAGGCTAAACACCCCCAGCTCCCTCAGCC
>JAWWMU010000238.1:4182366-4202705 GCA_035048155.1 Cinnycerthia olivascens
CTCAAAACTTCTACCCAGACAGAGCGGAGAACAATTCAGTGCAACACCTTTTAAGGGGGGGTGGGGATAGGGGATGGATCCAGGGGTCAACCAACCAGGACACCTCAGAGGGTGTCCTGACTGCTGAATGATAGTTTTCACAATCTCCCCGGGATGGAGGAGGATTCCCCGTGTCAGGGCCTATCACCTTGGGCCCCTCAGAGAACATTCTCAGACCTGGGAAGGGTTCCAAAGTGACAGTCCTGCCCTTGGGCAGGGGAGTCCCTCCCTCGGAGGAGCAGAGAATAGGGTACAACCAAATACAAAGCTTTTGGGGTACATGGAACTGACTAATTAATACAAAGCTGATTACAAAGCACACCACTACAGAGTGGGAAGCGAGCCTGCACTCAGCTGTTAATCTGGAAAAAGCAGGGGACTCTGAGCTGGCAGGACAAGATCTGATGAAGGCTGTCTGCAGCAGGAGGGGCTGTTTTCACACAGTGCTGCACATGTGGAATGAAGTAAAGGCATTCCATGAAAACTCATCCCTTACTGAGCAAGCAGCATCCCTGAAGCAAACAGTCACAGTTTAGCCAATGTAGTACCTAAACTTTAATGGCAGAATGATATTTCAGTGTTAAATATGACATTTTTCTTTGTTTTTCTGCCACAGCGTCTGATCAATGAGAAAATGGAAGGCATCTGAAAAGAGAAAGGAATATCTTTGCTACCAACTGCAAATGTTTTTCCTGCTTTTTATTTTTATTATTCCTGCTCTTTACAACAAAATATGAACTTTTTTGTATTTCATGGGGTTTTTTTTGGGATTGATGCTATATATTTTATATCCTGAATCAACTTTTCTGTGGCTAATGCTAGTCAGAAAGGATTTACAGAGGATAAGGTCTTTATCCTGTGATTTTATTCTGTCACACTACTTAGGGAAACAGGATATTAATGTAAGAGCTCAGGAGAGATATAATTAATATTCTTGCAGAATATTTGAGATACTTTGCAGTAATTTAAGATATAGATTTTTTAATGCATCTGTTTACAAGAAAATAGACTGTTGACAAAACAAAGGGGTCTTTAAAGTACTGGGGAAATAAAATGTGTAAATACTTGAAGACTTACAAAACATGGATTTATTAATGAGACTAGAAACATGAATCTATGAACACTAATCAATAAAATAGTTTAGCTTTTGTACTGTTGGAAAAAAAATTGTAAAACTCAAAGATCTAAAAGACTGGTGAAAGACAGGTACTATGTTAATTTTCAACAGCAATTAAAAAAACAAAACCAAGGCAAAAAATGGACCTCAAAGCAAAACAAACAACAAACATGGGAAGAAAACTAGGCCTGATAGTTACTCTCTTACTAATTAGAAAAGGTTTTATGGTACAAGAACTACGTCATTAATATTTTAAAGGCAAACCCAGCATAATTTATAAAGAACAAGTACTGGAATTAACATATATGTTCTTATCAACAGAGTTGCCAAAATGCTTTTGAAGAATGAGCGGATGAACTTTTGTGCTGAATCAAAATTGATTTATTAGCTGTAGAAGAAATCCTACTTTTTAAAATTTAAACAACTATAAACCTCTAGTAATAAAGCTTGCTACTGATGCTTTAAGTTTTAAGTTTTTCTGTTCTGCTTTGGTGTGCAGCTTTTAGGTTTATATTAAAGGTTACTAGGTTCTTTTCACATGATTGGTGAAGAGATTACAATCATATTCCAGCTGGGGATTCAAGGGCACCCTCTTCAAACTTCAGGCCCATAAACAATGTGAAAAGAGGAGGGTGGGCAAGCAAGCAAGGAGGATGAAACTTCATAATTTGAGGCTATTAATTGGACAGTTGACTTCTGTATACAAATGGACTAAAACATATAAAAAATGTGAGATCTCATGCCCAAGCCCTCTTTTACTTCCATCTTGGAGCCACCTGGGCAGAGCTATGTCTGTGGCACTGGTATTGCCAGGATGTGGCCTTTGAAGGCACCTCAATAAATATTCACCTTATTCTTCTTAACTCTGTCTAGCCTCTGTTCCTGCTCCTCAAGGCATCACTACAAGGACGTGAGCTTGCTGATTTTTAAAAAGTCTTTGAAATACTACATGACACCTAGATGAATTTGAATGCAATGACTGGTGTGAAGCTGTTGTTCATTCATTTGATTTTCTGTACTTCGGATAAAGGGGGAAAGGGATTAAAAAAAGGTCCAGGTGCATCTGGGCACTTGTTGAATAACATAGAATTCTACAAATCCCATTGTGATCAGGCTAACCTGTCTGTTTTCTTGTGCTATGGATAAATTATTCTGATTTCATAATGTAGGAGAATTAATATTTTGAAAAAAAACAAACAACAACAACCAACTAATTTTTTTAAGAACAAGAGCCCTAAGTATCACAAAAAGAGCTCCTTGAATTAACTGTTTTTGCTCTTGGCTGGCATTTGTTTCCTGTTAAAAATAATCATGACTTGGTTCCTAGGCTTTAATGCAATATATAGTTCATTGCCATGGAACTGAAGATTTTGCTCATGTATCCCTGTAGTATTTCAGCCTCAGAATTATCAGCCATGGTAATTTTAATTTAAATGGCCTTAGAAAATTTCTTTGGTCTGCTGTCAAAATACTCCTGAAATGCAGAATATTCAGTATGGCCTTATGCAGTGGGCTCTGATAAGACATTGGAACATTATCTGATTTTCATCAGGGCTTGAGAGAAATACTGCTAGGTATGGCAGAGAATTATGGAAACTGAAAAGGATTAAAAAGCTACTGTAGAGAAAATGCTTGTACTTGAATTCAGAAATCAGACACATATATAACAAACACTTTTAAATTCACTGCTGTGAGACCAAATTACATTGCAAAGCATTTATAAGAGTGTTTTTTTCCATGTATTTTTTTCTGACTACTTAGATTTCAGTAGTATGCCAGTCTCTCCTTGGTGAGCTCCTGGTGAGCTATTAAAGATCTCATTTCTCTTTCTTCCTTTTCCTACCCACTGCCTGCTCCAAACTGAACGGGGTCATTAAGTGAGTATCAGTTTTCTTCACTGTGGTGGTCAGTAATTTTTCTTGGTATTCCTTGCGCTTCATCAGTTGGAAATTGTGTCATCTATGCCTTCTCAAAAAGAAATCTGGTGTGCTGTTTCAGCACCAACAAATGGAAACCCTCAAGCCACGGCCGACGGACAGATCTCCCTGGTGAGCAGAGTTATTTCTCCAGAGAGGTGTGGCCAGTGGAATAACATTGGTGCTCCCCACAGAGAAATTTTCCTTCAGGGCTGGGACAGGTGGAATACTCTCTTGAGAGACTTGTGAGTGAGGCTGCAGAGGAAGGGAAATCCTGCACTTGAATAAGCCTTCCTTTGCCAGGCAGTTGTGGGTTTGCACTGACCTCACGTTGCGTCCTGTGTCACTGCAGCCTTTTGGTTCAGGAAGCACTTTGCTTCCAAGGAGCTTCCATATTTGGGTGTTCTGTGGTACTTCTTAAACTGCAGCATAAGCAAAGAGCACCTTCTTCCTGTGGGTTACTGCAATGAGATTATTTTGGTGTTAATTTGGAGATGTTTGTAAAAGGCGGTTAATCGATACGGTTTGTACTAACAGAACTGACAGTGACAACTGGTGCTGTATGGAATACCTGATTTTCTTTTAATTGCATATTTATTTCCTGTGTTGCATAAAGCAGACTTCACAGGCTTGCTTCTTTGGCTTAATTCCCTGTGGATGAAGAAAAATCAATACAAATGAAGGCCCAGTTTTGCAAATATCTATATTTGAGTTCAGTGTAGTTACTCAAATTCTTAATAATTTGGAAGAGCAGATCTTCATGTACAAAGAGAATAGATAATTTATTTTTATCTCAGCAAAAGCACACTAGGCGTCATTGCCTATGAATACCACAGCCATGATTAAGTATTAATTATACTGCTGGAGGTAACTGCAGGGGGTAAGAGGTTTGAAGTATTGGCTTTTCAGCAAAAGCAATGTTTTATATATGAAGTATTTATTATGAAAAGGATTCTTCTAGAACAAGCCTTTCAGAGAGAAACTGCTCCAAAATAAGGTTTCTTTACTTTGTTATTTGTAAAGGAAACTACATTTTTTGGTTTATACTTTTAGTTTTCTCTTTATATTCTGGTAGGCTGTTCTAGAAAGTGGCAGTTTTAGGATTCAGAAATCAGGTTGGATCAATCTTCAGTTGTGACGTGTCACCATAGGTGAGCCCTGTCCCTGTGAAACCTTGTTTTATTTTGAATAGTCACTGAGTGGGAACACCTACAGCATGCCAGCATCTGCTAAAGCCGTAGGAACTTGGGTGAAGTCAGGCGGGCTGTGATGCATCCTGAGCTTTTCTTTGGTTGTGACTGCTCCTGAGCTTTTGACCGGGATCATTCTTCTGGGTGTGTAACACTCCAGAGCTGTGTGGGCACACTGGAAATCGGTGCTGACATTTAAAACGCTTTGAAAACATGAATCATCTCGAAAAGCCCAGATCTGGGGAGGTGCAATGACACTTAAACAATCCATGGTGGTCAGATAGTGGCTCACTGGTTCACATCTGCATTACAACAGGAAGTCTGAGCAGTCTGTGGTGCTGTACTGTGCTTACTGTGGATACTCTGTGGCTGTGCTCTCCGTGCTCCTTTCAGTAGTACTGGGATCATGCTGGTGAGAAAATCAGTGGTGAAATACATGGAATGCCCAACCTGCATTCCATTTCCTGGAAGCTGGTTTTGAAGGACCTCCTTGTTGTCCCTGAAGTCGCCACCTTTATGTAACAGGTAGGTAAGTGGTGTCAGGGAGAAGAGAGGTGTGTTTAATCTCACAGACAACATCACAGGAGATAAAACTGCTAAAAATTCAGGCCAACTGTAATTCATTGCTATGATACAAAGTATTTGAAGAGGAGGTAACAAAGGAAGAAATTTCTGAGAGTTTAGGTAGGTTTGTAGTTGAAAATTACCACTTTAATATTTGGCTTGCCTTGACAGTGAGCTACTTTCATGGAACCAGAAGTTCTTGTTTTGTAGATGTTCATGGGGCAGTGTTGTGAGTGGTGCTCTGTGGGATTCCTGCGTTGGTGTGACCACATGTGACGTGTCACAGCTCTGGATGCTGCAGCTCCTGGTGACCTGGCTGTGACCAAGGTTCCGTGTGAAATGTAGAACTAATTATAAAACTATTATCAAACTACAGTTGTTTTTTCTTTTTAATATATTTATATATTTATAGATATTATTTTTTTTAATATATTGCTGTAGTCACCATGTTCTGAGGTGGAGGATTGATTCACATACTACCTCCATGGACCATAGAAGCTGCTGTGAGTATTATTAATTTAACTCTGAGGAATTTTCACATGGATTAATATCCTTTTGCAAGGTAAAAGAAGTCACTGTTTTCCCGAAAGTAGCAAACAGTATGTTTCCTGTTGGCATTTGTGGGGATTTTAATGAGCTCAAAGTATGCAGTGTTCTTCAATTAACTTTGATTTTACTTCTGTATAATTTATTTTGAACAATAACTGTAAAATTAGTTTTCATTCAGGAAACAATTAGAGCTCACTGTGTCTTGACCTCATATACACTTATGTAATTTTAATGAAGACAGGATTGAATTTTATTAGGGATGAGATGAATGCACTTGGGAACAGAATCTGTCTTTCCTACCAAAAAATGTCAGTAAGAATGATGGTGATGAAACTAGACAAAAACAATGGAAAAGGAATATTATAGGATTTTATGTAAGAGTGAGCAATCAGATGTTAATAGAAATAGAAACCTTTTGAGACATCTGCACTATGTGATGATATTTTATTACATATCACATTTTCTTTTATGCCTGATAGACAGCATTAGTTTCTGTGCTGCTCGGGAAAAGGGAGGACAGCTGTAATGGCAAATAATATAAGAAGAGATGGTGTTTCCTCAGGGTCCTGATGCCCAGTGCAGCACATCTGGTCCACTGAGGTCATTCAGAGACATATTTAATAAAAATCTATAGAATGTGCACAGCTTTCAGAAGGTGTTTTCATTCACTGTTTTATTGCAGTTATTGTTACTCCTGTTCTGTTTCTTAAGGAAACTTTGGATTCTTTGTGTTCCACTTGAGCTTCTCTGGTCTTGTTAGCACTGTAAGGGCTGATGTTCATCATAGTCAGCTGGCATTTGCACACCCAAAATTTCTCTAAAATACATTTTTTTTTTTTTTTTTTTTTTTTTTTTTCCCCTCTCATTAGGAAAGACTCCAAGACATAAGGAATGAACTACTCATCAGAGGCAGTATGAACTTCTAAAAATACCTGGTTGCTTTCTATGTGGAAATCAACAGAGTAGTGAAATAGATGTCACAGTGTGCTTGGTACATGCACTTTGGGGGCATAGCTGTGTTTTGATAAGTGATTTGTGGTTTTGGGAGAAGGGAAATGAAGGAGAACATTCAGGGGACACCGTGAATGATTTCAAGCATCAGGCCTTTATTGTTATTTTGTAACACCTTTTATACCATTTATCTTACGTGCATCCCACCTGTGGGCTCTCTTTCCCTTTTAGTGATTGGTCAGTACCCCTCAGCATTCCATGCTCCTCTACCTTTAACCCTGCTCACCTGTCCTGCACAGTTGTAGCCCATTAGGGATGAGGCTGGAATGCAGACCCATTCCCAATCACCAAAAGCTGTGTGTCTACAGGGAAGAGATAAGGCAGGTTGAAAAAGATGCCACGTGTCTCATTCCTGAGAGGGAGAGTAGTGTTCCTATATTGTGTAAATTTGCTCTAAAATTTTTTTTGTGCTATTATAATAGGAGAAATGTGCTTGTATGCAGAGCTCTAAAAATTTTAAAATACCCTTTACAGTGTCTCAGTTCTGAAGGACTGTTTTAGATATAAGACTGTTATGTTGGTCACAAATTCATTTCAGGTCTAAGCTAATCTCGTGGGGCCCGTGTTTATATTTTTTAATTAATTGTTCATCATACCTTAACCCATTGATTAAAACTCAGAACAAAGTATGTCACCAGCCTCAGACCTGGCATGTGAAATGGCATTTCAGCTGTACTTTGCTTAGTGGGCAGCTGCAGGTTGCCTCTGGACTCACTTCAGGTGAGCTCCTGCAAAGGCCAGGGCCAGTTCCTGGGAGGATCTGGTGCAGAGGCACAGGATTTATTTCAATCTGTTGACTCAAAAAAGAAAACAAAAATCAATTGTAACAATAAAGAACTTGCATGTGGGGCCCTAGAGAGCAGTGTGGTAAAAAGGTGTGCCACACCTTATCCTTCATTTCATGGAGTGGTTGTGAATTTTGGACCATGCACCCTGAGTTCTTGTTAAAATATATAACATTTGGTGCTGATATTCTTTTGGAGGTTCTTTTCCAGGATATGCTACTCAATCATCGATGCATGTTTGCAAGAGGGCCTTTCTCACTACTGCACTGCAAGACAAATTTCCAGCAATTCCTTTGAAAACTATATATCAGAACTAGTTTGCTGTGGATGTTGGACTGCTGTTCTTTAACAGCAGCCTGTAAATCCAGTGGCCTGTAAGCCTCTTGGAATGTAGGTTTTCTGGGTTGGAGATCATCCAGGTGTTTTGCAGCAGTGGCTGTGCTTGCCTCAGGAACTTGCCTGCTGTGCATCAGGTAAATTAGAAGAAAGCAGAACGTCCAGCTGGAGAGCAGAGGTGATAACTGAGGCTCACAGCCTTTTTCAGCAGCATGCTGCTGTTCAGAGACTGTGTAATCTTTGTGGACAGTTGATATCTGTTATAAAAGCAATGACTTAAAAAGATAATCAGTTGTCTGGTATGAGCTTGGAATTTTCCCCACCTCTGGCGAGAAGAGTGGTCATTATAGCATTTAGTTTAGACAGCTTCTTACCTTATTTTCTCTTACTCTAGCATGTGCTCCCTCTCAGTCACTGCAAACACCAATGTCATCTTTAGGAGAGGGACTTGGAATCCTTTTTCTTGTGTTTCAGAATGTCCAAATAGAAGGAACTGAGGAAAAGGGCAATGGTTAATGAAAGAAGAGTGTATTCCCCTCCTTGAAAGGAATGCCTATTTTCCATCAGCATGTGTAAGGCATTTGGGTGATGCCTTAAGAACATACTTTAACTTGAATTGGCCAGACCAGGTCAAGCTGGACTAAATGATCACTTGCAGGTCCCTTCCAACTAAAATAGCAGTAGCCCTTCTTTCTTCTCAGAAGCAATATGATTATTTTTCATTCCTATTGCAAGAAATATTATTTATTTACTTACATTTAATGAATCAACATACACATCAGTAACAACTCTAAACAAAATCTGGATTTATCCAGTGGTAGGAATATGGTTTGCTTTTGTCTATACTCCTTCTACCTGCCTCTAAGGTGTAGCAGACAGCCAACTTTTTGAAACAGTACTTTTAAGCTGGATGGGTTGTTAGATTCAGTTTCCTTTGGCTACAGCAAATGATTCATGCCTGCTTGGTATCTCCCTTTAATTTAGATTTCTTCTTTTTGCAAAATGAGGTGACAGAATACAGGCCAGTGGAAGATTTAGTTTCTGAAACTGTCTCAAGCTGTTCCCCCTCTCACCCTGCCTACCAAAGAGCTCAGAATGGTTTGGGATGGAAGAGACCTTAAAGGTCACCTCATTCCAACCCCACTGCCATGGCAAGGACACCTTCAACCAGACCAGGCTGCTCCAAGCCCCATCCAACCTGGCTTTGAATACCCCTTACAGAGACCCTATCAAAGGGATATAGGTCCTAAAGAGGCTGGGGGCGAGAGCATGGCAGGGACAGCTGACCTGGACTGGCTGGAGGGATATTCTGTACCACAGAAAATCCTGCCCAATATAGAAAATGTGGGAAGCTGGCCGAGGGCGGCCAGTGATAGGGTGACAGAGCCAGCCAAGGTGCCCTGCAGAGACAGTTGCCCTTTAGAGATATGGCAAATGAGAAATCCCTATGGCAGCACTCAGGGCATTTCAACATCCCCAACAGAACCCTCCCACAGTGTTTTATCTCGCCCACTCCCTGCCAAGGAAAGGTTTCCCTGCTTGAGGCAGGTCCCTCTTTCCTTTTGCCCAGCACCCAGAACGATGCCCCCATATCCATCCTCTTGGTCACCATCCCCAGCCCAGCCTGGCCCCACATGTGTTGGGCAGAGGCTGCCCTTAGGCTAAGCATCACCCCCTTCCCACTGTGAATATGACCCCTGGCAGACAGAGGAGCTGCAAAACCAGTCTTTAATGATTAAATGGGAATGAGGAGTGCAGGAGAGGGCTGAGGATGGGTGTCTGGATGTAGGTCACTCGCTCAGGGTGTCTTCTGGCCTTGGTGCTGCATTACCGCCGTCGTCTTTTTCTTTCTGGCTGGGCCATGGTCCTGCGGGAAGGTCTCTTAGCTCGAGGGGGTGCTGGCTGGCGCAGAGCTCTTGGCCTGGCTGCTGCCAGCTCTCTTGTTTTGGGGCGCTCACGGACAGTGACAGTGCCTGGTGGCTGCTTCTGCAGTGCCTCATCCTCCGTCTGGGCCGTGCAGGGCGAGCGAGGCTGGGAGGCAGCGGGTGGGCTGGCAGAGGGGGGCAGGTTGGGGATGGCAGGGATGGCATCCGGGCTGTTCCTTTGCTGTGCCTCCACCTCCGGCTCCTTGGGATGGTCATCTTCCAGCAGGCATTCACAGAATTCAAGGAACTCATCAAGGTCCTCAGCCGTCAAGCTGGGGACGTTGGCAGCCAAGATGGTGTCCTCATTTTCCCCCTGCTGTGCCAACTTCTCTTGCTTGTCAAGGCAGCCACTGTCCTCCAGGTACTCAGAGAGTTCATCCAGGAGAGCATCCAAGGTGGAGCTGCTGGGGCTGTCAAGAGCCGTGTCCTCGCTCACGGTGGTGTCAGGCCAGGCAAACAGATGAGTATTGGTGCTGTCCTCTGCCTGCTCAGGAATGGCCTCTGTGGTGGCAGCTGGTCCCTCCCCAGTCAGATCTGTGGTCAATACTTCTGAAAATGGAACCCCAAGGGTTTGAAGCTTTCCTCAGCTTGTCTGCCAGTGCGTGGGCTTTGCCACTCCCCCAAAACTTACCTTCAGGCTCCATCGTAGTTGTGCCAGCTGGTAGAGCCAGGGCAGGTTGATGGTGGATGTGGAACACACTAGAGCCTATGGGGTAAAGGGCCTCTTCCTGGACCACAGCTCTTGGCTGGTGGGGCAGCAGTGTCCCCATCACCACCTGCTGTACCCAGCCATAGGCAGGGGGACAGAGAGCAGCCCCAAGGGGCAGCTGCACCATCTGGGGAAGATGCACCACAGAGGGAAGATGTACCACCTGCCCCAGGGTCCCTGAGACCCCCTGCCTGGTGGTGACTGGGACCAGCTGGTGGGAGCCATTGTGGAGCTGGACAGGCCCAGAGGACAGTGGCAGCCTGGGGACAGAAGGAAGCTCCCAGGCAGCTCCCAGGGCAGGGAAGGTCATGCCAGGCACCTTCACCACTGTCACCTGGAGAGGGAGCCTCTCTGTTGGGGGAAGCAGAGAGGGGTGATGGGATAAGACAGTGGCAGGCAGAGCAAGCTGGGGGTACCTGGAGGGCAGGAGCCTCAGGAGGAGCAGGACCCTGCTGCTGTACCTGCCATGGTGCTTGGGGAGCCTGGGGGTTGCCTGGGACAAACACCACTCAGGGGTTCTGTCACCAAGGCAACAGCTGAGGCAGTGTTCTGGGGGTTCCATTGCCATAGTTGTTGTTCCCACCAGTGTGGTGATGGAATCAGGGCTGCTCCCTCACGAGTACCCAGAGCCTCCGGCCTGGCGGTGGCAGGAGCAGATGTGGTGTGCCCTGGGACGGCCAGGAGCCCCCTGTTCCCTGCCAGGCCTGTCCCCACGGCCAGCACCAACGCTGCTGTCAGCTCCATAACAGCCTCCGGGGAATACCCTGGGATCCCACAGGACAGCCCAGGACTCCCCTGGGCCTGGCACAGGGAGAGCTGCCCCTTCCCACTCACCTGCTGGGCATCCATGGGCCGTTCTGGCAGTTGCCAGGTTCCAGTTCCAATCCAAGGCAGTTGGAGAGCCCCAGCCCAGCCCCACGGCCTGGCCACCCCAAACACCGATGGGGCACATCGGGCACCCTCCTGCTCACAGCTGCTGCTCCGGGCCCAGCTCCACTGAGGGCAGTCGGCAGCTTCCAAATCAATCCCTCCTTCCCCTCCTGGGGCTGACACAGGGCTGGGTTTGTTCTTGAAATGATCCTAAGAAGGATTTTCCTGTGGGAACAGCTCTCAGTATGGAATTGTGGAGGGTACTGAGAGGAATGTGACCCAGGTCCAAACTCATTTCCATCCAGTTTTTAGAGCTGCTGAACACAATTCTGCCTGAAGTAAAACACAGGCTTTGGTGGTCAATTGTTTGGAAGACAACCGCAGAACTGGTGACAGCTCTCATTACGGCCTAGGCTGCTGCTGTCAGAAATTAGGTTTAAAGTAGTGTGGAAAGGCTTTTCAGCATCTTCTTTCTGCGAACATTTGATCAAAATGCTATGGTATATTATGATCAAGTAAGTTCTGTTTTACATATGTCTTAACTTCATACCTTTAATGGAATAGATTTTTAAATGGATCTCAGGGTTTAAATCACTCCAAGTGTGATTCTTTACAACTAGAATACAGTAGGTCCTTGTTGGTCTGATCTGCCATTTTAAAAAAATGGAGGATAAGTGGTAAAATACCTTGGGAAGTATAGATCATTTTGGTTTTTTGCAGTTCTGGATGGTGCATTGGATAAATCCTACAGTGGTTTGGAGCAGAAACCCAAGTTCAGATTTCTGCTGTCACCTCTGAACTTGCAATATGGTTTGACGTTTTATTTCATGACAGTAAAGGAGTTTTGTCTATTTGGTGGGGTATGTTCTAGTGGGGTTTTAAAATTTATTTTTATTTTAATTCTTTATTACTCTTACATCTTGTACCTTTTTCAAGTGGCTACAGTAGTCTAGTCTGTGTCAGCTGGACATGCCAGTTTGGCAGAGCAGAGCCTCTGCAGTGCCTGGCCTGAGGATTCCTGGGATTTGTGTGATGGGGGTGGACCATGGTAGGGAACTGCTTTCAAGTCTTGCCTTGGGGGGCTGCGATGGCTGCTGAGTGTTTCCTGTGCCTGAGGGCTCCCTGCCCCTGGTGTCTGGAGAGAACTGCTGGGATTCTTGGTGTGCATGGCAGGATGAGGGCTGCAGTTGTTGCAGCCCAGCAGCATCTGAGAGCAGCAGATCTCATCACCAGCTGCTGCAGGCTCTGGACAGCACCAAATTCTTTGAAAATGTTAGTGACCACATCTTCTTAATAACTAATAGCCATCTGTGCTTAATGGCTTATAAGTGCCAAAACTTAGCTACTGAACACTTGCCAAATATACAGAAAAATGCAGAGAACATTTTGGAGTAGGTTTTGTGCAGCCTGTGGGTCTGCGGGTTTCTTTAATTTTATTTTATTGGCTTTTGATTTTGATTTTGTTGTTTTTTTCTTACAGCCAAAGCTCTACAAAAAGGGTCTGGAGCACAAGCCTTATGAGCAACAGCTGAGGGAGCTGGAAAGGGGCTCAGGCTGGAACAAAGGGGGCTCAGGGGGGCCCTTCTGGCTTTGCACAACTCATGCCAGGAGGGGACAGCCAGGGGGGATTGAGCTGTGCTGCCAGGGAACAGGGACAGGACAAGGGGAAAGGGCCTCCAGCTGTGCCAGGGGAGGCTCAGGTTGAATATTAGGCAATTTGTTTTATTGTGGTGAGGGTTGTAAAGCATTTGCATGGGCTGATGAGGTTGGTGGTGGGGTCACCATGTCTGGAAGTGCGTCAAAAAATGTGTAGATATGGCACTTAGGGACATGGTTAGATGGTGAACACAATGGTGATGCTGGTTGATGGTTGGATTTGATGACCTGAAAGGTATTTTCTAACCTTAAGGATTCTGTGATGATTCTAAAACGATATTCAATGCTACCACAGTACCAAAGCAATATTTGGATGGTTTAGAGTTACTGTTGGAAACGCTATTGATTTGTGGAGGTGAGGAGTGGCAAGTGCTCAAAAATCTTTGAAACCCATATCTGGCAGTTTGAATATCATTAGAAATTACTCTGATTTTCCAGTATCTCATAATAAATTCACTGAATTTAAGAACTGACAATACTGTAAAGGTCCATCATGAAGATACAACCTTGTATGAATCCTTATCTATTGTTTCACTGAGTTGCACATCAAAATTCATAACTGTCAAAAACATAACTGTGAACCACAGAACTTACTCTGACCTCAGGTAGTGAGCCAAAATACATCCAAATGCCATATACTTTTTCTGTGATTGGAAAAAAAGGCTGCCTGCTGCATTTTGCAAAGATCATCTTTGATGATGATGAACTCACAGTGACATTGTGTATGTGTATGAAATATTGGGCTGTAGGATGTTGTTTCCCAGTGTTGAAGAAAACAACAATGACATAAAAATGATATTTGAAGAGCTGCAAGTTTTAGAGGAAAACGAATGTTAAATTGTAAAGCAAATTGATAAGCAAATTATGAGAATTTTTAGCATCAGACCCCACAACACTATATTTAAAATGAGTTTATAACTTAGGTTTTAGGAATGTGAGTATAGTATAATTTTACTTTCCTTCCCAGATTTCCGCCTTCTCTTTCAATGCCAATGTTGGAATTGGTTAGAAGCCTCTAAAAATTGCACAGCATCCTGTTTAAAAAGCCAAGCTTCTGGGCCAACTTCAGGGAAAGATTTGGCTGTAAAGCTGCAAAACAGACTGAATAAACTAAAGTCTCTCCAAAAGAACAAAATGAATACTCAGTCAAATGGACATGCAGCAGGAAGTGAAGTTTAACAGCACATCATTAAGTTTGGCAAATTAAATATTTTATTCTTTTTTCTTCTTCCCTCTAAAGAGGCTTTATTCTTCCCCTTTGTTTCCCTCCTCTGATTCTCCTAGTCCTAAAACTTAATTTTTCATGTCAGTGTTAAAGGCTCTTTCTAACAGCTTTGATTGCATGTTGTGTGCTAGATCATCTCAATAACATTAAGGCAAACAATTCGAAATAGTGCAGAACACTATAATGTGTAACACCTTAACATAAGTGGCCTTCACTGTGTTGTGGGGATGTAAAGTTTTGTAGGCTTGTAACAGTTAGCAGAGCAAGGCCCTAAGTAAAAACACAAATGGAAAAGGGAAAAAGGAAGTAAGTTATTTGGCAGAGATAATATTGTGCATTGTTTGCAGATGGCTTCTTACAAGAAAAAAAATGAGTAACTTAAAGTTACAGCCTCCAGGCTTGTCTTCTTCTTCTGAAAAGACAAATACTGTTGTGGTTCACTCAGATGCAGATAGTTTTTTATTTGGTTAATAAACTGAAGTGTATCCAAAACTCTGGTTCAAAGAACAAGCAAGCCAATCCCCTCCCTCCCCAGGCCCACCCCAAAACCCAAACACAAACAAACAAACAGAGAGATTCATGAACATTTGCCAGGAAATAATTTATAATTTTTTTTTCATATTGTGATTTCTGCAAATATTTTGATTATTGTGATGCCTGGGTACTAGTTTTCTAAATGTAAATTTTATGCCTTAATTAGGCACCATTAAGCATTTCTCCCCAAACACACAGATTAAGCATTTCAATATGCTTTTCTAATTGCGTTAAAAAGAAAAAATCAAGATGTAAAACTGCCAGGAGTCAGTTCTGTGCGTACCCACACATGTAGCTCTCATTAATGTCAGAGTTAAGTGTAGAGGGAAAGAGAATTAGACCTGGGATGCACTTTATTAAAATGTGTGTAGGTGTTTAAACTTAAATTTATACTGGTTAGTGGAGAAATGCCTGAAGAATAGGGTCTGGTGTAGATCCAAGGCACAATAATATTTTCCCAAACTTGCCGTGTGTGGGATTCATCCTATTTCCCTTCAGGCACGTTCACAGGAGGCTGAACAAGTGGCATTCATTCTCCATTTTCCCTTTCTCCTCGCCCAGGAACTGGAGCAGCTGGGCACTGGCAGAGGTGGTGCCACCTTGGCAGCTTTGGGCAGGTGAGCTCCCTTCCTAGTCAGGGACATTACTCCTCGCCCAGACTGGGACCAGGTTTGCCTGGATATGAAATGTCTCCCTGTTAAATCTGTGCTCAGGTGAAGTGCTGACTGTGCATTGCAGTAGGGGAAAGAAGGCACCTACTTACACTCAGAAGCTGCCACGAGAGACAAAAGTGTGCTTCATCTCCCACTTCAGTGAGACTGGAGAACCCAAAATTGTTGATGGGCCTGTGCTAGTGGTACAGTCTTGTGAATGCAGTAGGTCACAGATCACGTGTCTTTTGTAATATCTCTTCCAGCGGGGCTTTTGAATCCACACTAGATCCTTTAAAAACAAGTAATAAAGCTTTTTAGACAAGATTAGTTTTGCAAATTCAAAATCAGGGGTTCTGTTTGTCAGAGTAAGGCTTACTGCAGATACTAAGCTGAGTGAGCCAAAAGGCTGGGAGGGAGCCTTATAACAGGACTGAGATTTGCAACAAGAATTTTGGTTATTAGAAAAAAATAATTACACTTTACCAAAGTAGTTAGAATTTGCCGCACAAGAAAATAACCAGTTCAGAAAGAAGCTAAAGAAAGGTAGATTTTTACAAGGAATCCTTTTTGCAGAGAGGCCAGAATCCTATCTGTCTTCCTCAGGCTTGTTGGTGTAAGTGGAGTGCACAGGTGACACCCAAAGCTCTTCAGCAAACATGGAATATATGTCCCAGCATCTTGACAAAGCTGTGCAGAGTGCAAAGGGTGAGAAAAAATGCCTGACACAGCTCAATATTAGAACTTGCAAAAAGTACAGGCAAAGAGAATTAAGCTGGCATCAGGACAGGCTGGAAGGAGCAGGCCATCAGCTGGATGTTTTGAGATGTTTTTGTTGCTATTTATTATTTATCTTGGCTGCTGCTGCCATTTACAAGGTTTCTTCAGCACTGGTAGTATCTCCACAGGAGGAGAAGAGTGTGGTTAGAAGAGAAATATATGGAGCCTGCAGCTTTGGGGCAGGAAGGGACCTTTCAGGAGAACAGAAGGCAATGGCTGAAAATCTGAGTTCCTTGAGAGAGGCTTCTTAACTGAAGACTAACAGCTGGATGTTTTAAGTTTGACTGTTTCATGAACTAAGTAGGAGAACTAGCCAAATGGATTTATTACCTTGTGTTAGTGGGATGGAAAAGAAAAGAGCTTTTTGCTTTTATATAGAGAGGTGGAAAAAAAAAGATAGAAAAGACAACACTTCTTTCTGCCTGCCAGGGAAGAAATCTAGAAGAACATTGAGGACAAGTTTTGGAGAAAAGAAATCTGGGAAATACTCTTAGAAAAGTGAAACAAACCTTTATCTGTATTCAGTATCTGGCCACAAGCCTGTGTCTGGTGGCCAAGCTGGAGCATTAGCAATGTCCATTAGGCTTTGTGCAGTGCTTGTGTTTATCTCCAAATCACACCAGCCATCTTACAGTGGAAATCTAGCAATGCTATCTGAGGGGGCTGAACATGGATCTGGGGACAAGAGCAGGGACAAAGAAATTGATAGATGTTTGTACAGGGAAGAATTTCTGTTACGGAGCAAGAGAGTGAGTGAAACAAAAGCTGGAAAACTAACAAGAGAGTTTACTGCTATATAAGATACTGCAGGAGGTTTCAAGTGAATAATTCAGTAGTCAAGAAAGTGACCAAAAGTTGTTCGCTTCGTTAATGGAGTAGCGTTTATCTAGTGCAGGTTTGAGTCACGCTCTGTGAAAGTGTCCAGAAATGTGAAACACCATGACAGAGTTTTCTAAGAAACCAGGAATCTTCATTCAAGAAACATCAATCCTGAAGGCAAAAGAATGAAAACCTGCCCAAAGCACAGCTTGACAGGTGCTGGGATAGATCCAGGCAAAGTGTTACCTACACTTCCTATATCACAGAGTATCCTGTATCTGCCCCTGCCAACGGCAGGCTTAGCAGGAACCTTTGTTCTATCCTGGCTCTGCATCCACCCCAGCAGAATAGTAGGATAGCCTGGAATGATGTAATTACCAGTAACACTTGTGTCTTGGTGCAGAATGTTCCAGAGGAACAGAGGTTTAATCCAGCTTTGCCAGCTGGTTCAGCTGGTGTGTGGGATCCATGTGGTTTGTACACTGCGTCACGAGTTAGGAGTGATGGCTGTGGCTCATTCCAAAGAAGCTGAGAGAAATAATACCTGGAAATCCATCTCCTTTGGAATGGTACCAGAATGATGTCTCATTCTAATTGTGTAAAGGTTAACACCATGCCAAGAGTATTTAAGATTGTCAGAGACTGGTTTGTGGTGTGGGAGCTGAGGGCTTCTCTGCTCTGCCTAGTTCTTGGGCCAGGCTGGAGAGACAAGGTGGTGCTGATAATTACTTTCAGTGAAAAGGGCTTTGAATTCTCCACCAGATTATGAAATACAGGGGCTGAAAACCTGCACAAGGCAGTTTTATTGTTTAATCAAATAAAACTGTGCCCTAAAAAAATGTAAGTTTAATTATTAGTTCTTTTCTGTCTTGGAGAACTAAATTAGAGCAATTTTCAATAGACAGGGTTATTTCAGGCAGTTATAGGCAGGATCTTTTATTAAAGAAAATGTTAAACAAGGGGAAAATAACATCATGTAAGGACTGTGACCTCCTCCTCTTCATTCTTTTTCTTGTTTGGGGGTACACTTTGATCAGACCCAAAAGACAGAGAATAAAGGAAGATTAAAATACACTGTCATAGAACAATGCAAATTTCACACCTTTATTAAGTGGAGCTATCAAAAACCTGGATATTTCCAGTTTCATATTAAAAAAATATTTTGAAATCTTAGGTGGATATAAACAGCATCTAATTTTTGTGTTGGACTTTGGTGAGGTACCATAAACTGCTGCTGCCCTCTCCATTCTTTGCTTTTCACATCACCATGAAAATGATGGAATTAGCAACCTCTTAACTTCCCGCCTTTCAAATGTATTAAATTATTCCATTTTGGTATGTTAGTGTTTCACCCTGATGCTTTAAATAGTAGTGGACACATTTTGTGTTGTTTCCCTGTAGGTCACTAACATTTAATCTAATTGCAAATACATATAGAACTGACACTTATTTGCCATGGCCAATTTAAACTGTCTGTAGCCCCATTGTTTGTTTTATTAACAAAAAACTGAAATAATCTTTAAAAAAAATACATAAACCAGTAAAGCAAAGTTTCCCGTGAGCTTTGACTAGGATATCGTTATTTATAAAGCAAAGCAACCCATCAAATCATATTTTTTTTTGCTTCAGTTTAAAGTGCAGTTAAGTAATGCAGTAAATATTAAAATCATTGATGTATGCTTTACATTTTATCATATTCAAAGTGATCCATGCACAATTAGGTTTGTTTGAATTAAAGTCTAAGAATTATAGCGTTCATTTTATTGCAATACTATCTATTAGGGAAAAAAATCAGAGACAATCTAATGTTTTCTCATTTTTTCTATGTAGTTAATTTAATGCCTAATAAAATTATATGTTTTTCTAATTTTTACAAATAGCAATTTATGACTTAGGCCTTATGCTTGCTTGCTGAGCTGAAGCAAGCCTGGAAATGGATCCCTGCAAATAGAAGATGAGGTTTTCTATAATTTTAAAATGCTTTAAAACATCAGTTTATTTGTTTATTTTTAAAATGTTATAAACACATAATATAAAGTCGGTTTTTCGCAAATATTGAAGGGAATGCTGTGTGTGTAGTGTGGAAAAACTTCCTTCTTTTATTTCTGCTATTGGCAAAACCTGGAAATAGTGGTGTGATGTGAGGGGGCTTTTGTGGCTGTCTCAGAGAGAGGTGAAGGGATGGTCCGGAAATTCTTCACATTCTTCCAAATTATCCTATTTGGATGAAGAAGATACCAGAAGCCAAGGGAAGGAATCTATTGATCATCTGTTATCAGAAGATCTGCAACAGACTAAAACTAAGAGAAATTAAGAGAGACAGGTTAGGTGACTCAAAGAAAAGTTTTTAAATAAAGCATGAGGGCGTCAATGAATATGCAACATGCTGGTGCATTCTAATCAGTGTGTTCTAAGTTAGGGGGTGCTCTTGGCTCACTGCCAGAGACACCCTGGCTGTGTTATTTTGCTTTATTGCCTCGTCCTTATTGTCTTTTATTAAACCTTTTAAATCCTACCAAAAAATAAACCTCATTTTTCCACACTAAAAAATCTGCTGAGTCAGCTGTCTGTTAATTAACTTAGTAAAACAAATGACTGTGATTTGCTGAAGGCTGATGTTTGGGAACACGAGACTGGGTACTTGGGAGCGCTGCCAAACAGACCTGATGAACCCAGCTGGTTTATGCAGCCTGATTTCTGCTGGGTTCATGGGGACTGAGGATCCTTGGAGCTTAGGAGGGACAAAGCTGGACTAGGACTTGCCAGTGTCATGGCTGGCAGATATCTGTGGTGAGTCAAACCTCTGCCGTGCTCTAAGGGATTGAATTCCAAACACAAGCACTGCCAGGGTAAGGCCTTGACCCCAGGAGTGCCCCAAGCATTATGCCAAAGGACCAAGTGTGTGGTGGCTCCATAGCCAGACCGGCTTGTACACACATGGTTCCTTGTTGAAACAACTCAAAATCCAAGGAATGTCTCATCCCATTCAGGAAATAAGTGTTTTTCAGAACATTGTGCAGGAGACACCTCAGTGAAGCTTTGAACATGGTCACAGGAGAGGAAGGTGTGAGAAACCACGCTCACATTTAAAATTTTCAAAGGTTTATTAAACCTGACCAATACCACAAAGGACTGAATAAGGATAAAGGCATGGCACCGGGAGCGTATGACCATCTGCCACGTGCTTCTCTACAAAATGGCTGCTCCCCCTTTGTACCTCTGTGGGTTGCATCAGGCAACCCTGGCCCCTCCCAAAGTCTATCAGTCAACTCTTCTTTGCCATCCATCAGTGGAGACCTTCTTGCAACTTGATTGGAAGTGAGGTGTTGTCCCAGTAACATGCCTGTGATCCTCCCAGATGCCTCACGCTAGGGGCACAGGTACACACCTACATGCCTGTCTTGGTTTGAATGACAGGTGTCTGCTAAGGAAGGAGCCTCCCTTGGAATGAAGAATTCCATAGGAAAAAGAAAAAAACAAAAGAATCCCTCCAAATTATTATAATTTTGAAAATAAGGGGCTCGCAGACAAAGATATGGGGATAGGAATAACAGTGCTTTATTAGGAGAACTAAAATAAAACAAGCATGCAGTATTACAAAAAAAAAACAACAAACCAAACCCATCAAACCCACTGATAGAGTCAGAATCCAACCTGACACCCT
>JAWWMU010000238.1:4218058-4261218 GCA_035048155.1 Cinnycerthia olivascens
TCCATCCATCTATCCATCCATCCATCCATCCATCCATCCATCCATCCATCCATCCATCCATCCATCCATCCATCCAATCCATGGATATCTATGGTATTAGAGGCTGAGTGATTACAAAAGACTAAATTAGGAATTCTTATTTGGTGGTCACTTGATCTCTCTATAGACAAGACAGAACAATCATTTAAGGCAGCATATTAATTGCAGAACTTATTGCAGATTTTTATAATTGTCTTGTTTTGTGACTAGATCAGTGTTTAGACAGAGTAGATGGTGCAGCTACAGTTTGGTTTGAGATGGATTTTCCAGCCCTTAAATCATGACTGCCATTAGTGAGAGGGACATTCCTCTGAGCAAGGATCACTTCAGGATCTAAGGCCATTTGAGCCTAGTTTCTGTGGGTTAAGTTGGTGTTCCTTGTTCTGTTCTTGAGTGTGGGAGGGCAGTATTTATACACTCTGGAGCATTGCAAGCACTTGATGTCCTGTTTTCAAAGTTTTAACTTTCAAGATCAATTGAAAAAGTTCTTGTAATCTCTAATTATCTTGTCCACTTTTAATCTTTTTTTTCTTTGTAAGATGAGGCAGAGGCCAGCAGTATAACTGGAGGTTAAGGACAGAGATGGGCTGGCATTGTTTGTAGCAGAAGACTGCACAGGATTGCTGTCATTGATGCAAAGGCATAAAGTTTAGGATCTTTGTCACAGTGTAGCTGCTCAATAGGCCTGAGTCATACCCCAGCTGAAGCAAAACCTTATTTTCAAGTCTTGGTGTGGCAGCTGAGTTCCAGTGGTGTGTTGAAGGAACCCAAAACCTTTTGTTATCAAGTTTAATCAATGACATTCAATTTGTTGGGTTTTTTCCCCTTGTTGGCAGACTTGCCAGAATCAATTTGGAAGCGTCATAGGGCAAATGTTAGCATTTGAGACCCAGAGCTGTGAAACACCATATACTGTAATATATAATAGAATGTAGAGAATGCAAGTACAGATGTGAACTCCTATTTCTTGTTTTAAATAACTAATTAACCTAAAGTCCTCTCTTCTTTGTTCTTTTTTTTTTTTTCTGCACTTCTTCAGCCAATTAAGTTGGAGAGTATAAGTATTCTATTGATGATAAATGTTTAGCTTCTGATTTAACTTTTAAAATTATTATTGTCAACTGTCAGTACTGAACACTCATACCACAGCTATGGAATTTTAATTTTATTTTTGCTTTCTGTTTTTTTGAGCCTTTCAATTATCTTCTTGTATTTAAGAGAGTGCTAGAGTGAGTATTTTTTACACAAAGCTTCCTGACGTCCCTTCCCTTAAAATGATGGAAACACTAATGGTTTTTAGAGGGATAGGTCACTCTGTGATGGCAGCAGTTCTTGCCTTAACTTGGCTCAGTGAATGTCTATATTAGCTTTTTTACCACTGTTTTCCAGTTGAACTTCTCAACTCATTTTGAACAGATAAATTACATATTTTAAAGTAAAACCATGGCATGAAACTTAGTGACTTACACTGGGGAGTACTTGGTCCCACATGGGAGAATCTGTAAAACTAAGCTACCATGCTTCACAACGTTATTTTCAACCTTGTGTGCTGCACAGAATTATTTTCCTCAAGAATTTGCATTTTTAAATCTTTGGTTTAATCATAAATACTTCCTGAAAATATTATAAAGCCTTCTAGATGGTTTGAAGCTACTTTGATTTAGTAATTCCCCAGAGTACTTTCAGGATCTGTATCAGGAGAGATGGTTTTCAAGAATTGTTGTATTGAGCTCCTGTGGAGGGGCATTTTAGCCCAAAGGTAACCTCGGTTTGAGGAAAAAAATCCACCTTTGGGTTGTGGAGAAGCAGAACGTGCAGTAAATTACTCATCTCCTTGCAAGAAATAAATGTTACAAAGTCTCACAGTAGCATCACACTGAAATACAGTTGGAGCAGAGGGGCACATGTTCACAATTCAGTTAAACAAAAAAAAAAAAAAGCTGAATCATTCTAACAAACTGTTTTATGAGTTGTTCTTCTCTGTGTCTAAATGTTTATGCATGAACTGGTAATCTGCTGTTCCCTTGTAGCTGATGATCAGAAGGAGAGTCCTCAGGGACCTGGTGTGCCACCCATGCTCTGCTGCCAGGCACAGGCTACAGCAACAGTGCCACAAAATGCTGTTCTGCTTATTAGCTGTGCTGAATTCTTTTATTGTATGCCACAGGTTTTGTTTATCCTTAGTGAGTGGGGGATAGGCCTTTAGTTAGTTTGCCGAATTGGATGATTAACTCTTTCTAAATAAGCAAATATTTCTGTTTGGTACCATAAAACATCATTTTTAGCAGAGCCATGAGGACTAGATCTATAGTTTGATGTGATATTTTTATACAATTATTTTAATAGCTCAAGTTTGTGCATTTTCAAGTCTCTCATTAATTAAAAATATTAATTACATTTTCCATTACAGTAATTGAATCAAAGGGCATTTCATTTAGCACAATTATAACTATGTGAATCAAGACCAGAGAGGTTAAAGATGAGCTTCATATGGTTGCTAGGGCTCCTAATGCATTAAAAATTTCTGTTGGTTTGGGAATTTTTTTTTTATGTTAAGAGGGTAAATAATAAAAGCAGTGTGTTTAACATTATGACTTTTCTTAGTTCTTTCATTCTAGACCTTGCCAAGTTCTTACTTAGCTTGGAGAAATCATTTTGGAGAATCAGTCACTCCTTTGGGTGAGTGGACACCAATATCCACAGCTGACACTATGAAATTGAGGTCTTGGTCCTTGGTTTTCCCTGGTTGCAGCTGGGCTGGCTGACAGTGGTGGAGGTCCACTGCTATTAATTATTTTAGTCAGGGGCAGACAGCCTCATTTCTTCCCCAAAAGCCCTACAGAAGTGTGTTTCTGGTGAGGAAAATAATAAAGGCTAATATTTCATAGCCTGTAATGTAGTACAGGGGAATAGATGACATATCACCTTTCTTCAGGGGAAAGAGGAGAGCATTTGAATGGCCTCCTTCCTTTTAAATGTTGCAAGATCTTGGGAGGAGAAGGACTGCCAGGCCAGGAACACAGATAAGAGTGACTGCATCCATCCTGGCATGTGGGAGGGTGCTGATGCCTTAGGTTTTAGTTTTTATATATTTTAGATTCTGTGCTGTTTTAGTGGATAGCTTTAGGTTTCATATTAAATGCTACTGAGTTCTCTTCACAGAGTAGAGAGACAAAACAATTCCTTCTCTAGCTCAATACCAAGGACAACTTTCAAGCCCAAGAACGAAAACAGCAGTGAAGTGAGAAGGAAAAACCAGGAGGATGGAGCTTCATAACCTGAAGCTATGGTTGGACAATAGATTCTAATATGCCAATGGACCAGAACTTATAAAAGTGTGGGACCTCGTGATTGGGTGTCCATTTGTGACCATTTGGGGGCATTTTGGGTGTGGTCTGGCTGGACTCTTATGCTGCCCAGGTATACCCATTGAAGCTTTTTAATAAATATTGACTTTATCCTCTTGCTCTGTCCAGTCTCTGTTCCAGGTCAGCCTCCAGAAGGCAACAGTGCCACAGGATTAGATCTGTTTTGGGGAGGTTGTTTTGGTCTACCACTGCTCTAGGCTCTTGAACTGAATTGGCATCAGCAGCAGATGAAGCACACCTGGTTTAAGTTCCTCCAAAATGTGTCTGTTCATGTGTTCTGAGACCTCTCCCTCAGGTGATCCAAGGGTGGTGAGGGGGCACTGAGGGGATTCTCCTCAAACCATAATCCTGTATGAACTGAAATGGTGATCTAGATGCACTGTATTTATATATATAGACAGGTACATATATGTATGTTTATAAATATGTATGTATGCATATATGTGTGTATATATATATATATATGTGCATGTGTATATATATATCTCCAGACAAGGGAGAACTTTTTAAACTCTCAGTTGCCAGCAAAAATTTTATGGCACAAAGATTGCTTCTGAACTGCTTCCAATTCTCCTTTTAAAGTTTTCTGCATTTAAGCAGTTGTGCTTTTAGCTGAGCTGGATGGAAGCAAGTTAAGTGGCCTAGTGGGAAAAGCAGTGCAGAACTGCAGCCTGGAACAGCAAGAAAAAGGAAAACCTGTGTCAAGTGAGATCACAGGAGTGCCTGCTTTATTCCTGCCTCGGTTTAGTGTACAACATTCCTCAGAAAATGGACAAAAGAGACATATGGACAGACAAGTGTATCAATTGTGGATTATGAAAATAGCTTCATGGGTGTTCTCTATGCTTAATTAGAGCTTAAACTCTCCCTTGTACCGAAGCCTAGCAAAGACATGGGTGGTGTCTAATGACTGCTGATTTCTTAAGAGTTGCCCTTTGCTGTTATCCCTTAAGTGTTTTTGTGGACATGGAGTGTGGAAACTGAAAAACAACACTGCTTCCTGGTTTGCTGCCTTTCTGTGAACCCAAGTACTGTAACATAGGAATAACAGCAGCCTGCATTCTTCTGGAAAACACTGGAAAAGGCCCTTATTGTCTTCTGGCCCACAGCTAATTATTGAGACCAGTCAGGGCTAATTAGCCCTAAGCATGGTACTCCTAAATTACAACTTACTTGGCATGAGAAGAACATCTTGATATTGTTGCACAAGCAGCAAAGCAGTTGCAGTAAGAGCTTTTGCTATGTGAGTTTGGGTGTGTGACCTGCCTGTGTCACACCTGCCTGGTGCTTTGGTGCCTTGTTGACAAACTGTGTTCCACTCTACATGGTACAAATGGAGAATAATTAGAAGAGAAATGTAGGAGATGTCAATGGCTCTAGAAGAAAAAAATAAGAGTCACTCTGTGTATTAATTTGTCTTCCTAAAAATTAATTGGTGTGCTTGGTGTTTGCTGTTCCCTGGACTGGCACGCTGCTTTAGGACTCCCCAAAATGAAAGCTTTTCTGTGACAAAGAGTGACAGTCTTTAGTGACTGACAGGTGGGACTGGAGATGCAGAAATCATAGCCCTTCTTGGCCACAGACTCCTGCCTGGCTTTACTTTCTGCTGGAATCCATCCCAGTCAATAGTAATAATGGATGTCCCTTAACCACAGCAGTGTTAAAAGTTGGCTCCCTGACCTAAACTGCCCATCTGGGTCCTCTTTATGGTTGACAGGGAGAGATTGGTGCATGCACAGGGGTATGACTCGTACTTGAAGACAGAATTGTTTTGGATTGTGGAGGTCCCTGCAACCAGCTTAGAGCAGACAAGTTTTAAATCATTGCAGTTAGGAGAGATGAATGTTTCCCCTGGTCTTTTTGTGGACTTTAAAGCAGTTTAGAGCAGGTGCCTGCACACTTTTCTGTGTTTTGGTATGTTTCTATATCTGGGAAGATGACGTTCTTCTTATCATGGAAATTTACTGAGAATAAACGAAAAAAAATACAAATTGTTCTCTTAGGTTTGTTTTGGTTTATAAAACAAATAGCAAATCAGAAAACATGGGAAACAGCCAGCTTTGCTGGTGTCCTGGTTATTGCTGAAGTGCTATAATATGTGTGAGAGCACAGGGCACTGAGAAAAGACAGCTGGTGAAGGTTGAGAAATACATGAACTCCTAACAGACCCCACCAGGGTCCTTTTGTACACAGCATGCCCAAGACACTTATGACACCTCAGAATGTCTGTCCAAGCTCTTTTTTTTCCTTTTTTGCTCAGTTTCAGTTTTCAGCACAAGGCTAAGTTCCCCTGAGCTTGCATTTGAAATGAATAATTTCACTCCCATGCCTCTTTTTGGGTGCAAAATGGATTAGACTCTGTAGAGCTTAGCACTAGAACTGCAGCTCTGCTAGGAAATCTGCAGAGGATTCAAAAGCTGGCTTTGAGCTTAGTGGTTAATGGTTGCTCACTTTGGGATAATTTCTCACAAATTCATCCTTATTAAAGAAAACCTTGTTCCTGACTGCTGGCTTTTCCAACTTTTCCTCAAGACGGTCATTCCATTATAATAGAACAAATGCTACCCATCTGTCCATTCTGAAAATAATGTCTAAATTTGAAAGGAGAGACTATGATGTAATTTTTCCTTAACCCACATAGTGATGGTTGTTTCCACAGAGCACTGAATTTAAAGGGTTTTTCATTGATTTTTTAAAAGAACTTTGTTCTGTTTCTCATTCTTGTCCTATTCATACGCAGTACTGGCCCAGCTCAGAAGAGAATAATTCAAGTTTTTAATGATATTTTAAGACAAAATGAGGGAATTGAATTAGATAACATCCCAATGATACTTCTATGATTAAATATGTCAAAATACAGACATCCAGAAATTTTCTGGCCCTACCTGGAAGGGAAGAAACATCTCTATCAATGCACATATCAAACTGTAGTGCACAGGGAAAAGGCTGTGTTGAAGTACTTCTACATGGATAGATAAGACATAAATACTCCAATTTTTAATTTTTTTTCCCTGCAAATCCATAGTGGTATTTTACATCAAATCTGTAGTCAGTAAAGATTTCAATAGGAATGGTCGGAAGGGAAAGAAGTATTTTTGCTTTTTAACAGTGGGGAAGAAGGGTAAAATAGATTGATTTGATCTTGGAATTGCTGTCCTGCCTAGAGTGTGTTGGAAATCCAAAGAACTTTTTAAATGGAACTGGAAGTCTCAATTTTTCAGTCCAGAAAAGGAGAGCATGAGGCAGATTGGACAATAAGGCATCACTCAAAGAAAACTCTGAGAAAATAGGGAGTTTGAAAACTCTGGTGGATTTCTTCATTTTTTTTCAGAGTGAGATAGGAAATAAAGTAGATAGATTGCTAGCTTACAGGCTGATAATAAAACAGCCAAAGCAGATGGTACGAATGATAAAGAAAAAGAGAAGGTTTATGCATAGCTCATTAACCACAGTTTGTAATTCGTTTGCAGATTTTTATGAGAAACTCTGCAACAAATAAAAGTCGAAGGTAAAAAATTAGGCAGAATTTAAGGAGGCTAAAGTCAGCCCAATTAAGACAAATATATAATACACTCTTGCCTCAGAAACCTAATTTTTACAGTAAATGTAAATGTTTATCAGTTTCTTGCAAGTCTCAAAGGCAATAAAAAAATTTTAGTTGCTTGCTTTTTGATACATAAAATAAAAGCTATTGGTTCTTTTAGAAAGTTTTAATGACTAAACTAAATGTGTGAACTTAAGGGAAAATAATTTTATTTTACAGAATTTCAAAGCAGATTTATTTCCTTTGTTATTCATTCTTACATTAGTGTAATTCCCTAACACTCACAAACACTTGAATACGTGTCCCCAAGGGTCTGTCTGGGACTATTTGTGACATAGAGAGGAAGGAATGCTGGAGCAGTTTCTTCTTGTGTCTCTGGGGTTCTTCTGGACAGGGAAAAATGGTGTTTTATGCTTCTTTTGAGTTAGTAGTTGATAGTGATGCCTTAGGGTTTAGCTTTTATGTTTTTTAGATTCTGTGCTGTTTTAGTGGATAGCTTTAGGTTTCATATTAAGTGCTACTGAGTTCTCTTCACAGAGTAGAGAGACAAAATAATTCCTTCTCTAGCTCAATACCAAGGACAACATTCAGGCCCAAGAACGAAAACAGCAGTGAAGTGAAAAGAAAAAACCAGGAGGATGGAGCTTCATAACCTGAAGCTATGGTTGGACAATAGATTCTAATATGCTAATGGACCAGAACTTATAAAAGTGTGGGACCTCGTGATCAGGTGTCCATTTTGTGACCATTTTGGGGCATTTTGGGTGTGGTCTGGCTGGACTCTTATGTGGTCCAGGTGGGATATTGGGGAATAAATTCTTCCCTATGAGGAAGGCCCTGGCACAGGGTGCCCAGAGCAACTGTGGCTGCCCCTGGATCCCTGGAAATGTCCAAGGCCAGACTGGATGGGGCTTGGAGTAGCCTGGGATAGTGGAAGGTGACCCTGCCCATGGCAGGGGGTGAAACAAGTTGAGCTTTACGGTCCTTTCCAACCCAATCCATTCCATGATTCTGTGAATTTGTAGAGATGTACAAAATATGACATTATACCAAGCCTCTTCCCCAAGGAGAGGGTTTTCATCATGTATTATCATTGCTCAGCATAAATTCATCACTGAGAAATTCCCTTTCTATAGTAAAAATTCTCATTTCTTTGCCAGAGGACTCTGTCCAGGCTTCCCTGTTCCAACGATCATGTGTCCTTTTGAATAGTATATTTTTGTCTGGATTCTGCCAGATCAATTGCATCCCTTCAGAATTACTTCCCAGAAGTTACTGCAGCCTCTGTTATTCTTGGCTGTGTGTCCAAAGGCCAAGTCAAACACTGGATGGTTTTCCTGCAGTTGAGGGATTTACATGCAGCTCACTGTGCAAACACCTGCCTTGGCAGCTCACCTGCTACAGAAAGAAGCCTGATGGAAGTGGACCACTCTGTGCTCAGCCTGGCAGCTTTCCAGAGATGGACTGGATATTAATTAAACCTAAGTAAGAGGTGGAGTGTGCTGGCAGGAGCTACTGGGAGCTGGGAACTGCTGCCCTTCAGAAAGATGGGGTAAATGATGAAGTGTGATGTTGGTTTGGAGCCCAGGGCTCCCTTCTGGGGGGCTGTGCCTGCCATGCAGCCCTGCATCAGCTCCACAGTGGCCTGCACTGGCTCCACTGTGTATGCCTCTGTAAGGCTTCAAACAACTCACTCAAAAGGGTTTTTGAATGGATTTATGGTTTTTCACACGTCCTGGGTTACATACAGGAGAAATACCCACACGATATTCTCAAGAGGTCAAAACAACAGAAAGAACTTTACTGGCAACTTCAAAAAAATCAGAGAACTTTTGAAAAAGGTTTAGTGCAACATTTTAACACTTCTCAAACTTCAAACACTTCTCAAAGCATTAACTTGCCCCATCCAATTTATCAAACTCTAAGGCCACTCAATTTTAAGTTACTAAAAAATTTGAAGAAGACAAAATTAGCAGAAAGAGAAAAAGAAAAGCTAAAGCAAAGAACACATACAGCTACTAGCTCCTGGTGTTCAGCTAACAGAAATTCCAAGATGAGATGGGGTTGACATCTGATTGCTTTGTGTTTGGCCCTAAATACCCCTTGGTTTTGCTGGGTTCTCCCCCACGTGGTACTTCCAGTCATTCAGCACTCAGGAGCTGGCTTAGGGGCTCCAGGAGTGGAGTGTGGGGCATTTCCTCCTGTGTGCCAGGGGCTCGTGGCTCTGCCAGGCTGGGGTACAGGCTCTAGGGAGCTGAAGGTTACAGGGCAGGGCATTGCTTCGCCAGGGCAAGACCTGGTCTGCCCCTTCTCCCACACACATTCACCTCAAATTGTCACAGGACATCGACCTTTGTGATCTCTCAGTTTCACAACTTGGTCTTGAGCTCATCCTGGAACCTGTGTCTCATGGAATCAGGGTCATCATGATGAGAGGAGACCTTCAATACGATCCAGTCCAATCATTCCCCCAGCACCACCATCATCATCCCTAAACCATGTCCCAAAATCCACATCCACATGCCTCTTGAACACTTCCAGAGATGGTGACTCCACCACCTCCCTGGACAACTTATTTCAATCCCTGCCTATTCTTTCAGGGAAAAATAATTTCTAATATCTACCCTGAACTTCTCCTGGTACAAATTAAGGCCATTTCCTCTCCTTTCACCTGAGACAGAAGAGATCAACCCCAATGCAATGGACCAAAGGACCGCCTGACATGACACTGCTGATTTTTGAACCTGACACTGACTATTTGTTTTTGTCACCTAAAATTCATTGTACGCCAGCTCAGTTTGGGTATGACCAAACATTTATTTTGCTGAACACTTCACAAAGACCTTTGCTCCTTAAATTGCCCCATAATATCATACCTGATATGTCTGCTGGGGAGTAGGAATCTTCCTGCTGTGTTCAAATGGATAAGAAAGGTTTAGATCTCAATTTAAAGGTAGAATTCTACTTTTGTTCTTGTCTGGTTAATGCTGCACTTAGAGCTCCCTCTATGCAAAGGTGTAAAGGTGTTAAAGTCTTTATTGTGGTGCCAAAAAAATGAAGGGCTCATGATAAGCTATCCAGTTGTCTTAATTTAGAAGAAAACATTGGGACAGAATGTGCAACATATGCATGTTATGTGGAGAAGGGTTAATTTATGTGTCTGTAAGGAGCAAGAAGGTGTAATCCTCTTGTTATTTTCCTGTTGATAGCATCCACCATAGCAACACATTTTTTGGACAGGAGTGTATAAATTCCCAGTTTTCTGTGACAAGGAATATCACAGGAGCTTGGAAATGGGGTAGTGCAGGGGAAGGCATCTTTCAGCTGTCACCTGATAAACCTTTTTGTATTTGCCATCAAAACTATAGATTATTTAGTGCCGTAAGTATATACTGTTGGTATTTTTAGCTGCTTTCATTGCTTCTTGAAAGCACATCAGAGTAAAAGATCTGTAGTATTTTGCATGAGAGGCTTTCTGATAAAAGAATTAAATATTGATATAACCTGTGATAAAATCAGTGAGGACTGATAATTCCCTCTAATGATCTCTTACTTTTGCAGGAAATAAAATATAATTTACTCTTAATGAAACCTGTCAACAGTCTGCAAAATAGTTGTTTAATCAAGATGACACAAAATCATGTTCACCATTATCTTGATTAGAAGAGGTATCATTGTTCTCCAGTAATCTATTTTTTCCCTCAAAACCACTTTTAAATATTGAGTGCCTACAAGATTTGTATAATGTAGCTTTAAGTTCAGTGGCATGTTCAAAGTCAGATCACTGACTCTGTATTTCTTAAATGAGTATGTCATTCTGCAAAGATTAAAATAAAATTACTCTTCTGAAATGATCCTTTCTGGGCTGCTGTAATGAGTTCTTCTTTGTTCTTCATCACACCTATGAATATCTTCCTATTTCTGATTGCCAGGAGGTTTAGGTTCTAAGAGTCATTCTCTCACTTTTGATTTTCTATTTTTTTTTCCCCTGAAGATATATTACGCCTCCAGCTCTTGATGTTGACTTCAATTTATACTTTGGTTCCTATAATGGTGTTTGATAAATCATTGTCCACAGATGTTACCTGCATTAATTGCTTTATTTTCCTATGAATAAGGGATCGAAATTCGAGCATCTGTACTAGTTTTTAACCAAAGGGAGGAAGAGAAAAAGCAGGCATGGGGTAACTGAAATTGGCTTGCAGCAGAATTGAGAGCGCTCACCTTTCCTTTCTAATCAGTCTGTGCAGGTCCCTGGGGGCTGAGGCCTTGAGAGGTGTTTAGAAAGGCAAAATGTGAGCAGCAAAACCTGAGGGCTAGGATCAAGCAGAAGGATCTATAACAGGTTGAAAGTTACCTAATTGGAACTGATCAAACACCTTGAATCCTTGATGAGTGTGGCTGAAACCCTCCTGCAGTGCTCTGGGTTGCTAAAGGGGTTTCAGGAGCCCTTCTCATGACCCACAATGTTTGCACCTTTCTTTCTGACTTTTTTTGTTATTTTGGTAAAGTACAAGGCTACAAGGCCTGGTAGCTGTATTTCCAGGCAAGAAATGCTCATTCAAGCCTGAGTTATCTTAAAACTCATTACCTCATATTACCCTGTCTTTCTGGGTATCATTCATTATCAATTTTTTAGCTTTGTTTTCCTTTCCCCCCACATTTTATGGGGTTAGATCTACATGAAAAATTCCCATTGAGGGCTTGTCCCAGTCCTCACTTGCCCTTGAGGTAATCCTTTCTCAGGTGATTGCCAATTAAAGATATTATCTGAGCTTGCCAAAGCTGAAACATGAGCCTGTGAGAGCTTTCACAGCTCATGGCTCCAGGAGAACTGAAGTCTTTCACGTTGCCATCTGCTTTCCTCTTGTCAATTCTCGTTGGAAACTATCGAGGCACATGTGCTTGCTTGCAGCTATTTTGAAGAGATTTGCATTTATCAGTGTAATCTAATTAGGTCCTTTTATTAGGGTTGAATATTTAAATGCTTTCAGAAATGGGATTAACTATTATCAGGTTTTGTTTTTTTTTTATTCTAATGCATTGTAATAAGTGTAATCTATTAGCAAAAACATTCCAGGTCATATGTGTACTTCAGCTCCTGGAGCTGCAAGTGATGTAATTGCTGTTCTTTTCCTTTTGTGATGGATCCAACCGATAGAGTTCTTTGCTAGTAATTTCTTTGACCTGTGTATTTTTCTTTTCTGGTCAGAAATTTTCCATGAACAGTTCCATTTTATTGAATTTATCAATTACATAAAGTATTTCCCCAGTGATTTCTGCAAACAATATTTAGCTTCTAATTATTTCATACACAGCTGAGTGATTTCAATGACATGTTTTCCATGTGCTGCCAGATTGTGCCAAAGGGCTCGAGGTGCTCATCCTCTGCTTCAGCTAAAGTTAGCAAAGTGCAAGTTGCACTGTGATGCTACAGTCTCTGCAGCAAGACTGGAGGAAGGAACCTTATTGTTCCTAAAATTAATTGATTTCTCAAAATCTGAGGATTTTGAAGTTTTTCCTAAATGGAAAAAGAAAAAAAAAAAAAATTATTATTTAAAACACTCTTTAAAGCTTGCATTCATAGCCAGGATGTGATCCATAGGAAATCTGGTGTAAAAGATCAAATTACTTTCAACAGATTAGAGGAAAAAAGTGTGTTTTTTCCTAATTGCCCAAACTTTGTTCTTATCTATAGCCCATTAAGAGAGCAACAATACTTCTGATATTTCTATGATAAAAGCTGTATTGAACAATACAAAAAAGAAATAAGTACTTCAGAATTGCTGAGTATTGTTCATCAGATGAGTGTATTTGCAGTTACATTGGATCAGTCACAGAACAACCCAGTAGTTTTTAAATCATATCTAGAGCAAAAGACTTGGGTGATTAAAGTATCAAGAACACTGCAAGAGATCATTCCTCTCAGTTTATTAAAAAATAAAAGACCTGTTGAGCATTTACTTTACTTATAAAGGTTTGTGTTATTTTCCAAGTATATCTGTACAATTTTATTTTCTGCCTGAAGAATATTGGAGTGCCTGTGTGATCAGAGAGTTAAAAATAAAAGAATATCAAAAAGTAGATTATTAGGAAAGCAGGGAAGCACTGGTGAGATTGGGTTCAACAGGGTGTGCTCTTTGTCCATAGGTAATGCTGTCAAACAGACCAAAAAAACTGTTATCTTTTGGAGGAAATGAAATGATGAACAGTGCCTGAGATATAATATTACAATATTTCTGAAAGGATATGCCCTTTTCAATTTTGCTGCTTTTTAAAATACACATTATACTTAAACTGGGTGTTATGCTGAGCTCTGAGAAGGTTCATTTCTCCATTTCAGTACTTACTTTTTTATTGTGTACATCTGTGAGAATATTTAACAGTGAATTTTCATTAACTGGAGACAGTTGGAAATAAAGAAATATTTATCATAATTTTTTTTAAAAATCTCTTTCCACTGCAGTGTTTCCAATGGATAAACTCTCATTTTTTCAAAATAATTTACCTTTCTATGAAATTCTATAGTCCTAAGTAGCTGGTTTTTATTTCTACTTAATTTCATCCTATTTCCTTGTAATAGCAAAGATTTCCAGTACCTCCAAAATATTCCTTAGAATATTTTCTAAGGATGGCCTCTGAGTTTGTGTTGTACTCGATCCAAGTAGCCCTCTTCTTAGGCCATGATAATGAATGAAATAATTATTAGGAAAAATTGAAGGACTCAATTCAGCCTCTGGTCAGTTTCTACATCCATGATAGTTCCTAATTAAGGAGGATTTTTTTCTCTGTCTGTCATTTCACCACATTTTTATGTTCTTGTGTTACATCTGATCATTTTAATTATAACAAAAATCCTGTAAGGCTCTGGGCAAGCAAATTTGGTTTTTAATGACATGCAACTGAATAGATGTTACCTGGAGTAATTTTACTCTCTGACTATAAGTATTTCCTTAAAAACATACTTTTAATCTTCCCTTTCTCAATCTAATGGAATTGAAAGCCATTTGTACTGCTTGCTTGGAATTTACAGGTAGTAAAGGCTCCCTGTGGGACAAAGGAGCTCAACATGGACTTCCAAAGTTGAAGTCCTGCCCCAGAGACCATGAGGAGATTCTGGACGAGGCTTCTGCCTGCAAAGCAGGGATGAGAGAGCAGGAGAAGCAGTCTTGTCTTCCTGCTAGTGCTCATGGTACATCTATCCTGGAAAACTCAGCAGCCAACCTAGAAATAGTTGCTGTTTTCCAATGCTCTGTCCCAGTGTTCTTCTGTGGACTTCTCCAGGTGAGAACTCAGATCACAGCACAGTATTTTGGAACAGAAGCTTTTCAGAGACACTTCTGGGCTCTGGATCAGAACACTTGTGCTGGGGTAGTGCCTGACATGGTGTTGGTGCTTTCTGTCTAGTGCTCAAGAGTTTTGGATCCTCCTTGTGAGAAAATTTTGCAGTCTGGCTCTTAAGAGTCTGTTCTAAAAATGGGGCATCTCATTTTCTTTGAGTTTCACTCATTTGATACTGTACGTGTTAAATCACAGATCTCCTTTTCAGGTTGTTCAAAAGCTGAAGTGAGTTCTTGGCCATATTATCGAATGTAAAAATATGTGGTTTTTTTTTTTTTCCAAAATGGGGAATTGTTTGGGAATTAGTTTTATTTAAACATTAGTGTTCAGTTACAGTACCTGACTAATAACATGAGATCCTTGAACACTGGAAATAGCCTGCAGAAAGAGTGAGGGGGTATTGTTTGTGATGCTGTTGCTGAAATATGTTTTTTTATTTTAAAAGAAATACTTTGAAAGACCTGCCGGAATGAGTAAATACTTAAGAAACTCAAGCTATGAAGTTCACACAAAGTGAATATTGAATTAATGTATGCTACTTGGAAAGAAAACCAGGAGGAATTAACTCCTCACAAATATCTTCCAGGAGATTCCAAGTCAGAACAACAATTTAATAGGAAAACTTAAAGAGAAACACTGGCTTAAACCAACAAAGTCAGAATATGAGCTGACACTTTGTTGGTCAGGATGGTGTCAGCAGTCCGATTTAGTTATGGAACCTCCTCAAGTATCTCTCAGGAAACTATGGAGCAGAAATATCTCTCAGCAGTTTCATTTCTGCATCAGCATTAACAAGTGGTACAGAGAAGCCATTGTACATATCCAGTGCTAAAAGCAAAGCTGTTTCCTGGCTCAGGTAAGCATCCCCAGAGATTGGGATTCCTGAGTTCTCACCTCTTGGAGGCTGCTGGGGGTGCTGACAGGGGCTTTGTCCGTGTGATGTGACACACAGCTCTTAACTGGTCCCTTGTCTCTTGGGTATGATCATGTGAGGGGTTAATGTCCAAATGGACACTGGGTGTGGATGGGTGGCTCTGGAGGACCCTTCAGAGGTCAGCTGAGTACACACAATCGTTTGTGTTGTGTTTCTGGGTACGCAACCTCCTTTGCATACTAAAGAAAGCAGCCAAATATAATTGCATAAATAAGTGAAGACAGCAGCTTCCTGGAGTGCTTGAGGAAGTTGCTGCATCTGAAAATGCCTGCTGAGAGGAAAGGCTGAATAGTAATGAAGGAAATGGATTTGAAATGCTTCCTGATAGGGAACGTCTGTGAGTGAAATGCTGACAGCAGACATGTGCATGGAGTCACTTCTGATGCTAAGGAGAGCTGCAGGCAGGCATCTGAGGCCAGAGTTGAGTCAGTATCTCTCCTCTTCGTGTCTGTGTGAGCTTGTCACTGTTTATCTGTTAACCCTTTGGCCAGATAATTGCAGAAATACTGTGTCCTGTCAATACCTGACAGCAGGCAGGCTTTGAATCATATATACACAGTTAGCTTTTGAACTGGTAGACTCTCTGATTTATTTGCTGCCACCTCAAGACTTTCTGTCTGTTTTAAAATCATGCCTGAGTTATATTGCTACTGGGAGGTATATAATGGCTTACCTGCTCTGTGGCTCCATGTTTTCTTTCACTTAAGGCTTACCTTAATTCAGCTTCACTAATGTGCAAGTCATCACTTTGGCTTAATTTTCATTAAACTTGGGCCCACGTTATAAAATGAGGTAGAAATTTTCTGCTAAGCCAGATGCTAAGCAGAGTCAGCTGTACTTGTTTAGAATTAAACTGCAACCTCATTAAATCACAGCATTCATCTTCTTGCTGCCAGATACAACATGCAATGAGGAATCCATCATCTGCTTTTCAGCCACAGCCCTTGTATGGCTGATTTACAAATGCTCAGGTGAAGTTCCAGAGCAAATGAACATTGGTGAGCTCTTGCCAGAAATGTGAAATATGTCTGTTCTGGTGTGGGATAGTCTGGACACTGGAATTATTTCAAGCCTAAGGAGGTAAATAGTCATATAAGGGTAAGTGAGGGAACTAGTTCAGCCAGAACCAGAAGTACCTAATCCCCTAACTGGGGTTGACATTTTTACTGCAGAAAAACACATGATTAAGGAGCAGTGCCCATGAAATACTTTCTGTGGACTGGTGCTAAAGTTCAGAGCCTTATAGATGAGACATTCTGGTTTTCATCTCACTTCTTGAGCGCTGGAAACATTGAATCCTTTTTGTAATGCTTCTCTGTACCCTCCAAAGGAGAAAAGCCTTGGGGTACAGTTAGTTCCTTGGCTTTGAGACACAGAAAACACTGTTGGACTGCATTATTTTAACAGGAATAGCTGAGGTTTAAGTATGTTGTTTTTAACTAGAATCATGGGTGGGATCACAAGTTTCTGTGTTGCTGGGAGCCTTTGAGGACTGAATATAGGGGAGACTTGTGCCTCTTCTGTACTGCATTCCATAGGTACCTGAAAACCAAAACTCTAATTTATTTCAAATGTTAAAAATGTTGGATGTTCCCACATCTCTCATGGCACAGCTTTACTGAATAGCTGCTGATTCTATGTGTGTGTATCAATGATTGGAACTGGTGTTTTACCTGTGTCAGTTTGATAGAAGGAGTCAAAGTTAGGCAATTGTCCCTCTACATTTCCAAGGGGTACTTGCAGTATTCTGGTCATTTGGATCACGGGGCAGAAATAGAAAAAATGAAGCGAAGGCTAAAAAAATAATAGCTTCTACACAGGATAAAAGCTAATCTGGATCATCACCCTGGAAAAAAATAGTGAGTAAGAGGAGAGATGAAAATGGTCCAGAAAGTCATTAAGAGAGGAGAGGGAGGAGATAATTAATTTCAAGATGATTTCTCACTGTTGCTTGGAGTTAACACATGGGCAACCTTGTAAAATTATCAAGCATGCAGCTTAGAGCAAATGAAACCCCATTTTAGGTTTGACATGACATAGTTACATCATGTAATTCATGTCCATGGGACATTCTGAGGCCTAAATATAAACATAAAAGGAGACCAAACACAGTCATGAGGTGCAGGTGAAAGTGTTTGTAGAGAACATGTGCAGTTGAATATTGAGCACAGTGGTCTGTCCTCCCTGTGTCTTCAGCTTCAGAAACCCTCAGGCTACAGACTGCAGGGAGCAGTGATTCTGTCCATGTGCTTGTCTTTGTTTTCCCTGGGTGGTCAGGTCACAGATCACAGCATGTCTGTACTCGGTGTGACAGGTCCCACTGGACCCATGTGGAAATGTGCTGCTGCTTTGGGATCTTTTCCCCTGAACAGACAAACCCCAAGGGGAGGGAATGTAGGGGGAAGGTGCTGTGTAATGGTTCTGCAAGAAACAAGCTCCATTTCTGTTTGGAGAAATGTCTGTGGGTCTGTGAGACTGGTTTTGACTTTGGGCACAGGAATCTGGTCTAACAAAAAGCAGGAATATCACAAACTCATGAGGTTTTATCTCTGCACATAAAATGAGAATAATTTGTGAGAGATTTTCTTGTGAGAAATTACTCGATAAAGCCACTTTTCCTTTCAATTATGAGTTTTCAGTTTAGATGTGTCCAAACAGTAATTTTGGAATAACAACTGATGCTCTTTTATAAAATCAAGTCCCACTTCTCAAGCTTATAATTCTGCTTGGCTTTAGGATATGTCCCCTCTGAGTGGGTTAGTTTAAATGTTATGCATCTCTCTGGGCTTTGGCCACCAGATCACAGTAATTTTGATTTGGGATCTTGAGAGCTCTGCTGTGCTGTTTGATATAAATTAAATGCATTAAAAGAATCCTTTCTTTAAAAAAGGAGAAAAGTCTTGATTTCAATGAATTGAGAAAGTGAATTGCTGACAGCTGATGGTGAATTGTCATTGTAGAGTTGATGAAAACATAATCATGGGGAGCACTGCAGACACCTTTCATCCTGATGCAGTTTTTCCTTAATTTGATTACTTCTTAATCTTTTGTATGAAAAGTTGTAAAGACAATCGCAGTAAGACTTAATTATGAGTCAGTAGAATTATTCATAACATTTCTGCTACAGTTTTTTGCCTATCAAAACCAGTGGATTATTCTTCAATTATCACCAAACCAGAAAATAACTGAGCTGCACTGGCCAGTGAATGAATGTCCTCAAGTTCAAAGCTGGACATATGTTTGTTGTATGTATGAGCTTGCTGTAAGAAGGTCTGCATGAGATAAGATGTTTTTATATGCCAAACTCTCTCCTTCCAGTAAATTCTCAGGAATCTTAATGATATAAGCAAGTACTGGAGCATGCAAAGGATAAAATAATGTTCTGTTGTACAAGCTATTGGCTATTTGTTAATTGTGTTGCCCTCTAAAATTTCCAAGATTATGCATTTCAGATAAAATTTCTCAGAATAAAATCTACTTTTAGATCTGAAAATGAGTGCTAATATTGTAATGGAAATGGCTTAATGACAAGTTCCTTGATTTTGTGTCTGGTTTCCTTGCTTGTTTTGTCCTGTGCTGCACATTTCCAGGAGAAAGCACATTGTGTATTCTTTTTTCTGTCCTTTTGGAGAAGGCAGGAATCTCATCTCTCCTGTTGCAAACTCTTTGAAATGAATTATTCAGTATAAGTTCTCCAAAATATTACCAAATCAGTTTGGTGAGGTGTGCTTTGTGTGAGAACATTTCATATTTTTCATTTTCTATTTTTATTTTATATAAGGAATATTAAATATTTCTATTTGAATTTCCTTTTTGTTCAAATCAAAGAAAAAAGAAAAATGTGAAATCCCTCAGCTTCTCATACAGCATGGAGAAGGATTTACACAAAAGGTACGAATGCTGTTAATGAAATTAAATATTCCACAACAATTAATGTTTTAGTCAGAATTGAGAACATTTCACTGTTTTTGGTTAAATGAAAGTGCACTTTTGAACAAAAGTGACAACATTTTCTCTTTTCAGCTAATTCTAGAGATGGTATAAATTCTTGTTTTTTCCTTCTTCTTCTTAGGAAATGGAAATTACTACTGTCCAGGCCCACTTTCACATCTCCAGTATAGGGAGGGTACTTAATGTACTCTTGTTTTCATTTACTTTTTACCTTGGTGCTTAAGAGTAGGCACGTTTGAAATCTCAAATGTGCCAAGGAGAAATGCCTGTTAAAACCCCATACTACATCTTCATTGTCATAGGCTGGCACAAATTGCCAATTTTGCACATTAGGCCTTTGCATTGTTCTGCCTCTTTAAAAGCAGGGAAGTCTTTTTACCAGTTCAGCTTTCATAAGAGGTGTGTGTGTGTATGGTATTTCAGCCACTTGTTTTATCTGGGGGTCTGGCCCTGTGTTACAGTGCTAAAGACAAACTATTGCTTTATCTCCCTTCTGTGGCAAGGCCATCACACACTGCTCTGAAGAACCAGCAAGGCAGGTTTTAAAGATATGGATCTGGGCTCATTTTGTGCCAAGCATTCCAGGGTTTCCTTACAGGGATTCTCAATAAAGAGCAAGTTTCCTCACATACAACCACTGAAGAGTTTGCACAGTCCTCATAATGCTGTAAAGTACATTTGGCCAGTTGGGTAATCCTGTCTGGGAGAGGCTGCAGGTCTTGATCCATGTTTTCATTTTGTTGTTGATTCCTCCCTCTCCAAACGGTTCATTATCCTCAGTTATTTAATAGATAATCCTAAGTGTAGCTTAAATAATTGCCTTGTGGCTGTTGAAAGCTCGCTGTGAGACAACCACCACAGTGTGAGACTTTTATTGATCAGAGAGTATTGTTTGAAGCAGAGGAACTTGAACTAAGAGGGTTTTTTGTAGTAGAACAAATTCTCAAGAGTTGTCTCTCATATAAAGGGAGTATTTATTTTGGAATGTGGTTCAAAGCATTTTTCATGTTTCCAGTGAAGTGTCTGTTGTGTGAATTAATGATTTTGATGATTTTAGCTTTCAGAAAACATCAGAAACCAAAATATTGAATTTGGGGGTTCTATGCTTGAAAGAAATAGGATATTTTGCTTTAATTTCCAGATCAGTTGTATATTTCTGGGTTGTGTGTTCTCTGATACCTGGTTATAGTTAGTGTGTCTGCAAACTCCAGATTGAACTGGGATTGTGTATGTACCATTGTGTCAGGTTATCTGTGGTTTTTTGCTCTCCTTCCTCATACTAGGGCAGATTCAATTTGATGGTAGTCCTCACATTTCTCATTTTTCATCTTGCTCTTTTAAGTGCAACCATTCTCACCTGCCTCCTTCAGTCCCATAAATGTCTTATACTCCAGCCAGGACTTGTCTTGCCTTTTCCTTTAGAGGAAGATCACACAAATCTGTGGGAGAGTTTTTCTAGGACAGATTTCAGAAACAGATAGCAGAGCCTTCTTGAGGATGCTCTGGGGTGTCCTGTGTCCCAGGATTTTAACCTGAAGGTCAGTGCAGAGCATCTTGGCCTCTCCCATTTAAGAGAAGCAAACAGGTAAACAGCTCTAGAAGAGAGGAGCTGTGCAGTAACATTGGCTGCTTCTCCCGTGTCAGCCCTGGCTGGTCAGGAAAAAGTAAAGCTGTACACTGCAGGCCTTTGCTTCTGTAGTTCTGAGTATTTTGCAGAGAGATGGCCAGTCCAGCAAAAATAACCCTGGAATGATTTTATTTCTTCCATATTTGCTATTTTCTGGAAGCAAAGGTCTGTTTCCCCAGGCTCCCAGGGGTTTAGAGACCCAGTGTCTTATCTTGGAAGAGTTAACTCAATCTACTTGCTTGAACCAACCACCAAAATATTACAGCAGTCCCTTTGAATTGCCTGTATTTTTTGTGGAGGCACTGTATCTGCTGTCCTTCAGCACATCCTGCCTGCTCTCTTCTTTACTGCCCCAGTGCACTGCAGGTGGGCATGGGAACATCTCTCCCATCACCAGGTTGTTGATATGCTTGTTCTCAATGAGCTCTTAGCTGTAGGCAGGGGAAAAAGAACAGTATCCTTGGCTTCCAGTTTAAAGCTGGAAAAATTGAGTTTCAGCTGTTCCTCACAAAGCCTCATACAACAAGCTGAACAGGGGACATGAGGACTGCTTTGTATGCATAAGCCTAGAGGGTCTTGTTCACTGCAGCTGAAATTTGTGGTGAACAGATCTCTACAACACGAATTCTAATGTCATAGCAGCTTTACGCTGAGTGGTTTAATTTCATGCCAGCTTTAGATAAGAAATATTTTGTTTCGATCCTGTGGTTATTCAATAGTCTGTTGTTAAAAGTCAGCACTCAGGTTTATGCCCATTGCAAGCCAGAAACAGAAAACAATCCAGTAGTGCTACAGCAATGAGAAAGTTATTTTAATCTAAATTATACAAGAAATAAGCACAGTATTTGATGGGGACTCTGGTTATCTTTTCATGTCCTCCCAGCTTGTGCTCTTTGCTGCGACAGGAATTTATTTATGAGGTTTAGAACTAAGAAATAATAGTTAACTCTTCATGGTAATCCTTTCTAGAATCACACCTAGTAGAGAATTAATATTGTTAGTGTTTCCCTTTCCTTCATCCATGTTAATATCTTAAAATAAGAATTACCATGGAAGTTTCCATCCAGCTAAGACAGTTGAACTGCAGCTGTGGTAGTACCTTTCTAGAACATACATCTTTCTTTTTATTCACTCAGTCTTTATAAATTTCAGGAGTCCTATAGTTGTAAATAAAGACTATTTTGGAACCAGTCTACATATTATCAAGCAGAAATTTTGCTACCAAGGATACAAGTAGATGAATATTTACATACATAATTTTCCAAAAAGAGTCTTGCATATCTTTCTTATGCATGGAAAGTTCATCCTTGTTCATTTTCTGAAGATTCCCACTGCAGCTTTTTCATCCCTGTGCTTAGCGCACCTGCCTGGTGCCCCACAAAATCTGGAATTACTCAGTATTCAGAGCAAGGAGGAATTGTGGAGTTGTTCATCCACCAGTATGTGCCGTTTGCATGTGTATCAGCAGAGGCAGAAAACTAAGAAAAGCAACAGGACTTTCTCTGAGACATCTTTTGATGCATGATAGGGAAAGAAGAAGTTTTTTCCTCAGGATCCAATGCCTCTCCCCCCAATGTAAGAGCCTGAGTACATCTTAAGGACACAGGAGAGTCCTGATGACAGGAGCAGGGAGGTTGGAGGACATCAGGCAAAGCTGACTCAATGCTCAGCTCTCTGAGTGAGCAGTGGCTGACCTCAATTCCCCAGGGAATCTTTGCTAGGGATGGAGGACTGCCTGTGAGAAGGGGTTAATGAAGGGAGAGAGGGAAAGAACCATGAGTCCCTGGGCCCTGGTGTAACATCCCTCCTACATTTCTTTCCCTGGTCACTGACACCCTCCTGATGAGCATAAGTACTCACTGTTTGTTACTGTGCCAATAGGAGATAGTCCAAAATTGCTTATGGTACAAGGAATTTTGAGAGCTATCCTAAAGCAAAGACCCATAGTTACCTGCCCATTGCACAGCTGTTTCAAGACATTTCAGGGAGTGGGCTTGAAGGTTTTTTTCTACCTAGCCAGGAAGTTCAGTGGCCAGAACCCCCCTCAAATGTGAGATTCCTGTCTTGGATACCAAATGCCATTTGTAAAGATTTGCTGCATGCTCCTGGTGAAAGGCTTGGGCCATTAGCTTTGTCTAGCCTAAGTAACCATTTGGGAAATAGGTACTTTAGGATTTAGCCGGCATTTAATCCCAGAAACTTTGTCATGTTAGAAATAGTATGTTGGATTTATGAGGGGGGGTTTTGGTTCCCAACAGTGTATTAGCATTTTCACTTAAGTAAGATTTAATTGTAAATGCAAAACTGCCAGTTAGTGGTAGACTGCTGTTGTTGTAATGAAATAAGCTGTCCAGCTGCATGAAATTGTTCTCCATTACTTGCTTCACTCTCTTAAAAGTTTCAATTTTTCTCTATAACCTTAATTATAATTTTAGGTATTTGGAAGCAGTCCCTTTAAATAGAAATTACCCTTCCTCACGTCATGATTTGGAATTTAAAAGTCCAGTTCCTGTTGCAAGATGCTAAGTACAGAAAATGGGGATCACAATTCACCTGTTCTTTCTTTCCTAATACGTCCCTGCACATCCATTTGGTTTCTACCCTTCTGAATTTTCCCGAAGTGTAAATCAAGTCAGCTTGCAACAGTGCTGCTGTTGATATTGTGCATTTAATCTGATAATAAGGCACTTTAGGTGTTAAGAAATTGAAATTATGTTCCTTCACCCAGCTCAAAGACAAGCTAAAACACTCCAAGACTTAAGCTGAGGTGCTGTGACAAGTTGACCTTTAAAGTTTGAGCTGCAGGGAAACGGTTTCTAAGCAGGCCTCGAAGCAGATGGCAGGAGACCAGAGACCTCCCGTTAAGAACATTAATTTTCCTTCTGCCCCATGAGGAATTTTTCCATGGTCATAGGCCTCCTGAAGTGGCATAACTTGTTGTGTTTTGCAGTTCTCTTTCCTCACCCTCAGCCCAGGGTAGAACCATTCTTGAAGAAGTTTGGGAATGAGGGCACTTCTGTGACAGCTATTGTGGCATTTTCAGAAATTTCCTGTAGCTTTCCCTCTTTTGGAGCAAGTTTTATATCCCAAATCCTGCTGGCAGCTTTAGTTACAGCAGATTTTAGTACTTTGATGAAAAAATATTTAACTAATTTTTTTCCTGACCCTTTGGTATAGCTACATCTTGATGGGTGAGATGAATATAGAAAATGGGAAATCCCTTTGGAGGCTGAGCTGCTGGGAATACCCTGATTTCTGGGAGGAAGTCTGATGCCAAAGGCTGGCTGCATCAGCTGAGTGAAGGTGATCCCTGAGCCTCCAGTATTGCTGGAGCTGCAATCTTTCCACTCCCTCTGCAAATGGCCTTGGATGCCTAGATCTGGCAATTGAGAGCTGAGCTTTGGGACAATTTTGATTACTGTGCTGGAGGTATGTAATCTACCACCAAACTGTTCAGATTTAAGAATTTAAAATTTTACATTGCAGTCTGAAAAATAAAGGTAAACTCCCAGGAATTGAGTTTGTTTGCATATTCTGCTTGTTTTCTTTCTCCTTGGGTTGAATGCCTGTTAGAAGCAGGTGTCATTGCCTGGTTGTTGGCAAATGACACCAGAGGTAAGGCAATGGCTGTTCTTAAGGATTGCTGAGCTCTATGGGGCAATTTGCATTAAGGTATTCAGGGAGTTAATGCTTTAGATCCCAAAGATTTAAAACTGGAGATACAGTGGAGACCTGCCACTCACTAACTCATCCTGCTGGAATTTTTCACACAACGTAGCCAGGAATGACAGCTACCCTTTTCCTCCAAAAGCCTCTGAGTCACAAGGAAGAAAAGACAGTGAGCAGTGAGCATTATTTGCTCTGCCCAACATGATTTTAGAGGCCTCTGACCTCTCCCACCTCAGTTTGTGTTTCCTGGCAGAAAGATTCTAATCTACTCATCCCATGATCTGAAACAGTTTCTTATCTCTGATAATTCTGGTCATTTTCCATTCCATTCCTTTCCATTCTTTTCCAATTTTGCTCTACTCCCTCGAGGTTAGAGGATCAGAACATTAAGTATTGACTTATGGAAAATCCTTCCTTTTCTAAGTTTTAAAACATTAATTCATTTTGCATTTTTGACCCTTGAGGTTTGACTCATATTGAACAGGCAGTTTCCAACACATCTTAGTTATAATCTTAAGACCTCATTCTCTTTGTTTTAAAGAACACATTTTCAAAATTAATTCACAAGTTTTCTTGAAGAGTAGGTTGCTTTTAAATTTTACTTTTTGGACTGTTCAATAGGATGCCAGTGCATCATTTCATGCAGGTAGACGTTACCTGTGGCATCTTTAAAGCCATCTTAGAAGAGAACATTTACAGGAATTCCTCAAATCAGAATTTTTTATCCTCTGAAGAATGTATCACAAATGGGAATAAGGAGACAGAAACCTGTTAGAGGAATTATGTTGGCTAGAGGAAACAATCCACAACTACAGGTTTGTTTTCTAGCTCCATTGCTATCTGTGTATGTTTTTGTCATGCTAGAAATATAATTGCTTTTCTGCTTAAATTCCACTATTTCATTGAATACTTCTGTCCACACTTCTTTTCTGTATGGACACCATTCTTTATTTCTTTGTTCATTTCAATATAAGCATGGGCTTTGTAATTGACCTTAAGGAGCAGGTCCATCGCTGACAGGTGAGGCCTGATCTCAAGCACTTGTGTGAGGAGGGAGGAGGAGGAACAGAGAGGGAAGAGCTTGGATCAGCCAAAAACTGAGAGCAGGAGTGTTTGTGTTGGCCACCTTCGGACGCTGGAAGGTTCTGCAGTGCTGGCTGGTCCCAGGAGGGAAGGTGCTCCCAGGGCTGCCATGAGCTGCCCTCGTGCTTGGTGTGCAGAGCCCAGCCATCCTGATCTCTGCTCCCAAATCTGTAACGAGAGCTCTGGGCCCATCCTGCTAAAGCCAGGGTGCTGAAAGAAACAGAACAAGACCAAAACAAAGGCCAGGTGCAGTCAGATAACTATTAGGATATGCTGGAGGGAATAAATGCTGATGTCTGGCAGTAAAATCTCAATGGACAGCTCTCTATCCGTTATTTCCAAAAAGCGAGCTGAGCAGAATTTGGAACTGTTTGGTTGCAGATGGCGGTGCAGACAACCTAGAGGTAATTGGATATTCTTCCTGTTAGGAAATGCAGATTGTGTTTTGCTCTGTGAAATGGTCCAGCCAGTGACCCTTGTGGGTTTGCTTTGCTTTTCTAGCAACAGAACTGGACCAGTGGGAGCTCAGCAGAAGGATTCAGCCACCGAGAACAGTATTGCCTACGGCTTAAAATCTGTTCAAGGGAAATAATGTCCAAAGAAAACCAATCAAAGAACTTTTATTGCTTAGGTCCATTAGGGCTAATTAGCAGCACTGGATGATAAAGTTTTGAAAGCCGTGTTAGCCCATAGCTAATACTTGACAGCTGGCACAGGGAATATGGCAGGAGCTGTTCTCCCTTTCTGTGAGGGGGAGGAGTCCATAAAGTTGAAGTGTTTAGTAAGAAACTACATTAATTATTTGCTGCCTACTCTTGTAAGTAAAAAAATCATGGGACTATCCAATCTTTAAAGAGAAGAGCATTGACAAATGAAGATTGTCTGGTTGCAATTTTGTTTAAAGCTTCCTGCAATGAGCAGATGTTTGGACAATTGAGAATTTTCATCTGAGCTTTCCTCAGGGGACTTTGTAGCCCAGTGTGTGCTCCAAGTCTGTATTTGCAGCAGGGCTTGAGGTTTTTCACCTTCCTCTGTATGGACCAAAAGGTTGATAAAGACAAAAACTAAAACTTGTGTTTAGTTTAAAACCAGAACTTCCCCTTTTTATGTCGCACGATTTTTTTTTTTAGAAACAATCTCACAACTTTCTGAATGTGGCTTCTGGTAATCTATTTTTGTAGGAAGATGTACTTCAGATGGTTCTGCAACACAGAGTGCACCGGCACACTGGTTAAATAAGCTTGTACAGGTGAAAGCAGCCAGTATTTCACAGGAAAGCAAATATTTCTGTCCAGCCACAGCTCAGGGGCTGTGTCTGCCACCAGGGCTCCTGGCTGGTTAGAAATGGACTCTTCTACTCCATATTTGTTCACTGAATCTTTTCACTTCATGACTGCATCTTACAAAAATGAAAAGGATTATTCTGTATGTCAAGGAAAATCTACTCTAAGTATAAATTTTGACTAGTTCTGAGGTATGGCTACACTCTATAACTCGTTACTCTTTCTTCAGGGCAGAGAATTTGTTTCTCTTTTTTCGGTGTTTTCCCACTTGTCTATCATTTTAAGCTCTTTGGACCAGTTTTGTATTTAGAAAGAAAAGTGTAAGCTATTGTGACTTTACAAAAAATAAAAAAATTACGTGCACAGTAACTGGCCTTAACATTAGTCACTGTAGTTGAGGATCTTCTCTCTGACAGCAGGCGTCAGATGCTTCAAATATTTTAAAATAAATAAATAACAGCTGAGCTTTGCAATGATGTGTATTTTGCTGAAATTTTTCTTGGCCTAGATGCCTTCTTGATTTATTTTTTAATGTCTTTCATGGTTATTTTTATTTAGAGTAGCATAATAGAGAAATATCTTAGTGTTTTCAAATTCTGTTATGTTTTAAATCTCATTTAGAACTTGTGTAGAATTTCACAACTGAATTGTGCACTTTATAGATATTTTATCAGCTGGATGTGGTTCTACATCTGCATGTCATCTTTCACAATAATGCTTTTGTTCAAAGGCTGAGGATGGCTATTCAATTTTCCTAACTGAGTTTCCTCAGCCACACTGCAAAGACACAATCCTGGCAGCTGTGGTTTCACCTTCCACCCCAAAAGGCAGAGGGTGCTGCTGTCCATCAGCACAGCAGAGAAGAGGATTGGCACAAGCCAGCATCTGAGTGCCTTGGGAGAGTCAGAACTTGGCTTGTTGCATGGAAGGCTGTAGTGGTGTACTCAACCTCACAACTCTAGTGTTTCTGTGGAGACAAAATGTCAAACTGGGGGTATTTGCCCACATTGTGCTGTGTTCTATATAACAAGGGACAGCTAATGACATTAGGCAGTGATTTCTTCCCTCTAGGGGCCAGGGACAGTGCCTAGGGAAAGGCTGGAGCAGTGCTTGAGTGCCAGGGGCACTGACCAGGCTCCCCAGGGAATGGTCATGGCCCCAAGGCTGCCAGGGATACACGGGGTGGGATTGTTGGGGTGTCTGTGCAGGACTTGGACTCGATGGTCCTTGTGGGTGCCTTCCAACTCAGTACATTTTATATAGGTGAGAAGACTCCCATGCTAAGAACACAGAGACCTCTCCAACAGAGGTAAAGTGTGAAGATTTTCCAGCTTTGCTGAGAGCCTCTGGTGACTGGAGCCCTGGGAAGAGGATCCTGACGTGGAGGGAGAGCTGTAGGAGCTCAGGGGCTGCTCAGAGGGTGGTGTGTGAGCAAGGCTGAGCCACAGGCACTGCCCACACCAAGTGCCCCTCCTAGAGCAGGAGGTGCTTTCCTGTGTCTCTGCAGCCCAAAATGTGAGGGGCATTCTGCAAAAAAAGACACTCTGTCACAGACCGTGCCTGAGGCATCTGGTTCCACAGTTACAGCTGAATGAGTTATCACGAATATTGCTGAGTGATGCAGAGCTCTGTGTGGTGTGAATTTGAACACATCAGCTACAGAGATGTCAAGAGAAGCTGTTGACTCTATACAGAAGAAGATAAAACAAGGCATGGTAAATAAATGCTGGACCAGTTACTCAGGATTTTTGGGTTGTGTGGAATTTGTAGGAATGCCTCTTGTGGATAAAAAAGAACTATTAAAATATTCAGATTGCAATGCAAATGTTCTAATTTTAAGCATTTATTCTTTATGTTGGCTGGATATCTGATTTTTTATGCCCCTGAAGATACCTGTGAGAACAAAACTGCAATACTACTCCTGAGAATGGTGACAGACCACCAGGGTTGTTTTGGAAGACCTTCAAGCAAACTTTGTTTCCACATTGGAAGGGACTCTGAAAGATCATCTGATCCAAACTTTAATCATCAGTAGGTCATCAGGGAAAAGGAAAGCTATAATGAGGCACAGCCAGTGAACAATAGCCAGTGTATAAGGTGCCACATCTACCTCCAGTTTCCCTTTGGTTCTCCTTGTGTCATTTTCCCACTATTCCTGACAGGATACTCAACACAGGAACTGTGGAAATGATGTGTGCTTACAACTGGCTTGTATTTCCAGATTTAGGACCCTTAGCTGGCAGCATAGGCCAGTAACAATTTTTCTTTGCTTGTTGAGTCAGCCCAGAGGTCTCTAAGAGCAAAATTATGTATGTCTGCTAAATGAGATCTTAAAATGAGAATACAGAAACAACATTACAGCTTTCAAATCTTTCTGATTGAAAGCCCTAGCTGTCCATTCAGGGGGTGAATTATATTATTTTCACACTAGCAAGCTGCCAGGATCCATTCAAAAATCTGCTTGGAACAGGGCTAAAATGACATTGTCTCTGCCTCTTTTCAAAAGAAAGGAAGGAAATGCTGAAGTAGTTTAAACTCACAATGAGAAATAAAATCAGGGCAAGAAGGGCATATAAGTGGGGACCCATTATGGTCCTTTCCACTCTGCAGAGCCAAGGCTCAGTGAGAAGTGAGTGGAAGTTAAAACTGATCTTTGCAGCAGCAGCTCCTGTGAGTTACGAGCTCTGCAGTTGTGAGCACCCACCTTGCTCAGAGCTTCACCTGCTCACTCTGAGAGAAGAGTCTGGACCACCTGCCTCCTACTGAGGAACTGCAGATAAATACCTTGAAGCCTGAAGTGTTTTCTGAGCTTTGGCTTTCTGCTTTCTGCTGTCCTGCAGGCTTGGTGTGGTACTGCTGGAAGCCGGGAGCTGTAACAGCATTGGCAAAGGCAGTCGGGCAGCGCTTCCTGTCTATTGAGATCCCAGGTGGTATCTGAGACCACATGATCCTGGGTGTTCTTCAAACTGGCATCCTCACATGTCTTTAAACAACAGATGCAGACTCACTGAACCTACAGATTACTGACTCTGTGTATCCTCTCTCAATCCCTCTCTATTCTGCATTATATTATCTACAAAGAGATTGTGTCCCACTCACGGCCATGCTAATGCGAAAGTCACCTCTCAGGGAGTGGTATTTAAACCTCTGAATTATTTGTTCAAATCAGTTCATGTAGCAGGCAACTCTTAAGAACCAACAGGAACACAAAACTGGAAGAAGCAGCAATGCCCAAGTATCTCAGATGGCACTTACTGTATCTCTGGCCTGATTTCTGTGCCAGCACTGGCCTGGCCACTCAGCCACACCTGCATTTACAACAGTGAACTTGTGCAAGTTACACAATTCACAAGTGTTCAAATCACACCATTCCTAGAAATATTAGAAGAATAAGAAAACCACTGCGTAATTAATTTTTTAGGAAGGTGACTGTTTAAATCAGACATTATAATTTGTGTAGCACAGCATTTTTAATTACAATAATCTTGGGGCTCATAAGTACTAACAAATAAGGTCAGGAGAATGTCTTGTGCATATTTATTCTTAGAACCATTTAGGTTGGAAGAGACCTTTGAGGTCATTGAGTCCAACTGCTTCATGATGTTTTTCATGATACTTCAGCTGGCTGAGCAATAAGCTGAGTGATAGCTCCTTTCTAAATAGTGGGTGAATGGAAGAACAGGAATTGTGTCTGTAGCTGCTTCAGGGAGCAGGAATGCTGAAGATCCCATTTCTTTTCAGCATTGTTTGTGCTCATTCAGCTACGTCCATATCCAAGTAAGAGAGAGAGTCAAGCATTGGTGTGCTTACAAGTGAGAGCAGTGCTCCCACAGGAGGGAAAGAGCTAGAACTCCTGCTTGAAGGGTGAGTGGGACTCCAAAATCTAATAAAACAAATATTTGGAAATATGAATAGTACAGAGAGAGAGAGAGAGAGAGGCATTTTTAAAGTCAGGTCCACCATGTACCACAAGAAGTATCTCTTTTTGTATATGACTATTCTTTTCACACGGTCACCTACAGCATTTACCTTTCACTTTTCTTTCTAGATTTGCTTTCTGTCTAATAGTCCATTTTCCCCAGCATATTTTGAAAGCCTAACCTCTTAATTTAATGGACTCAAAAAGCTGCTTCCCTGAAACAGCCTTTTTAGTTCCTGTTTACTGCAGTCATTTTATGCTTCAGTTTGTATCAGAGCTTTCTGTCCCCCATGCTCCCCATCTTTTTCTTTCCCATCTTGCCATATTTTATTTCATGGGAAATAAAGTACATATCTGTTGTGATTGGTCCATTCAGATGTTTCTAGACCATCTTAAGATAAATTTTAAGTTGTATCAAAAAGAAAGTTCATGCAAAATTGTTCTGTTTGGGTGCATTTAACCAGCACCTTTTCTTTCCTTCTTAAATTGTTTTAATCCATTAAATGTTTTAGAGGTTTAAAGCTTAAAATATCTTAATACAAGCTAGAGATGTAAAAGCTTAAAGCAAATCCTCTCCAAGTTTATAACCATAGCAAGAAGTTAATTAAAGTCAACCAAGAAAATACAAATGCTAGGAAAAAAATTCACATTATGAAGAAATGCAAATTCAGGATTTGTAACTGTGAGTTTCCATGAGTGAGACTGGAACAGATCCAAGTTAAAGTTTTTACCTTACGCTTCAGAGAGAATATTTTGTGATCACAGAAATGATCACACCACACCACAACCCCTTTTTTCCTTAGAGCCCTTTGAATCTGAGCCCCACTCAGAAGGTTTTACTGCCTGTCCAGTCCATGGTGCTGGAAAGGGCAAGTTTGTGTCAGTTCAAGGCCTTTGTACAGGCAGAATTGTTTTGGCACATCTATTTTGATGTTGCTTTGTTTCTGTCTATTATGTGTGTTTTATGTCTTCTGCCTGTCCAAGCAGTTTTATTTCACTCCTGATGCCTGCAGAAAGAGGGGTACTCTGAATTTCCAGAAAGATTGCTGAGAATATGTAAAGCTGGAGTTATATGTCCCCAGCGTGACATATACAGCTCTCTGTTTAATGAGGCTATGTACTGTAAATGCAGTTTTTAAGAGGAAAAAACTGGAAATTCTAAAAGTAAATGTAAATATTCATTTTAATGTCCCTGTTTTATCATTCAGTGACGTTATTAGTGCTAATTAACCATACCCACATAAGTAGGGAGTCATTTGAGGCCTCTTGGCAATCCCAAATTGAAGTCTGAGCCATTTGCAGAGCCAAAACCTGGGTGTTCAGCTGTGCAGAGTACAAGATTTTCAGAGTTTGCTGTGTGAAGTGTGTGGATCCCATGTGCTAGAACACTACTGACTCCTTATATGTATCACAGGCAATCAAAATGGGAATAAGGCATCTGTTGCAACCCTAACTGCAAATGCACTGATGTCATAATTGAGTGCCTGGGAACTTGTGTGTGGTCATCTAGGAGCTGCTAATCTTCATGGGGAAACTCTCCCAGAGAGGTCTTTTATCATTAATGGACAGAACCCCCATCCTAAATCATGGAATTGTACAAATTTTTACTTCTTCATTTGGTTGGGATGAAATTGTTCTAGGGACGAGAATGTAATGTTCAGAAAACTTCTCCCAAAGTTTACAAAAGATCTCAAAGTACTCTTTCTATATATTTATCATTTTTAGGATAAGCACCTAGAAATGTCTCAAAAAAGGAGCACATTTTGAAAAAGACAGTAAGCCTAGAAACACATTCAATGCAACATCAAACCCATTGTGGCTCATACTGAGAAACCCCTGAGTGTGTTTGGGCTAGCTCAGCAGCTGAATTGCAGTGAATTGTCATCCCTGACGTCAAACAGGTTTGAAAGGGGGACAGGCCATTTTTGAAATCTTCCCAAACAGAGGTAACTAAACTCTAGCCTGCTCCTGAGCAGTTCCAGCCTGTATGAAAACTATTACACCTCTTAAAGGCAAAGTCAGAGTGGTGAATTCCAAATCCTGATCCCAGATGTTTGACTCTGCAGTGGAGCTGCCTTTAAACATAGCTGTGCAGCTGGAATCAAGAAGCTTTTAGGAAATTGCTTGATCACCTCTCACCTTGTGAGTGACTTGAACTGAAATAGACCAATAGCAAATAGATAAACTTGACATTGCTGTTTTGCTGTTTTGTTTTTCTTTTCTTTTATGGTTTTTTTGTTTTTTTTTCCCCCTTGTCCTTACCCTGAAAGAGTAGGGGGTCTGAAATATTCAGGAGCTGCCAAAGGCAGTCTGGGAAGCCACAGCCCCTTTGCTGGTAATCACATCTCCCAGCTGAGACACTGTGACAGTGTTCAAGCATCGTCCTGCAAAATCAGAGAGGAGAGTGTGAATCACTCACAAAGACCCTCCCAGTGCTGCAGCAGGCTGAGTTAGATTCAGTTTATGAGGGATTAGATTATCTTCTACAGAACTGCTGCCTGCCCAGTTGTTCTTGGCCCTGTATCTGCATCGTGACTTATTTCTGTCCCAAGAGTTGTTCTCTTCCCTTATCATTACTTGACTGATTTTCAGAATCTTAGAGTGATTCATGGTTTAAATCATATCAGGAACAACAGTGGTCTGCTGAGCCACTGCCACCATTGAATAAGATTAAATATACAAATACACATTATGATATACACTGATGCAGTGACACACAGATACTTGCCTCAGAATTTCTTCTCTTAGATGAAGTTGTAGATGTCGTCTTCTAAAAACTATTTCAAAATCTTGGAGCTGTGCTAGACTAGAAACAATTAAAGGCCTTTTCTGGGCTGCCAGGGTTTTCCAGCTTACTGAGATTTTGTACAGAGCAGTGGGGAAAGAGGGAAGCTGCAGTGGCCATGGTAACTAATAATAAAGAGCACCGTGCCATGTTTTGGTCCTTTGAGGCTGACTGGCTTGGAAAGCACTAGACAATTCTCTTTTACCTCATCAGAGTTCTTCTCAATTGACTTTTAAAATAAGCAGTGGTTTATAAATGTCAATTGCCTATCTTTAATTTGCTGTTAATAGTGGAAAGCTATTGCCTCTGATTAAGATTGGTTGTAATGAAAACAAGCCTGTGCTTAACTTCTTACCGAGTGACCAGTTTTACTGTCTTAGATGTTGTCATTTTGCAGACCTCTAAAGATTCAGGTTCTGCACATGTGATTTTATAAGCCACAAAACCATCTTGCAATTGATTGAAACAGAATTAGAAGATGGAGGAGGAGGGAAAATGATGTCCAGAGGCTGTGTGAAAAGACAGAATACTTCTGCTTTAGGAAATACCAAATTGAAAATGATTTGGTATTTAAATAGAAAAAGATGGGGAGGTGTGTTTGTGTGTAAAATAACTTAAAATCCTGGTACATATACTGTCTCAGAGAAGCATAGTTTAGGACGCAGAGATGTGAAAAACTTAGCAGGATAATTCTAATCCTAAATAAGAATGCAACCCTTCTTATTTTCCTTCTAAATAAAGAAGATGTTGAAACCTTCCAATAAAATCCCAAGTTTTTTAGTTGAACAGAATATAGGAGTAGATGACATTATTAGTCTTTCTTTACTTTTCCAATAAGATGTTGACTTTGAGTATTTGATTCTACCTTTAAAGACAGGCTTGCTGGGACCCTAGAAATTCCAGTCAGGGATATCTTGTGTGTAAAAACCATAGGTTATTAGGAAGGGATTAAATCACTTCCAATACAAAACATGAATCACTTGGCAGAAAGAAGCAGCTCTCAAGACAACTGCATGAAAACCCTTGAGAAATAATAGAGACCAAATTCCTGGCATTTCGAGCAAATCTGGCAGTAGCTTGGAATTCAATGTAAGGGGAAATCGAGATGGTTCCACTGCCGAGCCCAGCTTCAAGCAGCCCAGGACAAATACCTTCCAAAGGAGGTACAAATTGTGCCAGGATTGCCAGGGACTGATGTGCTTGATGTCAGATTTCGAGAGAGAACCTGTATTACAATTGCAGGAGTGGGTACTCAACTGAGCATTTATTTTTTCCTGTTGAACACGGAAGGCACATTGGCAATGAATGCTACCCCTGCGGCTGATCCTGAGACTCCAGGCTGCATCCTGAGCCTCATGGCCCTGAATGTCAGCCTGCCAAGCCAATTTCTGTGCAGTATAAATGGATTTGATGGGCTGATCTGAGGCTGTTTCATGTTTTTAGATCATTATAGGCTGCTTTTTCAGGTTCTCTGATTCCTTGCAGCGGCCGCAGGATTTCTCACCCCGCCACTGCTTTGTTCCTGCCTCTCAAATTGTCAGACTGTCAAACAGGCAGTCAAACACCATCCATTCTTGACAAAGTTTTAAATTATTTATTGCCAATCTGTCACTGAAAATTAGGCTCCTTGTGTCTATGTGGAGGAGAATGAAAATTGACAATTTACTGATTGCTAAAGAAGACTTGAAATACAGACAGGAATTGCTGTTATGTACAGAAGAACATGATGCAATATAGACTTCATATTGCCTTTTTCTCTCCTAACCAGTGCCATTTCCCTGGCTACCATTCTCTTCTCCCCCACAGTTCCATGGTCTCTGACCTCCCACAGTCCTGCCTCACTGCTGCTGCCAGTGTGTTTCTCTTAGGTGCCTCTACGTGAGAAATATAACTAATTATACACAACATAAACATGTTCGTCACGTACAGTCATGGTAATGGAAATTCTCTGAGTGGAGGAGGTGGCAATATGGGAAAAAGACTGCTCTGCATTTTAAGAGCCAGAGAACAAATTAGGAAGGAAAACTTTCCTGTAGTAATTCAGAAAGTATTTAAGAGTAAGGAAATGACTAAAATAATCTCATTTTAAATCAAATGGGATTAGATGATAGTATCTGTTCAGTTTGGTAGTATAAAGCAGATATGAAATAGTAAATACCAATTATAGATGTGTTGAATTTTTTAGCAGTAATAGCACTCCCCAGGTGTGAAACAGTGGCTGTGCATGCCACAAGATGCTGAGGAAATTTAGGAAACTACTTTCTCTCCCAGTCCTGCTGTGAGCAGACACTGTTTTATTCCTCTTTAGCTATGCAGGTACATATAGATATTAAAGACCTGATTTATGTGAGGGCTACATTACTAAGCACGTAAACTCATGTGCTTACCTGAGTGTAACTTAAAGTCCCTAAGTCACACAAGTTTTGTTGAAACACGATTGTACAGAAACTGTAAAAACAACAGGCAGAAAAATAAGTGAGCATAAAGGATGAATGGCTAATCTCTCAAAACTCTTTCATGTTATGGCTCTACCTGGTCTTTGTGGGTAGTGCAGAGGCTGAGGACTTCTTTTTTATGTTTCTTTATTCTTAAAGACAGACCCTGGGCTGATTCATTCTGGGATGGTACTGCTGCCTGCATCCTGTTTATGGCTTGTCAACTACTGCTTTATTTCCAGGAATCAAAGAACTTACAACTGGAAGAAAATACTACAGGGTTCTGAATACTCCAAGGGTATGCCTAGAAGCGAGATTTTTAAATTTTTTGAAATTCACTAGTATTTTTAATTAAACAGTGGAGTGTAAGGAAATACAAAGTCTGAAAACTGCATGCCAGGACTTTAACAAATCACATGAACTACTTCTGTCTCTTGAGATTTCCTGTGAGCTGAGCCTGATCTTTCTCTGGCTTCTGATGAGTGAAATCCTCCAGATGCTCCCTGAGGTTGGAAGTCTTTGTGGGCAGCAGCTGAGGTGACAGAAATCCTTCTTCCAAGAGATCACTGTATCCCAAGTGAATTGCTCTTTTGGGAGAAATTATGTCAAAAGTTCTTGTCAGACGGTCTTGCCTTGAGGCTGCCACGTAATCTGCCTTCCCTCAGTTTTTTGTCACAATCCTTATCCCTTGGATGTGAGGGGCCAGAACATTCTGTGTGAGTTAGGGTTGTTCCCGTGCACATCCTGGCTGCTTGTTGTGGTATGATGTCACAGTTTGTCCCAGATATCCCAGGCCCCTCCCAGATGATTCTCTGTCAGGTTTGTCAATCATTCCTCCTTTCCACATCCTGACCCCTCATGAGTGCTGCCTGTCAGCCCTGCCATTCCAGAAGGGCGTCGAGTGGTTGGCAGAATTCAAAAGATGCTTCCCACCCCTGGAAAGACACTGGGCCATCCAAGTGTCCTCTGTCCCTTAGGACTTCCCCCCGTACCTGGTTGGTGTGACCTGTGTTCCTTCCCTCCCCCTCTCCCTGGTTAAAAGACCTGGGCTGCCATGCTGTGGGAATTCTGCTGGAGCTGTTGCTGGATTCACAGGCCTTAGGGCCAGGAATAAAACTCTGAGTCCAAACCCTCCATCAGAATCGGCTCCTCTCCTTCACCATGGCCTCGGAACCTCTCAGTCAAAGGTGACCCTGAGCTCCTGCAGGCCTGGACTTGTCTCCAAGCCCTGAGCTGTGACATCCAGTGAGCCTGAGGTACCACTGGGGTGAAAACACCACAGTGCCACCAGACAGGCAAACAGCAAGGGCCAGACAGCTCAGGCACAACCTCCTGGGAATATTGGATTTAACCCCAATAGGTGCTGCTGTCAAGCAGAACCATTTTGCAGGGTCAGCTTATTCCAACTTATTCCTTCCATGCTGGTGGAGGACAGGGAGCCCCAAAGCCTCACTGTGGTGTTACAGAGCCTGGATTCAAGGGCTGCATCAGAAAGATGGACAATTTAACTGCCCTGAGCTATACCAATTGCTGCCAGCAGACCTAGAGGTGAGCTCAGAGTGGCTGTGTGGGAAAGATTTTGTCACAGGACTCACTGTGTGTGAAGACTGGACGCTCAGTAAAGGTGACATCTGCCAGGAATTCAGAATGTCAGCTGGGGGAATGAGAGAAATGGAAAGGCAGACTGCTGCTTTTCTTCCCAAGATGTTAATTCTAGGGTATAGCTAGTTTTATAGTTTCTATTTAATACAAATTAATATTTCAGCCTCTTTCAAGCTTCCTATTAAAATAAATTATGTAGACTTCCTTATTCATTTCTTTATGGAATTCAAGATATTCTGACCTTGTCATAAGATCATTTCTTCTCTTAGAAGTCTGATTTTTTTAGAAAGTGATTTTCTAAATGACAAGGTCAATGAAAGTCCTGTTCAAGACACGTAGGAGCATGACTGTTTCTCAGAGGGGTGGCTTACAAAGAGATGTTTTCAATAAGTACAGTCAAAGGTTTTAAAACAAAGCACAGAGAAAGAATAAAATTAATTGCAAAGTATATTTTATGTTAAATATTTTTAAATTCATGTAATAAGTACAAAGAAAAAATACATTAATTAATATCTCTTAATAGACGTTATGTATCTTATGTTTGAGGGTTAAAGGTGATCTTCACCTGCAGCTTTGGGTCTGGGGTGCCCTGTAAGGGACAAACTGGCTTAAGACAGATTGGGTTGGTGGCCTTTTTGTGATAAACTGTTAGGAGGGTCTTGGTTTATTCTTGTGCAAGAGCTCCCCTGTGAAGGGGCTCGAGGTAATTCCTCAGCAGCTCCTGGGATTTGGAGTAGAGAAAGTTACAGAAATCTCCAAATTAAAGTGTGGCAGGAACAGACATCCTCTGAAAATTCTGTTGTGAATGTGGGAGAGTGATTGAGAAGTCTGCAGACAGCACATGATTGTGCCTTAAAATGTAATAGCTTTAACAAAAATATTGGGAGTTGGTTTATTTTTATTTCTTGAGCTAATTTTTCTTATCTTTTAATAGTTTTCAGCTGACGGGGGGGACAACTCTGAAACTGTGTTGTAGTCTAGAGCTAAGAAATATTGTATTCAAACTAGAAATGAAACTGATCTTATTGGAAAGTACAGTTAAAAAGATGAAAATATAGATATTATCTGACCTAAGACTGACCAGACATTATTGCAATTTGTATTTGTTTGTGGAAGAGGACTTGGGAGTTTGTAGTTGACATCAACAGCAAAACCCCAGAGAGATTGGAAAGAATCACAATTAACCTTTTTCAAAGCAATTTGAATTTTGAAGGCAGAAGAAGTTATCTGGCCCAGACTGAAGTTACAGGAATTCCAGAAGCTTTTTTTTTGCCTCTGGTTCCTTTTCCTACAGGTCTTTTTTTCCCCTCTATTGTGGAGAACTATGTTTATTTTTTTCCCTTAGTTCTTCCCTTCAATAAAAATGCTTGTTCCAGGAGCCAAGAAGAGCTAAATTATACTCGGAGAGTGTCACAAATGTGTAGTGCATCAGGTCCTTTTGCTCCCCTATGTTTGCATGGCAGTGAACAGAATGCAGCAATATTACTTGTAACCTCCAGCAATTCCTCAGGGAGATGATGTATCTGCAGCAGGTGATGGGACACAGTTGGAGGGCAGGCCTTTAATTCATCTGTGCTCCTGAGCACGTTTGGACAAGGCTGTATTCTCTGGGCTTTGGCAGCCGATGTCTAGAAGCTACTTGATTTTTCTTTTCCTCCTTTTCCACTTCAGCCTGATTTATGCTCCCAGGACAGGCTGCTGTAGTCCTGCACCCTTGGGAGTGCCTGGAACTTACACATGCTGTGACCCAAAACCAGCTTGCCCATGCAAACCTTCACCTTGCACAGAGATCTCTTCAATTAGTGTCATGTATGCAAATTTTAGAAGCTTCAGGGTATTCACCCCTAGCATTTCCCACTAAGAGAGAGCTGATGTCATGTCAGAGCTGTAATAGGGACACAGGGATACCAGCATTCCCACAGAAGTAGGATGGAACACAGCCTCTAACCCAACTGGAAGTCCCAAACAAAGAGTATTACCACTGCCTCATTGTTTTATCTTCCAACTCTCCAGCAATTCTAAAAATTAGAGAGTTCCCTGTTATTTAATAAGAAGTGTTAAAAATCAGAAAGGATTTGATTCCCTAATTTTTCCAGATTTTTTTTTAATGAAAGGATAATCAGGGGTCATCCAGGTCTACTGTAAATTTGTATCAATACATTCAGTGGATTTTAAACAAGCTGTGCAGCATTTTTACAGGTCGTGACTTTGAGACAGTGAAATTCCCTTTCTATCTGATCACAGTAATGATGAAGCCAGACTTGTTTAATGACATGATTATATCACCAGCTCTATTAACTTACGTGAAAGGGGATCTACCATTATTCTTGCTATGTCTGGTATGTGTAATTACAAATATTAAATTGCATTTTCCAGAACGATTACGAAACCTGAAGGAGATTTGCAGGAATTTTATGTTGCTTCATGGAGGCTTTAACCCTGTGCTAAAAAGCGAACCCATGTATGAAGTGCACAGGAACCTCTCTGAGAGGACATTGTAAGTGGGCAAAAGAAGGAGTATTTTGCCTGCAGTTTTCCAACTACAGCATTTTGGAGACTCTCACTCTCTCTATGTGCCTCCTAACCTCCCCCAGCTGCATGGCATGAGCCAGGCAAGCTGAGAGCAGGGAGTTACCTGCTCCCGTCTGTGGATGGAGATCAGAGTGCAGGGTGGCCAGGGAATGATCCTCCTTTATCCCTCAAAGGGGCCGTGGATGTGTCTGGCAGGGAGAGGGAGAACTGCTGAGCTGTCCTGGGAAAGGAAAAGGCCATCCATGGGTCCAGCATGAGATGTGATCAGGGAGATTGTGCCAGGCAGCAGGTGATGTCCAAGAGCTGCTTTCCTGGGGAATAATCAAATTCTCCAGAACTTTGATGAAGGAGGACATGAGTGGAAAGAAAACTCCTGTGTTCCAGTTTGTCCCTCTATGCCATAGATAACAAACCAGTTTGGCTTTAATGTGAGTCAAAGGGTTAAAAGATTTTGGAATTAGAAATGTGGCCAGCAAGATGTAAGCAACATGTCATATAGCAGGGCCTAGCGAAATAATAAGAGGATCAAAGAAGAAACTAGGAGTTTAATCATTAATACAAATGTATAGAGCAAGACAATCTATCATGTATCTGACACTTAGCATTGTAGGAAATCAGAAAACCAAGACTTTCAGTGCTTGGAGCCAAAGAGAGAGCCTGGACCATAACCAAGGGGTCACAAAGACCTGGCAACAGGACAAAGTGGTGAGGAAGAGTCTTTACTTCCTCCTACACGAGCAGTGACCCAAACCAAAAGGACCATTGCCTCAATTAAAGAGAGAACTGCACAACTGCAACAGACACCCAACTAATTTACATACAACATGGGGACAGGTGATGAATATGTATAGGTGTCTTAGGTAACTTTATGAATAGACATAATTTTTGGAAATAAATAGAGAATCAATGCTTTGCAAACTCATCACATGTCTTTAGGACAATAGTTCACTGTGCTCCAGCACTAAATAAACATATCAATCTTTCAACCTCAAACTAGTTGAAAGATTTTTTTTGTCCATCGCACACCTTTAGTGCTTCAAATGTTTGTAGTCAATCTGGTTTGGTTTGTTAAGGTATCAAGTTATCTTGTAGTTCTGTGCTCTTATAGTTGTATGTGCTCAGTAGTTATTTTCACTGACCACTTTGCTAGAGAATTAATATATAACCATTTTTTACTGAATTTGACCTTTTCTAGTAATTTTGGGAAGAAGGGAATTGGATTGTATGTCATTGTTTATTACTATGTTATTAGAATACTGTCATTCACTGTTGAAAGCTATTTTCCATCTATTCAAAATTAGGAACTAAAAAAAGTTAATTAAGATAAAAAGATATTTTAGCGAACTTCTGGTTTTGCTTTAACTGTTGGTGTCTAATCTCCATTTATCTAAATTCGTATTTCCTATACTTATAATTATCTCATTAAAATGAAAAGGAAAATGATGAGATTTTGAAGGAAAATCTATTGTTTGTAATTCTACCACACTAAATAATCTATAATTTTCCTGCTGTGATTTTTTTCCTTCCCTGCCAGTCTATCACCTGTATGATTTATTGAAAAAAAAAAAAGTTTTAGTTCTGCTAAGCTATGATCAAAAGACACTTTTTCCAGGATAGATATGATGAAGAAACTTCAGCACTTACATATTGTTGCTGGAATTGTGGGTTTGGTTTTTGGTTTTGTTTCACTACAAGTCTGAAAAGCTGGTTTTGTTAGCAAAATGCAAATTCCTCTCATAAAACAGAAGCATTTTCTGTGTTGTACTTTAATGTATTTAATAAATAGTCAAAAGTTAAACAAATCCAGATGCTTACTGGTATTTTATGTGACAGTATTGCAACAATTGATAAATATGTTCTGTTTTGTGAGAGCAGCCTTCTGCTCAGATGTACCATCCCCCTTGGTGATTTTTAGTCGAGTCTCAGATGCATTTCACTGTAGATGGAGCTGTATCACACATAAAACAAAACAACAAAAAAAACCCCTATTGCATTTGTCATTGGTAGTTAAGTGATCTAAATCACAATGAAGAAAATTCTTAGATATTTGTCACCTTCCAGACAGAATAGTGGCACAGGCAAGGCCAAGAACTCAAGTGAATGGCTCCTCTCTGTAGGAATCTGCTCTTGTATTGGGAAGCAGATGTTGCAGTGCTGATGTCACTCAGTCTGCCCTCCCTGCTGGGAAACAAAGGGAATTGTGGAGTGTCCTCTCACAGAAAAGAGGCTGTGTTATTGGGAGAGGTGGAAGTCACTGCAAATTACAGGCTGCCAAGCCCTGTGGCATTGCAAAACTACTGCTAGATTTCCCTCTTTGCGTTTTGGATAATAAGAGAGCTTGGGAGACTCTAAGAGAACTGCATTTTCTTTTGCTTTATTCCTGTCAAGTTGGTCACTTCCACTGGCACGAAGTAAACGTCGAGTTAAGCACTGACTCTTCTGATTTCGTGTTGCATTTACACTCCCTTTGAAGCAGTGAAACGCCCATTTGAATTGGTGACACCAGATCAACCAGCAGCAAGAAAAGCTGGTTATGCCTCTGAGCAGTGAGGAGTTAGACAGAGGAAGGTGCAAGCCCTGGTTAGGAGTTCTCTGATGCCAACAGTGTGGGCTGATCCTCTCCCATTTATCATAAGAATAGAGGTGATTTCCTGCTTATATGGTTGTAACCAAGGCCTTTTTCTCAATCTGTGCCCTCTGAACCTCTGGGTTTTCAAAAAAAAAAACCCCAATCCTTCCACACAGATTTAGAGGAAGCACTTGAAACTAGAAATTCTGGCACGTGGCTTGGGCATTGAGGAGAGAAGGTCCAACACAGAGGAGATGCTGTGGAGTAAGAAACTCAGCTCTAATGCTGCTGTGTAGAGTGTTAAAGAGTTGAAAAGAAATATTTTGGGGGTATAAATTGAAAACAGCAGAGAACCCACCTGCTCTGTGCTGAGCCCCCAGTGTGGGCAGCAGGGGAGGGGGAGATTCTGCCCCTCTGCCCTGGGCTCAGGTGAGACCCCACCTGCAGAGCTGCCCCAGCCCTGGGGCCCAGCACAGGAG
>JAWWMU010000238.1:4281753-4293005 GCA_035048155.1 Cinnycerthia olivascens
GGAGAAAGGTGCAGCCTCTGCTGAAGGTGCAGTGGTGATGGATGGGCCTGTTCTTCCTCTGGGAGTCCAGTGGAAAAAGGCTGCCTTGGTGTTCCAAATCGGAAGTTTTTATCCAGGTAGAGGGGTTTGGCCCCTCCCCCTGGCTGGAGCATTTCCCAATGGGATGATGTGAGTTTATCAGTGAGGCTCAATGTCCCATTGGCAGAAGATCTCTCCCTGGAGGGAGGATGGGTCATGGAAGAGAAGGAAACTTCTCTTGCTGGTTTCTTATCAGCTGGCTTATCAACAGAAGATCACATCACTGTCCCCCATCCCAGTTCCAACAGATGGAGATAGAATAACACACCCCTGATTACATTTTACACATTGCAACCCATGACATTGGGATAGCCCACAGCTCCAGATCCAGTCTGTAGCTTGCTGCATTCATTTATTGTGGTGAGATTTATTAGCCTGAGAAACGAACTCCTGTGACTCTTTGGCAAAAGCAGAACATTTTAATAATTATGAGTTCCTGCTTTATGTGAGATTTCTACCTGTGCTTCAGCTTGCTTTCAGAGATGGAAAAGCAACCTTGAAGCTTTACTGTATTAAAAATTGTTGTCTGAAAGAGTCTGTTCAAATGTGTCTTTAAATGTACACACATGTTAAGATAAACATTTCCATAAGAACGTTTTTCAAAAATATATTCTCTTGTTATCTTGAGTAATGACACCAATCTGGGTGCAGTTTATTTCTGTTTTTCTTCCAGATAGTTCATCAGATTCTTCCATCACAATCCCATGTTAGTGTTTTGGGTCTGATGTTCTGTGGCTTCAGAATTATCACCCACATGTATATTCCAAAATTGCAATTCTACTATAAAGTCATCCTGCAGGGAGCTCTTGAGGCTTTCATGACCTCATTTACACAGCAATAAATTCCCAAATCTCATTCAGCCAGTGTTTTCTCTGTGACTAAATATTTCAGTCACCCATCAAAGAGGATAATTTCCTGAAGTTAAAGTGGTATGGGAATAACCTATACAATTAAAGGTATAATAAACTATTAAAGTTGAACAAATGAACTGGTCCTTTGGTGAAAAAATACAGTAAGTTGTAAAACCTATTGTTCCTAATTCCTAGTAGTGGGTGTTTCTCCTCCCTGGCCCATAGGACTGCTCTGTACAATCTTCAGTGCTGGGGCTAAGCTTGGAATGGCAGCTTCTTTTTAATTTACAGATTCCACTAAAGGCACCAGACATTCATTTTAAAGGGGAATTCAATTGAAAACTCTTATTTCCAAAATAAGAGTCCTTGTATTCTTTTTTTCTGTTTTCCCTGAATTGCACTGAAGACATATCACTGCATGTCTTCTAAAATGTGCATTGTGTGCTGTGGCAATTTCTGAGAACTATTGAGGCAGATTTTGGTTCTTTTATGATCCTAGCTTTCCAGAATGCTCCCTGTTTGAAGAGGAAAGGGACTTTGCGAGGTTGTTGCTAACAGGAGCTCCTTGTTGGAATTGCTGCCAATGTAAACATTTGAATGGTAATTGATCAAAATTAAATAAAACACCCATGAAAATGTGATGAGGCATTTTCTCTTGCAAAAATTCATTAAGCCATTTAGCTTCTAGAGTAAACTCATCAAAACTAATGAAAGCATAGTTCAAAGAGACGTGGTTGCTTTAATTGCAGAACGTGTCTTAATTGTTAGGTAGGTAGTAAATACTTTTTTATTCAAAGCAGACAATCTATCCAAGTCACATCTGAGCCCATTTTCTTGGGTAACAATTCAATATGTCTCTGGACCCAAAGCTCCCTGAAATATTCATAAAAGAAGGAAATATTTGGATTGGAAAATGAAAGGGTTTACTTTCTTTTTGGAAATGGGGCTTTCCCTTTTTCTTCACACAAACCTAAAGAAGCCACATGAGTTTATGTGACCTTAAAAATTGAAGAGACTTTCACAAATTAAGGCTTAAATTCTTCCAGAAAATATGCCAAATATCTCAAATCCTTTATCATATCATATACTGCTCTTTCTGTTGGCTGCTCTTTTAATTATTGTCAAAAACTTGTCCTCCTCAATACTTTTCTCTTGAGCTGGGTGATACCAAGACTGCTGGGTATCATAGAATCGTTGAGGTTGGAAAAGACCTTTAAGATCACAGTGTGAACACTGAAAAAGGAAGGGGAGATAATAATGATTAGTGCAAGATATTGTCTTCATGATGTATACATTAAATTTTGGTTAGATAATTCAACTGAAGGTTAAAATTTAGCACTTTTCAACAATTGCTGCACTATGCCAACACAAGCTTTGACACAGCATTCACTTATTTTTAGAGTCAAGTCAACAGATCTTGGGCAAGCTTTCTCATCACAGTATTTTAGCAGTAGCTTTCTGTAAAAAAATGGTTTAAACACTTAGTAAAGTGCATTGTGTGAAAATTGTTCAGGCTTTGTTTGGTTTTCTTTGGCAATGTAGGATGCTTGCAACCTGTCATGGTTGTACAAGAGGTGAGATAGCTGAGGATGGAAAAAACATCCTCTGTATTTAGCATTTGACCTGGGAAATAACATAATAACCCATCAGCTCTTCAGGCATCAAAAATGACGTGATGATTCCACTATCCGAGTGTCTCTGAGGACCTCCAGTTAACTGACAAGTTTTGTTTTTTTCATATGAACAATTAAATATTAACTGAGTGTTTTTAAGAAACCCTGGCAATGTGTTCTCTTCTGCTTGAAAACAATATTGGAATAATGATAATACTTATTAATAAATTAGTAAATTCTGATTGATTTATAACACATTCGTTATCTTCTGTTCTTTAGGAAAATAATGTTATATTTTTTAGACCTGCAGGGTGCTTTTAATGGTTTGTGTTTGGTGCAATCTGAAAAGGTAAGACTTTACAAAATAAATCCAGGAGAGGAGCAGAGCTGTCAGAATATGATAAATATGGTGTGCTTTTCTAAAGAAGAGAGTGATGTCTGTGTTTTGTTCCTGACTAGTTAAGTTGGGTGTCAGGGTTGTGAGGGGCCTGAAAAAGAGGTTTGCTGGGATTTTTGTTGTAATGTCTCAAAGTGAACCCTCCCATGGTAGCAGATGTTCTCCAGTAAGAACGTCAAAGCTCTGCAGTGGATATCCCCTTGGCACTGGGTGCCTGCACTGGCTGTCATTGCTTCAATTCCAGTTTTGGAAAGGTGTTTTCTGTGGAATTTACAAAAGCTGTGCTTATTTTTGGCACTGAGCTTAAGATAGTCCCTTGTACTAGTCCCCTATCTTTTAGGAGAGAAATATTCTCTTCTAAATTACTCTCTTCCATCTCAGTCATTTTCTTGGGCAGGGAATATGAAAACACTGAACCTCTGGGCTGAGCATGGGGTCAATACCTGGGAGATGTTTCAGAGCTGCCTTTAACAGGGATTTAAGGCCATGAGTGACCCCTGTGGAGCCCTGTGAGGGACCCTTTCCCCCACATTGACCAGTGAATGGTCACAGGGACAGGGCACAGCCATGTCTCAGCCCTCCCATTTTCCAAGTGCTGGACCCATCACTTGAATTCAGGATTTGAGAATACAAAGCTGATGTGGCCTGGTTTGCTGCTTTTCATTCAAGGAAAGGCCTTCAGAATTTGGATATGTCTATGAGCAGGTTTCCCTTTCCCACCCATTGCTAGAGGTGGAGGAAACCAGTGCCTGGATTAGAACACTTATCATTTCCTGAGCTTCATGGAACCATTGGAGATCAGAATTCCTTTGGTCACCACATTTTTCTTTTTTCCTTTACAAGTTATTTTTAAACACAGTGATTTAAACCTGTTCAATTTAGTGATGCACATGCACCAGTGGGTAAAATATTAGTTGGTTTAAAAATGTAAAATGTTCTAGTGGGAAGCAGTAATGTTGTTAGTCAGTCACTTATAAAAGCATCTTGCTATACTATCTCTCTCTGGTATTCCTAAAGTCACCATTATGGAACAACGTAGGAAGAAATCTCTTTGATTATTTGTGGATTATTTGTGGGAAGTTTGGCTTTCCTTCTGCTTAATGATTCTCCAGTCTTCTTTCAGAAGAAAGAAGGGAAATACTAATATAGGGAAATCCTTGGGTAACTTCATCACAAACCTATGGCAAAGGTGAGATGCTCTCACACTCTGCTGTATGGTCTGGTTTATAAGCAAACTCTGCATTTAGGAAAATAAATCTTACTGGCAGAGAACCCACTGTTATCAGTGTGAGGTAATCCTAATTTTGGGGTTGTCAAAGGTTTGGCTGTCAGGTTATTTGGAACTTCACTTTCCTGAATAGCTCTCTGTGAACTCTCTGGCTGTGTTTGGTTTCTGGAGGAAAGAATTTTTAGGAAAAAGGGAAAAATTTTGTTCAAAGTCACATGTCCACTGGAGCAATTCCTACTGGCTGCCCTGTGGTTGGTGTGGCCAAATTATCAATTTCATCCTTTCCAGCTGCATCACACCGAGAATTTGCTGATGACAGCTGTTGATCAGCAATCTTAATGTTCTCTCATCCTTCCTCTCATATAGTGACACAGAATTTAAAATTAAAAAGGATACAATATTCTTAGTTGTATAAATTGGCAGTGGTATCCTGCCTTTAAGCGTCAATGCCTTTCCCCAAGCCAAAGAAACAAGAATTGTTCCCCCTGTCATTCTCAAAGTTATCCTAAAATCTTGAATTGGTTCATTACATATTTGTGTGGTACTTGTTCTACTATACTATCCCTTCACTGACTTATTTTTTTCAATCTCAGAAGAGCTCTTGCACAGATAATGCTGCATGCAGTTTCCCTAAAAAGCTATGCAAGTCATCGTGAAAGGATTTTGCAGAATCATGCTATAAATCCCTTGAATAGGTGCTATTGATTTCTGAAGATGACTTGCTGAAAAAGGAATGTGCTGCTCAGGACTTCAGAGGTGTTACTAAAAGGACAATAGCACTGGAGAAGCAACGGCAGGGGAAAATCGATTCCCTGGCTATTTTTCGTTTGTTTGGTTTCAGTGAGATTATACGGGGGAGAGGAGATGGATTGAGCTATATTATTTCAGCTGGGCTGAAAGTTGCTTTCTTTTTATGTTGAGTTATTTGATGTGCCTGAAATCTGTGAGAGCTGAGGTTTATTGCTGGGTGTACGTGGCAAACAGACTCTGCTGGCCAGGCTCTTTACTTGGCGTGTGTGAGCAGTGGTTCTTACACTGTGAGCACACATCACCTTCATCAGAGGAGTTATCCAGCCATGTGCCAGGGTTACTCCAGGGAGAAAAGAGTTTGTCTTATTCTGGCACCTCTTCTGGTTCAAGACTAGGCTTGTGTATTCTTCTGCTGTCAGATAGTGATTTTTTTTTTTTTTTAATGAAAGCGTAGGAAAGGAATTGTGTTTGTAGAAAGTACCTGTACTATTCAGAGTTATCCTTTCATCAGAGCAGCCAGTGGCTTATATTCACCCTTGTATGCTGACAAATGACAGGAGGAAAGGAAAAAGAAGAAATTGCTGGAAGAGAAATGGAGGAAGAATTGAAGAAAACTAGGCTAGAAACCCAGCATCACTTTGTTTAGAAACATCTCTGATGTGCTGTTGGCTGGAGCCGGTTTCCATTCTGTTGTTTCGAGAAGCAGTAAGTCCTCGTTCCTCCATGTCAGAAACAGGAAAAGTTTTAAATGATTTTTAAATGAAACTGAAGCTTGCTGCTCTTTTCATTTAACTTTTTCACAGCTGTTCTCAAGCTCAGTAGTTTTTGCACGTCTTCCTTCATCTTTGAAAAGACAGTGTTATCCTCAAGGAATATGTTTTATCAAAGAGATGTGTTCTAGTTGTTCCCTTTGTATTGTGTTCTTTACGTCATATATTTGGGCTTGTGTCTATAGGGGGAGAATTTTGAGTGTATTTTAATTTGTGGTGTTTGGGACTAGCAAGAAAATAGCACCTTTAAAATACTTCTAAAAGGTCTACAGGATTTTGGAGCCTATTTTCAAAGAATGGGGCATTTACAGTCTTGAGAAACCCTTCTCTCCACTCAAAGGCACCTGATGATATTTCTAGGCTGGTCCTTAGGCAGGCTCCACTAGAAGAGCAATGTTCCAATTCACACTGAGAACCCAATTTAAAATGCTGGTCTTTCACAGATGATTTTGGCCGTCTCTAATCCCTGGCTGTAGTAATGTAAGAGGAGGAGTAATTTTTTTCTTGTATAAAAACTATCCAGAAAGCTTTTCTGTTTTATAAAGAGCTGTCCTGTAATAGTTTTCTTGAAAATATCAATCTGCTCCCAGATTTCTACCAGGTTTCCCCCTCCCCAAGATAATTTCTTTCCTTTTCTGTCCTCTGAATTTTAGCAGTCTTACTTCAATGCTAGCAATATATAGACTTTGTTCTGTCCCCTTTCTTCCCCCATCCTCACATGTGTACATTTTATAAAAGTATTTTGAGTAGAAAATAGTTTTTTCAAATGATATCTTGATTTTTGTCTTTTATCTATTCTCTGTATTCTTTACATATATATATTTGTAACTTTGTAGTCTTTTATTGTAGCCTAGCTGCAGCATTTTCTTAAGCAGAAAGACAAAACTCATACCAGGAACCCTACGCTATCTTGGTTCTCCTTAGATACCAAAGTTGAAACCAGCTCTTTGAGACTTTTTATAAACAGATCTTAGCCCTCATCTGAGTGAGGAGGATTTAGAAGGTGCTAGAGCTGGGAGGATTACTCACAGGGCCTGCTTCTAACTGGGGACTCTCAGATATGCTAGTTTGTGAAATCTATAAAAATTGTACACGCTTTACAGGGGATGTGCATCTTTGGCGTTTTCCGCCTCACAATTTCTGTACACCTAAGGATTCTGACATAAAGGTAACCCCTTTTTAACATCCTAACTGTGCCTGGCTCGTGATTCTAGGACCAGACAAAAAGACATTGCAGCTTGACTCAAACCTGCTGTGGAAGGAAGCAGTCCATTTCCATTGCCCAGTTTCATGTGCATCTTGGGAAGAGGGAATGAAGGAGTCAATATGTTCTTTCTTGGTAATTTTTTTCCCCAACTCTATTAAAATTGTAGAACTGGAGGATAATTGAGTTGGGAAGAGGCTTCTGGAGGTTCCTTGTCCAACCCCTTGCTTTGAGCAGTCCTAATACACCAGGTTACTCAAGACCTTGTCCAGGTCTGAATATCCGAGGCTGGAGATTCCTCTGTGGCTCTGGAGCCCTGCTCTGAGGTGAAAAATGTTCCCTTGGTGTCTCTGGCTCTGCCTTCTTTACCCAGTCTCAGAAGGCAATGTCTGGTTCAAACAGACAGACACAAGTTATGTTAAGGCAAATACAGTCATTTTGATTAATTTGACTTCATTAAAACTTAATGCAGTTTTTTCTGAAATTCTGCTGCTCTTTTTTTTTTTTTTATATTTGTTTCCAATACTGTTATAAATAGCAAACACGTGCTTGATTAATGAAAGGTCAGTGTCTTATAGAGGTAAAGAAAATACAGAGAAGCCCATGTTTACACAGTGCACTTCCAGGCAAGCTGTTAAAGAAGATTTCTCTTGAGGCACACAATTAATATTGCACTGGAACTTAGTAATAGTTCAAGAAAAACCTTTTTCCTTAGTACTGACCATCGCGACAGCCCCAGACTGTTGCCTGAGAAAGATGTTGTTGAGTGATAACCAGCTGTGTTGTCAGGTGAACTCAGCTGAGTGTCTGCATCATACATTTGAGAAGGGGACCTGTAGGAATGACTTCTAATTAAGAAATGACATAAGAGAACACCCAACTTTGATGTTCAAAAGGAAATAAACTTGCCAAGGACTAAGAAGATTGGCAGTCCATATTTCAGGCTGTCCTGGGGTGACTTTATGATACTGGTATCCCCATAATCTGTCTTTTTGCTCAGGAATGGGTCTTGTAACTTTAAGTTAGGCCCAGAGAGAGAGAAGAGGGGTGGAATTTTTCATGCTGTATTAAAAGCATGGAGATAAGAGCTCAGCTTTCTCTGAGCTCATGGCAATGCTTTCTGAATTCTCCACTGCAGCAAGAGAGACAGAGAGAGAAACGGAGAGTTTTCCTTGGTTTTTTTGCTGCTTTTCCTTGGGTTTTTTTTTTGCTGGTTTTCCTCATTAGCTACAGCAAGAAAAGTTTTTCCAGGACTGATTTTTTTTTTTTTTTCTGGAACTGATCAGCTTCTCTCTGGTCCAGAACACCAGGACAGTTGCCCAGGGACCCTCTCCCACCCCTCGAGCTGGTCTCAGCCCCAGAGGGACTGCCACAGAAGGGCTTTCTGAATTTGCCATCTCTTCAGAACCATGAAAGGTTTTATTGTTTAATATTATTAATTTTCTCATGTTTGTGAGAACTTTGCTTGTTAAATAAACAGTTTTTTCCACTTTTCTCCAAGGAGATTATCTCCTGAACTGACTGGGGGAGAGGCCACTGAAATCTGCTTTTTAGAGGAGACCCCTTTGGAGGTTTTCTCCCAAAATTTGCCCTAAACTAGGATGCAGGTGTAGATAATGCTTCCAAACCCAGCTCATTTTCCCGGCCTTCCCCTGACATATCACAATCATCATTCCCATGTTTCCTTATAGGTTGTCCCATGGCATTTCCCATGGGGGCTGGATACCTCTGTGCAGGGTCACACAAGATGCAGAGTGTGAATATGACTGACAAACCCCAAAATTTTGCTGATATCACTGTCTTTGTACAATAAGAAGCTGCCTCTGGCCTTGATGCCTTTTCAGCCCTAAAATCACAAGCCAAACAAGATTAAAATGATGAGAAATGGTTACCATTTATTCAAGGTCCTCCAGGTATACTTATGGCAGAATGCACATGTGATATAGGACTTCAGCACTTTATACATTTAGCAAATATGCATAATTGACAAGAATCCCAAATTTGAAATACAGTTAATGAAGTAATTCCCCTCTTGATTCAGTCCCCTATTGAAGCCTCCCCCTTGATTCCAGTTCCACATTGTTTATGTCTACATACATGGGAATCTTGTTCAATGAAAAAGTAAGATTAGAATAGGATTTCAGCAATTTGTTTTGTCTAACAAAGTTCTGGACTTAGCTTAAGAAACTATATGACAGTACAATAATAGTCTATAGAGCTACAAATATCTAAAATACATATATAAAACAAAACTCTTTTGTCATCAGCCTTGCCAATACCTTTGCTTTTCTAACAGGTGCTGCTGATACTGCTTGAAAGCTCAAGCTTCTTTGCAATGTAATGGGAGTCACAGCCTGAAGAAAATGTGCATTTCAGGTGATTTTCCCTTGTAAACTTGTCAGATTTCCACATGACCTCTCGGAAAAAAGGAGCGGAGGTGAATCCTGGCTCCCCTGCATAGACCCAGGAGCAGGAGTCTTGTGAGTTTCCTGAGTGGATGTTACCCATGGAGATGGATTTTGCCCTGCAGGTCTGTCTCAGGGTTAGATGCCAAACTGCTCTCTAGACTCCAGTTGCAGTGTCTAACGCATTTTTGGTTTTGGGATTACATTGGGTTTGTGAACAAAATTTCACGACACATTTACCCTCTGTCTGCTGTTGCTTGCTCTTTGTGTGATTTGGGATAGTTTCTGGAATTTTCTCCTACTTCTTCCTCTGATTGCAGGTGGGTATGTTGTAGGAATGTGTCTACCTTGGCAAACCAAATCTTGTACCACCCCGCAGCAAGTATCATTAATGAAGCTATGCTGTCATCACGTTTGACAGCATAAAAAGCACTGATTGCATCAAAAATTATCCAAAACCTCCTCAAAGTCGGTGGCAGGGAAACATGAGCAATATTTGAAGGTGTTGGAGTTTTTTTTCAGATTTTGATCTGGAGTAAAATTGTCATGAAACACTCATTCTGGAAAGCAGAGTCAGATTCCATCTACTTTTTAATGAACTTGCATATCTGCAAGAAAATACAAATAAAATTGTGTGGAAAACCTAATTTTTAAGGTGCCAACATATACATGCGGTAGACATTTGGACTGAAACTGGTTTTAAGGGCCACGTACCTTCAGAGAAAAACTAATGCTGTTGATGTATGTCCTTATATTACAGCTTTTCTTAGAAATTTGACGTAGCAGCTTAATTACAGAGAGTAAAATAACAGATATAGTTTTTAAAAAGTCTAATTTCCACTTGTGGTGGAAGGTTTACAAGTAACTCTTGAGAAATATTTATTAAAAACCAACCCAACAACATACAGAGAGCCAAACCAAGGTAACACTGTCTTGGTGGACTGGTTTTATGCTTTATGTTAAGTTTTGAAGTTATGCTTTCTTTTCTGGTTATTTCTCTATGTGCAGCTTCCAGCATATGCCACATATGCCACACAAAAGGCTCCTGATGGCCTCTGATCTGAAAACACTTCAGCAGGAAATCTACTCTGGAGAGATATTTGACAGAACAAGGTGAGGAAGGAGGTCTCTTTTTCTGTGTTGGCTCCTGGCAGTAAATTTATTACTCGTGTTATGCCTAAACTGTGAGCTGGATGAGGTCTGAAAAGTCATTATTGATACCTGATCTGGCAGAGTGAATGTGGAGCAAAGTCGTGTGGAATCACTGGAATTGGAGGGAATGGCATCCTGGGGAATAGGATTTGGCAGTGATTCCACACTACATTTCCTAAATGCACTGAACATTTTTTTCCAGGGCTAGGGATTAATTTAACTCTGCATGGCTTTATGATATCCAGCTGCTGCAGTGTTTGTGTCTATGTGCTGTAATCATCCTGACTGGATCTCGCTCTGGACGACTGCCACACTGCTGTCCCATGGATTAGGAACATGCCTGCTTCCAAAAGCGAAAAAACAGTAGCAGAATAAATAGACATAAATAATGTAAATATATAGAAATGTATTATTTATATTTATATTGAGTCAAAGGGTTAAAATTTAGGAATTAGAAATGTAGCCAGAAGGATGTAAGCAACACGTCATACAGCAAGGTCTAGTGTAATAAAAAGATCAAAGAAAAAATTAGGAGTTTAATCATTAATACAAAGGTATAGAGCAAGACAATCTATCATGTATCTGACACTTAGCATTGAAAGAAATCAGAAAACCAAGACTTTCAGTGCTCAGAGCCAAAGAGAGAGCCTGGACCATAACCAAGGAGTCACAAAGACCTGGCAACAGGACAGAATGGTGAGGAAGAGTCTTTACTTCCTCCCACATGAGCACTGACCCAAACCAAAAGGACCATTGCCTCAATTAAAGAGAGAACTGCACAACTGCAACAGACACCCAACTAAT
>JAWWMU010000238.1:4293105-4330631 GCA_035048155.1 Cinnycerthia olivascens
ACAGGTGATGAATATGTATAGGTGTCTTAGGTAACTTTATGAATAGACATAATTTTTGGAAATAAATAGAGAATCAAAGCTTGGTAAACTCAGCACATGTCTTTAGCACAATAGCCCACTGTGCTCCAGGACTGCAATAGACATACAGATCTTTCGACTTCAAATTAATTGAAAGATTTTTTTGTCTGTCCCACACCATTAGTGCTTCAATACAGGTGTCATGGCAGGTGTGGCACCTTGAGAAAGGCACTCTTGGTCTTACAGGCACATCTCACCTGGAGTGATTCCAGCTCTGTTGTGATTTCAGCTTCGGGTGACACAGAAGAAGGGACGAGAGTCCCGTATGGGGTTCCATGGAGAGGTTTATCACTCTTGCCATGAAGGGGTCCAGGGATGGAGAACTCCAAGAGAGATCTCACTGAGGGAGCAGGGATTATACAGGAAAAGCAGGGGGTGGGGTAGAGCACCAGAACAAATCAGCTGAGAGCTCAGGGGTGCTCCCAGCACAAGAACAGTGGGGGAGGGCCTATAGGATACAAAGGATCTACATAAAGCAGAGAGGCAGGTAGGGAGGAACTCTCTCCTCACCATGACAATGGAGATTGGTGCTTGAGAGCCTTCCATCCAGGGGAGCCCAGGAGCTTCTTCCCCAACTGGCTCACTGGCCTCCACATATAGGTGTTGCTTACAGCTGCTACCTTAACAGAAATGGCAAAAAAAAAAAAAAAAAAGGTAATGGAATGAATAAGTAATTGTTGAGCTGTTTTGGTTTTTACATACCCTTGATTTCATTTGTCCATACCCTTGATTTGATTTGTACTTATTCTTTCACACCTTCTCTCCAAACACTGCTTGCTTTCCTCAGCAGTTTTTTTAAGGTTTAATGAATCTTTTGAAAACAGTCAGGTGAAACCCAGTGATCTGCAAACAGAAGGTTGAAACCCACATCTGTGAGTGTCAGAGCACAATTGACTTCTTGTATGCCATAAACTCTTCCAGGGCTGCATTTAAACCAGAACTTTCCTTTAGACACTCCAAATCCTCCATCTGGTGCCTTGTATTCAGAAGGGACAGAGGAAAGACCGAGTTTGATCTTCTATATTTAATGGGCTTGATTGGGATCGTACATCTCTGTAGCTTCACTCACTTCAGTAAAGAGCGCTTCTCTGTATCCCCCTGATTTCAGAATTCGGATGGAAACTGATAGTGGTATGACAAAAAGGAAAATACTATCAGGAACTAACACTCAAGAAAAATGACACAGCCTGGGTTTGAAAATGGAACTAATTTATTCACCTGCTCCCTTGGCGGTAAAGCAGAAATGAGTGGAAAGGATGAGAAGTGATAACAGTGATGAAAGCTGTGGCATCCTCCTGTGGGCAGGCACTAAGGCTGTTTTAAAAATGTGCAGTCAGTTTTCTGATAGAGTCTCTACCTTCTGAAAAAGGTCTGAATTTCTAACATTAGGCTTAAGGCTCAAGGAAAAAAATATTAAATTACATCTCTTCGGCCCACTCCTCACTTGTGTTTTGTATTCTGTCTTTGGCTTTGGCTGTCAGCAACAGAATCACATTAGATGAGTGGGGACCCGTATAAAATCTCTCATTCCAGCTCTCCAGCTGGAAAACAGCAAAACTCCAGTGCTGGAGGGTACTTTGGGATCACTTGCACAGGTGAGCTTTGTGCTGGCACTCAGCATTTAGCAACCAGAGCTCAGACTGGGGTCAGCTCTGTGTCTGCTTTAGCTCACCTTGTGACTAGAAATCCGAGGAAAATGAACCTCTCTGTCCCTGGCAATGAGTTCATCTGCTGTGCTTGCATGCTCAAATTAACTTGGCAAAAAGATTTACCCTGGAGAGCGGCAGTAGATTGTGCCATAGCAGATACAGTAGCAGGCATTGCTGATTCCTTGGTACCCGCAGCACTTTCAGGGCATCTTCATCTGCAGAAGCCACTGTCACACCAGCTGCTTCCCTCCCTGACTCTCGCCTGGAATTGTTCAGGCTTGCCTGATTTGAGCTGTTTTTATGAGGTTTTTGTTTCATGACACCTTGTTGCTCGCTGACACCCACTGTTCTACCTGACTGTCCCAGCCTGGCCAGCAGCTTTTCTAGTTTTGGCTCTTAGCAAGACAGCAGGTAACTCTGAGAGCTCACAGCATCTCCTGGCTGATCAGGAACCCAGGAACAACTTCTCCCAGCTCACAGCTGGGAGCAGGCACTTGTATAAAGCTCCCCTCTCACGTTTCTGGGTTCTCGGCTTTTTACCCTGATGCTGGAAGCTATTGGCTGTGATTGGGAGGAGCCTGCACTCAGACATGTGTGGGTGATTTGTGGTCAGTTCATACCTTATCAAGTTCTTTTCTACTATATGATATATTTGTGTTACTATCTGTAAAAATACAGACAGCAGACGGCTCCGCTATTTCTTGGTTCCTTTTTCCTTCCACTCTCTTCAAAATGAGAGGCGATGAATGGATTTTGCATTATGCACACAATAAATGTATTTAAATAAGCAAAACTTCAGCAGAATGGGGAGGGACAGAAAAGCATAGATTATGTCAGATATGGAAACCTGAGCAATCTGCATCAGAAGGTCCTTGTAAGGACCTGGACAGAGTGGCAAACATCCCTGACCATATCTTGTTTGTGCTGGGTTTGACTGCAGCAGCAGCAGCAGCTCCTTTGTCCTTGATTATGTGTTCTCCATAACAAGGCAGCCCAGCTCAGAACAGTGTCATCTAGACTCAGATCTCCTGCTTCAAGAAGGGTGTGGGGTTTTTTAGGGCGTTACAGTTCAGGGCTCAGTGAGGATTCTTCTATCACTGGAAAAAATCCGAATGCTTGGGTAACCATTGAAGCTGCTACTGCAAACTGCAGCCAGGCCATGGTGACACATGCAAGTTTTGAAACAAATTTTGAGTTATCCTCTGTCTTTGCAGTCAAGTCCCCAGAAATCTGTGGTTTAGCTTCTCCGATGAACATTAAGAATAGGAAGCTTCTTTCCTTAGAAGCAAAGTTGGCAGAATGAAGGAGTCTGTAAGTGATGGTTTCAGTAAGGGAGAGTTTTCCCTGAGTTTACCTGCTGGCATTACTCCAGATTAGTGGTGAAATTCTTTCCCTCCTGCTCCTGTTTCTGTTCCATTTCAATGTCTTGCTGCATCTTTTTCCTGCTTCATGCAGTTTGAGTTTTTTCACCTTGTTCTGTGAATCCAGCAGCTGCTGGGATCCTCAGAACAATTGAACTTTTTCAATTTGAGTTGTAGCTTTTCCCATCTGTGCTGATGGTTAACATGGTCTCATTTTGCCATTCCTCTACTTGCCTGCTCAACGTTTGTGCAGTGACTGTTGTCATGTTCTGTTTGTGCTGCTGTAACATTCAAAAACACCATGAAAATCAAAGCCTAGTCAAACCAGTGCTTACAAAGCCTAAGTAAATGAGAAAATGTCATCTGTATCCCAAAGAGCTTTAATTCCTGTGTGATGGTTAGACTTTTTTAGGGACTTTATATAAAACAACCAGAATGTGAGAAGTTGTCTAGTTTGACTGAAGAGAAGAAAAGATGACAGTCTCCCCAGTCGTGGTTTGGGTCATGACTGGTGTGAGCAGCCTCCTGCCTCTCTCCTCCTCTCCCAGTCAGCTTTAGCAGTTTGGAACAGCAATGAGAAAGTCTCCTGTGACCTCAGATCACCACCTATAAATCCAGACAGTGTTACCTAAGAGTAAAGACAACCCCTGCATATAATTTAGAAGATCAGTGCACTGCAGGACTCCTCTGTAACACAAGCCACAGATGTTTATCACTGCTATTCTTTTATTCTGTAATAGCTGTAGCATCCTGTTGAGTGCATAACACAGAAGAAAGGACCAGCATGGCTCTAAACTGCCTGTTTCTAGCTCAAAATGGGCCTTTCTTAAAATACTCAAACCCCACTTGCTATATTTGGAGATTATATTATCCTTTGTGGATGTTTGCAGATTGCTAAATTAGGATACCAAGCAATTATGAAATGGAAGTGCTTTATGAATTTAATTTTCTGCTATGAAAAGCAGAAGGGAGAATTACTAATATTAATACTGTATAGTCTCTAGGATAATTCTGTAGGAGAAAGTTACTGGCAAATATTCTGAGTAAGCTCTGCAGGAATAGACTGGTTGTGCAGCAGCCCACTTTCCCCACCAGGACCCAGATCACTGAGAGCTCCTGTGAAAAGTCTCATTTGTCAAAGGATCTCTGAGTTATTCCTCCCCATGTTCTTTTTATCATTCCACAACTGCCTTCACAGCAAGGCACCATTTCCTTCTCAGCCCCATCTCTCTCAGTCAATACCCACCCAGAACGAGCCAGACAGGGTTTCTACAGAAAAACAACAGGGCCATTTGGAGCAGACTTCTTTCAAAGCAAGATCTCTTTTGCACCTTTGTAGACAGGGCCTCAGAAAGATGAGTAAATAAATAATAATTTTTAAAAAATTAAAATAGTTGCTTAAAGACCTTCCCATTTCTATGGGTCTAGTACTCAGATTCCAGGATATTGATAAGGGCAGTTGAAACTGTAACATTTCTCTCACCTACTTTGTTTCCTTCCCTCGAGGTTTGCATTTTCATTTGCTTCCATGCAGCAAATAAATTTTGTGAAAGGGAAATGCTTAATAAATAGCCTCTGGTAAAGAGTATGGCATAACTGGCATAACTCCTTCACTTTTACAAGCATGAAGATTGCATCACTGAATATTGTGCCTGTCAGTTAATTAAATAAAAACCCCAAACCCAGTTCAGGAAATTAAATTCATTATAAAGATAATGGAAAATTCTGATTTTCCTTGCTGCTGTAGCCATGCACACTTTGTTTCCTTGAACAGTCAATACCTTGTAAAGAAAATAAACATCCTCTTCTCTTAAGACACCCCTCAGTTTTCAAGGGATATGTGCTGGTCTGTTTTACTGCTGCCCTAGAGAGAGTCACTTAATGCCTGAGCTTGTGGGATTCAGGGAATGCCTGCCCTCACAGGTGCCATTGGCATTGGCCTGTTCTGTCTCTGCTGCAGTTGTACGTAACCCTTCTGAAACACATGGGAAAGATCCCGTGCCATAATTCCCCTGAATCGAAACATTCCAGCTGTATTCCAGCCTGCCTATCCCACAGCATTGAATTTTGTCCACCTTTGCTGAGCAAGGGTAAACAGAGCTGAAATGTTTGCAGTGAAGGAGGAGGTGGCTGTGCACACCAGTGCTAGGGATGCCAGGCTTTGGTGGAGCAGAGGAAGGAGCTAAGAACAGACAATCTTGCCCCACTTCATTAATTAATCAGTTTGATTATTTTACTCTCTCCAGTTTTGCAAATCAGATATAATCAGGTTCCCTTAAAAGCATGATAAGTCTGTGTGTTAAATTATACAGGGCAACATTATTCATAGATCCTTCTAATTTCCCCATACAGACAAATCTTATTAACATTTATCTTCTAATCTATTTACAAATTCAGAGAGGGTAATTTCTGTCTAAACAAACTCCCGTTCATACAGACTTCTCTTCTTTAAAAGCCATGGTAGCATTTAATATTATGAAAAGTTTAAAGCAGAAAAAATGTAATTAATTGTGAAGTATCATTAACAGTGATGGTGTCCAAAATGCTTGTGTGGCTGATTTTTAAGGTCCCTTTCAGCCCAAACCATTCTATGATGTCAAAACAAAAGGCAAGAGGGATAACAGCATACGGCAGGTGAAACCTCAAGTTCAGAAACACCCAAACACATCAGTTCTTGACCTCTATGTTTATGTCTGGCTACAGAAACTGCCTTGTTAAATGGTCAGGAAGCAAAGTGTTTGGATCACCTGCTCAGGTCCCAAAGGATCCAGGGTCTGCCTCCTTCCATCCATTTATTTTAATCAATGGCAGCAGAGGAATGGGGGGAAAAGCCAAGCAGGCATTTTGAAAAAATGCAAGTTATGACTTAAGCATGACTGCAGCTTCTGCCAGTTCTGGGCATCGGATTTGGCTCCTGAAACCAGGAACTGTGTCTGGAGAGCTAATCTGAAATATATTCACTGTGCACTAGTTGGAAATGACTAAGTGGGTGTTTAAGGGACTTCAGCACTCTTCAGTCCCTGTCAATGGTAACAAGGGTTGTGTGTAGCATTTAGGTACACACAAGCCTGTCCCTACTTGGTAAAAACACTTCAGGGTGCTTTTAAGCTTCTTGATTTCTGCTCTTCGTTTTATCAGCAGGAGGTTTTTCAAAGGCAAGAGGCTGCCCTCATCTCACAAACAAGCTAAGCTGCCTTATGGCAAAATAGTCCTCAAAACCTCTTCATTCTTCAAAATGTTAATGTTGTTCTCCTTCCCCTGCTGCAGAGCTCTATGCCTATAAGACCATTCCTTTTTTACCTGTGCATTTGGGAAATCCTCTTTCTAATGATGTCATTCTGCTGTTTTTTCCCTCAAAGGGTCACTGAAAATGCTCTGTATTTTCCTCAGACTGATGCATTTGCAGGTTGATGCATCCATGTCGACAGGTCATTACTTCTCTAATTGTTCATATTCCTGCATCAGCTTGTTCAGGGCAGTTCTTCCAGGTGTGCACCAATGCAGCAAAAAACACCAAACAGGTGTGAAAGCAGGAAGAAATGCCTCATATTGCTTCATAAGATTTTGTACATAAAGACACCACATTGAGACTGAAAAAATCACTGGGATTTTTGCAGCCAAGCAGAAACTTTTCTGCTTCTCTCCCCCTTTTCCTCTGAAGAGCCAGGCAGATTTTGGGGTGCAGATTTTCCTGCTGACTGCCTTAGATTGAGGGTGATGCCACAGATTTTTGACATTCAGGCATCACTAGAGTCATCTTTTCTGATGTTCTTTATAGCCCTGGCTAAAGGGCTTTATCTGGTAATGCTCAGCTAAATTATCTCTAAAAGTACCCATTCGTGAAGTGGAAACCAGAAAGCAAGAACATCTCTGTATGCTGGGCAGGTGTCTGATCCTGGAGTGTAAAATGGGCACTTCTAAGTCATTCCACCTAGTTTTGGAGCTTATCATGGCTTTTTCTGCCAGGTTAAAGCACGGTGAGCAGGGAGAGATAACAAGAAAGATTAGGGGTGTGGATAAACTTTTTTAGGAAAGAGCAAAAGGATTGATGCAGTTCACTATGGAGAAGCAGCAAATAGAAACAGATCTGAAAATGTCTCTTACCATTTGTCACTGTGAAGCCCAGAGTGGCCCCTTGCCTTTGCTCCTTCTAACCAGATGTAGAGATACTCATTTAAAATGAGAGACTTCACACCTGTTTAAAAGGAAATTGCTCACTCTTTCCATATTTTGGCCATATTTTAGCTGTTTCAAGACCTCAAGGAGATTAAGAGATTAGTATGATTTTTATTTTTATAATGATTTTTTTTTGAAGACTGCTTATTTATAGGCAGAATATCCCATTATATATCAAGTGTGATAACACTGTAAATTAATCAAAGCCAAAAATGCTCAAAATATTTGAATGAATCTTAGTGTTTCAGAGTCATGGTTTGTAAGCAACATTCTTGTACTATCAGAAGTTTTCTTCATACAGTATAAAACAAGATCAGAGGGATCAAATATGCTTCATGGAAACACCATCTCTGAAAAATGTTCCTTCATAAATATATAAACAGTTTATATCAGCATGAACTGGATATAACATATATGACACTATATATATATATATAAAACAGTAATGGAAATTTCATACAAAGTTTGTACTACATACTTGAAAACTTATTTTAATTTTAAGAGTTTAAGAAAGGAGGTATGGGTAACTTTTGGCTGCCTTGAGGAAGCCCTTTGATGCTCCTTAGAAGCTGCTGGTGTAGGCCATTCAGTCCCAGCATCCTATTTATAGGGGACTTTAGTAAAGCAGAAAATGTGTTCTGACATCCTTTGGCCTGTTCTTCTTAAATGTCATATCTTTTAAAGTTGAATAATTTATCTCTTTGCATTGTATTATGAATGTGAAAGGCTTTTCTTTGTGAGCTGAATAGTGAAAATTACTTAGAACTAGGGAAAAATGTGTCTTCTGGTAGGCATGTAAGTAGGTATTTAGCTGAGACACCAAAGAGTCTTAATGTTTAATTTACACAATTCTTCATAAGTATATAAACAGTTTATATGAGCATGAACTGGATATAAGTATATCTTACATACTTATTATAACTGCATATAAGTTTAGTATATTCTTCCCAGAGAACTGGTGTCTGGTGTTTTCATTTTCTGCTGTCTTTCGATTTTAGCAGCAGAGATGATTTGGTACTGAGGTTCTTGGCATGCTCTTGTTATTTACAGATGACATGGGCTACCCAGAAGTTTGTCCAGCAATAAAACCTAACTATGCAGTAAGCCGGAAATGAGAAGTGGATCTTGTAATGGCTCAAAAAATCAGCAATCCACTTAAAAAGAAAACAACAACAACAATAAAAAGAAAACAAACAAACAAAACCCAACCAACCAAAAAACAAACAAACAAACCCCACCAAAACCCCCACAAAACAAAACAACTCCCAAAAAATCCACTAGGAATTCCATGTAGGAAAGTTTTGACAAATCTGAAAAGATTTGGCAGCAGAAGTGTCAGCAAGTGTTTTATTCTAGGCCCTGTTTTTCTCAGAGGGCTACAAGACCTTTCTGATTCCTTAATTGTCTCTCTGAGCTCTGAGATTTTGGGTACACTGTGAGCATGCTGGTTCCAGGAGGGGAGTAGCACTTGTTTGGTGGTGTGGAATTTAGGGATGAGGGGGGAGAGGGAATAAGAGGAGATTGATGGAGAAGCCTGAAAAGAAGGAATGCACATGAAGTGAACCTACAAGAAAGGTGGAGAGAGACTTACAAGGGCTTGGAGTGCCAGGACAAGGGGAATGGCTTCCCACTGCCAGAGGGCAGGGATGGATGGGATATTGGGCAGGAATTGTTCCCTGTGAAGGGTGGGCAGGCCCTGGCACAGGGTGCCCAGAGCAGCTGTGGCTGCCCCTGGGTCCCTGGCAGTGGGGTTGGACATTGGAGCTTGGAACAGCCTGGGACAGTGGGAGGTGTCCATGCCCATGGCAGAGGGTAAAATGGAATGAGTTTGAAAATGAGTTTCCCTTCAAAGCCAAACCATTCTGGGATTCTATGAAGTTTTGCTTTGTCCTGTGCCCTTCTCCCAAGTTAATGATGTGTTCCCTTGACCCTGGCCCTGACACATTATCCAGAAGCTGTTCACTTGGAAGCAGCGTGCCTCTAGCCTGGGATTACATTCCAATAAGGAGAATAAGAAGGAGGAATGAGGCAGAATCATGAGCTGCTGACCTGTTTCAAGAGGCAGCAGCCCCCGTGCTCACAGGCATTGCTGTTGTGCTGGTCCAGGCCTGCAGCTTCAAGGTCCCTCTTTATAGAGCTGTGGGTTAAAATTTGTCATTTAAGGCTTTTAATTAGAAAGTGTAATTGGAGATTTCAAACACAGAACACAAATCTCGGTAAACTAACACACACATTTGACACTTCTCATAAAATAAACTGTAAAAGTTTAATCAAAATGAAAGTTGCAAAAGCTGCATTTCCTAGCACAAACGAGCATAAGCAAACATCTGTTAATGCTATGGCTCCTCCTTCAGTGACAGAATATACATTTTTTTTCAGAAGAGCCCAACACCTAAATTACTAAACAACTTAAAACTTAAGCATGTTCTAATCATCAAGAATCAATAAGGCTGGAAAAGACCTTTGTGAGCAAATCCTGCACTTGATGAGGTTCGAGCAAGGAAGAAGAAGGTCACAATAGAATAAATTTGCTAGTAATTACTTTTGCCTCAAAGATGAGGCTTTTTCTCTACAGCACTGAGTGCTTTAAGTCAATCAGTGCCTTCATTTAGGCTTTGTTAGGTATGGAGCAGGTACACCAAGGCTCCTGCTTGGTTTCTGCTTGCAGTAAGACTAACCTTTGGTGAAGGTGGAAGCAGGAGACACACTGAAATCTTCCAAAGAGCTTCCAGCAGCAGGAAATCCTCTCACATGTGATGTGCATCTCCCGAGAGAGGTTTATTTTCCCCAGCTAGGCAGGCCTGTATCACAGAGGAGAGCACTGGAGCAGCATAGCTGTTTCAGAGTACAAGGAGGAAGGCAAAGAGAAGGATTGGTTTTTGCATTCATGTGCCAGTCTCTTGGGAGGAGAAATGCCCTCAGGGCCTCAAGCCTTGCTCATGCTCACCCCATCCCTGTTCCCCTCTTCATCTTTCCTCCCCGGGGTTTCAACAGCACATTGGGAACCATTTTGCTGCGAAAGGTGTGTGCTGAATCCTTACAAAGTCTGAAGTTCTGCAGGGAGGCAGCTGTGTTGCAGTGAAGGAGCCCGTGGATCTGGGAGGAAGGAAAGGTAAATTTGTTGTCTGTTCCCCCCAGTTAGGAGCTTTGGTGTTACCAGTTCAGCTCCATGGGGGTCCAGGCTGTGGCTTACCTTTGGACGTGGGATGTATTTAACAGTGTGTGTGACATTTCTGCAGCTACTACAGTTACCCAACATTTGCCCTTCAAAGGCAGTGATGTCACCCTCGTGCCCTCTCTGCAACTGGGTTCCTGCCTTGCCCATTCCTTTTTGCCACATTTTGGGTGATTCCATAGTCCATGTCTCAAATTGTTTGGTTAATAGATCCTAACACCCAGCTAGATTCTGCATACCAGTTCCCTTGGCAGGCAATCACTGACAGTATATGTGCTAATGTTGCTAAGTATATAATTATAACTAGGAGCAGCCTGCCCCACTAAACTCTGGTGATACAAGACTTGTCCTTCCACACTGCCCCTCACACAGGAGGGCATTTTCTGTGTTGTGCATGTCTGGAAGTTTTAGGCAGGTGTTTATGTTTTCTTTGTTTTGCTAGTGGTAATGTTTGAACAACTAAAATGTATGTTTATTCCTCCATATTTGAGTGGCAAAGTCTCACTTGGAAAGAATAGTGAAGGGAGAGAAAATACGGGAGCTTCTGTGTTTTGGGAAGTGTGTTTGAACCTGTTTAGCTCCATTTCGAGGAGATGGATGTTTTGGGCCAGATTCTCAGCTGATGAATGGTGAGCTAAGCAGAAAATGTTTAAATAGCATATCCTAGGAAATATGACCACTGGGGAAAAATTGATACCACTGGGGAAGTGATACCGCAGAGCCTGCGGTGTAAGAAAGAGGGAAACATTAATCTGAAAGTACTTATTCCTAGGCTTTTCTATAGGTATGCCTGAATTCATGGAGTTAATGTTCTTTTCATTTGTCTTTTTGCATCTGTTTTCTTTTTTACAAGCAAACTGAACAAATTCTTATTCTCTTTCAGTTTATCCTCTGGCTGCTCTGAAGTCTTCACACAGTTGTTGGACAGGGAGATCAGAAGAATAACCTCACCACCAAGGGCAAGCATGTGAACTGACTTTTGTGAGGGATTTATGCCTTTTTCAGATTGGAATGGACACTCAGGTCATGTACTTGGGTAACTGAATCACTCTGTAATTTTTCACACCATGAACAGGATGCCCAGAGAAGTTGTGGTGCCCCATCCCTGGGAGTGTCCAAGGCCAGGTTGGATGGGGCTCTGAGCAACCTGGAATATAGTGGAAGGTGTCCCTGCATATGGCAGAAGGATAGAACAAGATGATCTTCAAGGACACACAAATCTACACAATTCTGTGATTCCATGATTCTATTAAAAAGCAGAATTTATGACAGAAGGGCTAGAATGGAATTAAGGATAATGGTGGTGATTATTGGAACTGTGTGATTTGTTTGTTGTCTTATGGTCACTTTAAGTGATTACATATTACCATTACTTAGTTGATTAATTTTAATACTTACTGTCAACTTAGGTTTATTGCAATCAAAAATATATTCCAGCGGAAAAGGTCATTAACAAAAACATAAAAAGTCATCCAGCAGTCAGGAAAACCCACTAGGTTTCTTCTGCATTTTCATCTGAAAAGGATGAGAGAGCAGGCAGAGTGAGGGACTGTCTGGGACAGAAGTGGGGCCATCTCAGCACGGAAAGCCAATGCCAATGTCACAGCCTCCGGATTTAGCTGCTGTAAAAAGCTGAGCCACCTGGTTTGCTTTCTGCTTGTGAGAAAATAATGCCAACCAAGAAAATCTGAGCAGTCTCTTCTACACCTGGGCCTGATATGGGCAACACATCAGGAAAAGATTTGATCCGTGGTCAGAGCTGTGCAGTATTGCTTTGCAAAGCTGTGTTTTGTTCTTTGGTTCTCCTGATTGTGCAGGAAGGCTTTTCAGATGGACATTCCCATGCAAAATGTCCTAAACAGAAATTGCTACAGGAAGGATCTTCAATGGAGAGTTTGTGGAAGCAATGATTGAAATTAAACTGTCGTGCTTACAACTCCATGCATCAATCCTGCAATCCCACACGTGTCAGCTCAGGCTGGAGCAAAGGAGGCTCAGGGGGGCCCTTGTGGCTCTGCACAGCTCCTGCCAGGAGGGGACAGCCGGGGGGGTCGGGCTGTGCTGCCAGGGAACAGGGACAGGACAAGGGGAAAGGGCCTCCAGCTGTGCCAGGGGAGGCTTAGGTTGCATATTAGCGAAAATTTCTTTCCAAAAATTTAATCTAAAACTTCCCTGGTGAAAATTGTGGCCATTTTCTCTCATCCTGTTGTTTTGGTAATACACAAGTTATAATAGTTAAATTGAGTCTAAGCAATCTATAATATATTTTAGCTGAACAGGTTACATAAAAATGTTAACAAAATGAAAGGTATTTTGACAAATATCTTTTACAAATGATCTTTATTAGGCAGAAATGTGCTAGAATTTCAGAGGTTTATCTTCATACACTTTGCTTTCATGAGTCTGCTAAACAGGAAGCATCATATTTTTTTATTGTATATTTATACTGAATAAACACTCAAAAATCATAAAGCCAGCATATATAAAATATATCCTGTTCATTTTCTCAGAAAATATCTCTGGGCAGTGTTTTATGTGTTTTTTTAAAACCATTGACAAGCTGCTGTTTTTTCCCTTGGATTAATTTGTAGCAAAATTTTATAGACATTGGCATCATTCAGTTCCAAAAGCAGCTGATATTTTGAAGGATGTTCCACTGGGAATGAGGCCAGTGTTTTAATCTGCCCAGTTGCAGTTATTTTCACTTTTAATAATCTGCTACCTTGGAGCCTTGACTACGTTTCAACTGAGATTTCCATAGCTTATATTGATGATTAATTCTTGGTTCAGGCAAGCACACAATGAAACAAAAATATCACTCATAGTTTAAGATACACAAGACATAATAAATAAATTAAGTGAACATTAGTATCCTTTTCCTGTTTGAAGATATTGGTAAGAATATTGCTCTGGGTTTGATTTTGCTGAGTGCTTTTTTTACCTGCTTGTGGAATGAATACAAATATGGGACATTCACAGATGTGTTTGATGTTTGTCATCGCTTCAGTAATTTCCTTCTGGGATAACTGAGAGCAATCTCTGCATCCAAAATCTGTCTCAAATGCGGAATTTCTTTTAAAAATTCCAGAGCAGTGGTCATTCAGGAGAAGAAAAAAGAGAATATGAGATAGAAGTCAGTTAAAATAGAACAGAGTTGATCTGGTGGAAGGGACCTGCAGTGATTCCCCAGTCCAACTCCATAAAAACCAGGTTCTAAACCCCATCCAGATATTCACAGAAAAATGAGGATTTGCATAACTTAGGCAGTGATGTGCTGTTTGGTTACTCTTCTCCTTTCATATGCTTACTGAGACAGAACATTTATGTTCTGTATAATGAAAATTTGTGCATACACACAGAATGCTGGCATTATTACAAAATTTTGAAGGTATTATAACCAAAATTTGGCTGACAAAGTTTAGAATTTGGTCCATCATTTGACTGCTTGATTTATTTATTAAAATCTCATTTTGAACAAGGTAAATACTTTTATTTTCGGAAAGAAAATTGCCAGTCCTTTTAAATGCTATAAATTCAGTCAAGAAGTTTTTCCTAAACCTTATGATGCCCCACGACTGTGGGATTTCAAATGGACCATAGAGAGTGACCAGACTACTTGGGCACTGCCCCTGGGTCCCTTCTCTATCCTTGTCAGAGAGTTCAGCACGTGTTGTTTTGTACCTGTTTAATGTTATCACTCCACCAAAATCAAGGAGAAAGTTGGTGATTAATGTAGGGTTCAAAAGAAGGATTTAACATAGGTTGCATTTACCCTGCCTAGCCTTAATCAGGTTGTTTCTGTTTGTAGAAGGGAAACTGAGGAGAGGAATACTGAGGCTTGTCTATAGTCACTCTTTGGACAAAGCACATAAACCTTGCCCACTGGATTGAGTTTTAGATCCTTGATTGCAGGAGTATGTTTGGGTTCCTTTTGTCCTTGAAGGGCTTGGAAGGCTCTGATGGCAGAATAATGTACCCTTCAATAATACAGATCAGTTTTCAAAGGTTTTCTGAGGTTCCTGGTTGAAGAATTTTCTCATGGTACTGCCAAACTGCAGCTTCTGTCAGGAAAATAAATTTTTCTGTGTTGGACTCTTTTATCAGATAAATGGAAGAGTGTTTCAGCCTGGGTCTTTTAAAACATAATTCCAATCTTTCACTTCTGAGTGTGCGAAAGTCACAAGCAGTTCCTGTGATATCAATTTAGCAGCTTTTGTCTATTAGTTCTTTGTAACCAATGCTTCAGCTCATGCCCCTGTGTGCTGCCCTAAGCTGGGCTCTCTGCAAAACCCCTCTGTCCTAAGGCAGTGGGATTTCTCCCTGGAGCTGAGCTCCACAGCACATCCCGGGGAGCGATGCTGATGCCAGAGGGGAGAACTGAGCCGTCCACCTGTGTGGAGCTGCTCCCACAGGCAGCACTTAGGGCAGGGCAGGAGCTGCAGTTCTGTCTCTGTGGACCTAAGGAAAAGGAAATGGAGAAATCGAGCCATTCTTTGAAGGGGAAATGTCAGAATGGAGTAATTTTCATACTGTAGGTGCAAACAGCTGCTCATCGCAGCAAGTTAGAAACTCTTAAATGGGATGAAAGTTCTGTGTTTTACTGAGTTCTGCTAGGAAGGCAGTTGTCTTGGTTTAGAAATAAATTTTAGCAGAAAAATGCTCTGGAATGAGAGTTTTCTCTAACAACAAGGGCTTCAGTAATCCCTTTTGCCAATGAGAAATGAATAGCCATGGGTGAAAGGGAAAAAAGAACCCTGTTTATTAACAAAGCATGGTTCCTGAAAGGCACAGAAAAAAACCCCAAAATAATAAATGCTAGATATTAAAATTTTGAAACTTTACCCCCCCCACCCCCCACCTGGCCACTCAGCTGGGAAGGCAGAAATAGCAGCTGGCTTTGTCTCACGGAAGGGAAAAGCTCATGCAGCAGCTTGGACAAAACAGACAAAAAACAGGCAAAAAACCTGCTGAGCCTCTGGCATTGGTCTCCTCCTCACAGCAGATGAAGTTGGAGGATTTTTGTGTCCTTTCCTGGTTAGCTCAGCTTTTTTTCCCAAGGTCTCAGGCTTGAAGCAGCCCCCCACAGGCTCCTGGTCCACAGTCTCGGTGATTTGGGCCTCCGACCAAAACCCAAGCCAAAATAGTTTAAGAAAAATCTCAAAATGACACCAAAAGGATTCCAGACACAGCCTCCAAGCCAGGGGAAGGAAAAAAGGAAAACTTCTTGCTTAAGGTAGCAAAAGCTAATTGACAGAAAGCAACAAAATAATGTCCAATCTCCACACCCAAGGAGTGAGTTTTGAATAAATCCCGCTCAGGAGCTCCAATGCTCCCCCTCTGCTCTGGACCCACCTCAAAGCTACAGCAGCCATTTCTGGACATAAAGCAGACAATTAGAGTAGATACAAGTAGAGTATCATCATAAAATCACCCTAAGACAGCATTGAATCCCAAAGCTGGACCACAGCACTGTACTGAAGGTGCAGCTTTATGGGACATACACTGAAGTCCCATTAATTTGTAGATTGAATCAGGCAATCCCAGGATGGTTTGGATTGGAAGGACCTTCAAGCCCACCTATCAAAAGGCAGGGACACCTTCCACCATCCCAGGCTGCTTCAAGTCCCAATGTCCCACCTGGCCTTGGACACTCCCAGGGATCCAGGGGCAGCCACAGCTGCTCTGGGCACCCTGTGCCAGGGCCTGCCCACCCTGCCAGGGAACAATTCCTTCCCAATATCCCATCCATCCCTGCCCTCTGGCAGTGGGAAGCCATTCCCTGTGTCCTGTCTCTCCATCCCTTGCTCCCAGTCCCTCTCCAGCTCTCCTGGAGCTCCTTTCAGCACTGGAAGTGACTCTAAGGCCTCCCTGGATTCTTCACCTCTCCAGGCTGAACAAACCCTACCCTCCCAAAACTCTTGTGTCTGTAACATTAAAAATCTGAACACCTGAGGATCTCCTGTCCCAAATCCTTCCTTTCACAGAACTTTTCCCTTTGTAAAGGAGGAGAAAAAGTCATGGCAGGGAATTCTGCTCTGTTTCCTGCGGCTGGGTCCTGTCTGCAGGAGTTGGGGATGAGTGCCCGGTGATCAGCCCTGATGCTGGGAGCAAAGACCTGACTCAATTGTTGACGAGAATTACTGGTAGAAATTGTCCCTTCTGTAAAGGACATCATTTATATGTAAGTGATTTTTTTAATGCATTATTTACATTCCTGAGGCAAGATGAAAAAACCCCACAATGTATTTTGTACTTACCTGGGTAGGCTTCATGTTCCTGCAGCTAAAACCAGCACTGTTAGCTCTGAAATATATTCAGAAGGAACTTTTCTTTAGTGCTGATTCTTACTTTGTAACTTTCCCAGGCTATTCACTTCTTCAAGGCTGAACTGTTTCGGCCCAAAATCCCCTATTTTTGCGATTTTAAGATAGGTAATTACCTGTTCCACTTTATCACTTACATAGGGCACAGGTAAAGCTGTCAGGATTTCCCCTTTTCAAATTTTTTCTTCATCTTCCTTTTTTTCAGCTGTAGCTGAGACTTTGATTGCATTAACAGCAGGTATTTGGAATCATCCTTTATTGCCAGCCAGTTAAATGTAATTGATGCATCCTCCTGCTCTGCCACATCTTTGTTCCTGTTAAGAAAATCCTGCCTTCACAAACGTGTCAGATTTGTCCTTGGCGAGGGAAGGATTGCACCATCTGGGAGCAGAGCAGTGCTGCAAGCCAGAGCTGAAAGAAGGAAGATAGCTAATCAAAAAGAAATTCCAAGTCAAAATGGCGAAATTACTCTAAAGGTTTCCTCTGAAAGTGTGCTGAGGACTGATAGAAAAATGTCATTTCTGTAGTGCTTAGCTGAGCCTGGGAGTGAGGGATCAGTGAGCCTCTCTGCAATGAGAAATGGTTATTAGGAAGGAAATTAAGGAATGTCTATTATTCACAGACTGGAAGATGTGATGAACATATCACCTGTGTTTAAATCAATCTTCTCTAGCAATTTACCTCAATTCTTCCAACTTCAGCAGTAGTTGCCTCAAGAGGCTGCTCAGGAGGATAATGGAGAAAAGAGATAGGTGGATGGAGAAAGGTAATTAGGTAGGAATAGCAGAAGCTGTCAAGTTACAAAAGTCTGGGAGTGTCTTAAAGTGCTTAGAGCTGGTGACTTGGAGAAGATGATAATCCCTCAGTGGTTATTGCCTGGGGGCAAGGTGGTGGAAGGTCAGTGGAGATCAGAAGTGACAGGGAGGCACTGGGCCCTTTACAGTGCAGGAGGAAGTGGTGGGCTCGAAAAGGGGGCATCTGAGGAGCCCTGGAAATGGAGACCACCAACCTCACTGGGTCCTGAAGTCTTTGAGAAGGGAGATTGAAGGGATGCAGCAAAACTTTGTAAACATTTTTTCTTTTATTTCCAGCTGGAATTGATTTCATGTGGAATTTTAGGCTGAGCACAATGATCTATTAAAGCAAAACAGAAGGAAAGGAAATGTAGAAAAATGTAGGAATTGATACCTTTTTTAAAATTTCTCTTTTCTTTTGGTGTTCAACTACATGAAAAATAGACAAATAATCTGAGACCTTCCAGTTTAGCTCTGTTCTCATTATACTGGCAGAAGTACAGAAAGAATGAAAAATCAGGTAGTGTCCATATTCTTCTAAGGTAAAACTCCAATTAAATTAGAGGTAGAGCATTTTAACAACAAAGTAATTTCTTGAACATGGTTAATACCCGGAATTTTGTTCCTGAGTGATTACTGCTGGAAGGCAGTCTGGGTGGGTTGCCCAGACACCTGGTGGGATGCCCCAGGAGCAGTGGGGCATTGCCACTCTGTCCTGTGCTGTGCCAGGCTCCTGTCAGGGTTTCAGGGGTTTTCCTCATCAGCCCATCTCATCAGACTAATGAGATTCCTTGCAGGAGAAATCACACAACACTTAAGGCCCTTAAAATCAATCACCATACAAAGAGCAGTTAAAAATATAAAAAGTGAAAAATCTTTACCAATATCTATGGGTTCTAAGGTGCCCACCTGTGCAAGTTGCCTGCTCTGATTGATAGTGAGAGCATGTCTGTGCAGCAATATTATGGTTGTCTGCTTGTGTGTTAATATATGTAAAAAGAAAGGTGGTACTTTGGACATTGAAGCACCATGCTGTTTCACATGGTGTCTTGGAGGAGCTTATCCAGTGTTTGTCCAGACTTATTTGTTTGCCTGAACAGTTTCTATAAAAAGAATGTTTTACAATGAACAGAGGAAATCCTACCAAGCAGTCCCAGAACAATTCAGGCAACTGACAGAAGGCAGAGTTTTCTGCTATGAAGATGTTATGAGTGCCTACATTTATTTTTTTTTTCTTATCTCTGGCATCCACTTTACATTAGCTTTGGAGAGTGATTTTATCTTTAAATATGCATCAGAAAATGTTGCCAAGACAACCTCTCTTCAAGCTTTTCATTTCGCCCCCACTGCGTGTTGAACCTCTACTCAGTTTCCCTGAGCAACTGGTCACTTATTTTTCAAGTGGGGTTTGATTTGATGGAGCAAAGCATTCCAAGTGCAGGATTTTCTTGGCTCCTTTGCAAGTCACTTTTTAAGAACCTTTTCCTAAAACTTCCCAGGAAAGGCAGTGAGCTACTCAGCTGTAGATTACTGAGTTTTGCCTCAGCATAACAGATTGGGAGAACACAGGCTCTAATAAACTGAAATTAAATATAATTCTGTCTTGTCAAAGGTGGAGTGACCAACTCAGATCAGATTTTAATAAATATAGGCTCTGTTTGTCATACTATAATATTAAATTCCGTTTTCTTTCTTATAACCTCAGTGTATTTTATGCCACTTTTGCTCTTACTTCTCATGCCTTTGCCAACAGACCCTCTTCTCCCAGGCACTTCTCTTTCAGCTTTATTAAATAGTGGTTGTATTTTTCTGTCTTAAAGTTACAAAGGAAGCTCTGTTAAAGTGGGCTTTTAATTAAATATAGTGGTAGAGATGGTTCTGCTTCTATTAATAAAAAATGAAAGAATTTGCTGGAAAGATTTCTTTGCTCTTTCACTGCCACTGAATAGATTTATTCCCTCAAGGAACATGGCTGTGTTTGTGAAAGGCTGTGACAAAACAGCAGGAGGTGCCTTGATTTTGGTGGGGATATGGCCTGGGCACAGTCCACAGGGGTGAGGGCTCAGCAGGGGTCTAAGAGCTACCCCTGATTCCTCCTGCCTGGGCCTTCAGGAGCTGGAATCTCAGATTGTTTACCAAGAAGCAGCTGAAAGATGAACAAGACAGGAATTCGTCATCCTGCCTGAGATAAGAGTTTATCCAGTGACAGGCTTATATGATCACTGATGTTCTGAACAGTTTGTTTTTCAAAGAGAGGAAAACAATTTCCCCTCGAAGGATTTATTTTTTGTCAAATATTTCCAAAGTTTCAATTTTTGTTTTTTAGCTATTGCATCCCTTCTTTCTTTTCCAGCAGAGAGACATAGAGGTCAAAGTCTCTGCTGCACATCTGTCTCCTAAAAGTCCTTCCCATGTTCTGAAAGGGTGGCTGCAGCTGAAGGACTGCTTTTCCAGTTTGAAAGTTTAATGTGGCTTTCCTGTTACATTTATGAATATGGAATCTGTTGGTATTTAATATGATCTGTACTGAATCCACAGCAATATATACATATATATATATATTTCTAAATTTTTCTTTGCAATTGATTAGCATTTTGCACGTGGGCTCCACATCTCAGGGAGTTTTTTGTGCGTTTGAGGGAGGGTTTTGGAAAAGTCATCAAAGTTTACTGAATAAATAAAATGCAGATGATATTGTGAGCTGCAATGTACTACGGTGAAGGGATTGTTCTAAATGCAATATATTAAAAGTTATTTCATCAAGGATATGAATGACACTTCAGATTTTGAAAAGAATAATTGAAAGATGAAAGATCTCTTTATATATTGGAGCTTTTTTTGTGTTTTAACCTGTTAAAGATAACTATGGGATTTATTTAGTGTGTGAATAAAAGGAGTGACTGATGACCTTGGTCTGTCACACAGAGCCATTAAGGTCTGTCCCAGGGGTGTTCTGCCCATACTTTTCCTGACATGCTGAGTAAGCATAGGTCTCACATTTCTGCATTTCTTTTTATTTTGAGGCATCTTTGTGAGTTGCAGAACACAGCCTAAACAGTCCTCCTGACTCTGTTGCTGTTGCAGCCCCCTCCCAGGAGGGGAGGCAGGGCTGTGACTCCTTTGTCACCATTGTCCCTGCCCGTGGCACAGGACAGTGTTTGTGGCTGTACCTGCACGTGGGTGACACGAGGCAGAGAATGCACTGCTGGGGAGCTGAGGATGGAAATTGTCCAGTCTGGGTTTAAAGTGCAGACAGAGCAGGACTGCTGAGTTGAGTCAAACCTGAGGTGCTGATTAGCTCTGGACAGACCCTGGCTGGACAGACAGGCTCCAAGCTTTGTCTGTCTGTACAAACCAGCTTCCATACCCAGGGTAAGTGAATTTCCTCCCTTTTCCTTGACAGCTACAAATCTCAGAGGCTGACAAACACAAATCAGCTCCCCCTTGGAGAATATGGATAACAAAACCTGTACTGTGGTGAATTGAATTTTGCAGTGTAGCTGAGCTCTAAAGTCTTTATCTGCTCTCTCACTTTCTCTCCTGCACTTGTATTTTTTTTCTTTTAGTAGAAAAGTGGATTTGGAAACTCCTGGAAATGCAAAGACATGGAAACCAATTGTCTTGATAAGCTAATAAAAGAAAGGGTTTAAACAATTATTTTTTTCATGTAGAGATACAGCAATAGAACCATTAAGTTCTTACCAAGAACTGCTATACTAGGAATATTAACCTTTTAGTGAATTGATTTAAAGGAGAAGAGAAAAACATATCGAGCTTGAATTTCTTTTGACAGACAATAGCAAACATCTTGTTACACTATTTTAAGAGTAAATACATTTTATTAAAATGTAATGACTATCTAAATCATAGAATATAAAGGTTTGGGTCTGGGAATGGGAACAGAAAGAACTGAAGCTTTGTTTGAAACAGACAGAAGGTGTAAGAAAAACATATGTTTGTTGCAATGATCTGTGACCACAAGAGATAGGATTTAGAGCTTTATATTTTATATTTATTACTAACTAAGCCACAAGGAAAAATTTACCACAGCCTCATGCCTTTTCTGATTGCTTTTCAAAACTGCCAACTGATTACCTTAATTTTTTCTTATCTATAAAACACTTAGAGGATTAATTTAAAAGCATGATAGTAGACAAATATAATTTAGTCCAGGAATTCTCTCTAATTGCTGACTGTCTGGGCAAGTACAAGACATAGGGTCATCTGAAATACTCCCCTAAATATTCTAAAGAGAAATGGCAACTAAGTTTATAAGAGTTTCTATAAGGTGATGAGATTTAAATATTTTTGTAGTTGGATTATACACAAAATAATGTTCTTCAATGATAGTAATTGTTGCTTTATTCAGAGTTCCACTGCCTGATTCCTAACATCCGAAAGGTGTCTTAGCTACAAAGATTGTCCCCTCCCAGCAGAAAGCCCTTGAGGAATGGTTCTTGCTCTTGAGGTGAGTTCTGGGAATTCCATGGCTTCCAAATTCATCCTGATCACCTTGTAATCATTCTTTAAATAAGCTTGTGCAGTCTGTGAGCTGGTTTTAAACCTTATTGGGCAGCAGAGACTCCTCTGGCCACAGAACTGGTGTGTTAGAGTCCTGCCACACACTTTATGCACATTTGAAATTTTATTTTGCATCAGTAGTCCAAGCCAGTGTGGGAAAGTGATGTTAGGTATCAAAAGACTGTAAGAGCTCTTATACTCTGTGCTATCCAGGCACCAGAAATCCATGGCTTGTATTTGTGTGAGCATTACAACTCTCTGGGATCACAGAAGTGGGTTCCACTCAAAAGATGAGGAAGGATGTTCATACTGGTGTTCCCTGGCTTGTAGAGGTAAAAGGAGATCTCATGGCTGAAGACAACCACATGTCACACTCAGTGTTCCCACTGGGGGGGCAGTAAATCCAGAAAAAGTTGCTTCTTTTCAAGCTATTTACCAGTGCTGGTTTTGGCTGGGGTAAGGTTCTTTTTGTTCCCAGTGGCTGTGTTTGGGTTTGTGCTGAGCACAGGGCTGAGGGCACAGTGATGTTTCTGCACTTGCTGAGCCTGCACAGAGCCAAGACCTTTCCTGCCCTTCGTCCAGCCATGCTGGGAAGGGGCTGGGAGGCCTGGGAGGGGACATGGCCAGGACAGGTGACCCCAACTGACCCAAGGGATGTTCCAGATCACGTGTCATTGTGCTCAGGATACAAAGTAGGGGGGACAAGGAGAAAGGAGCGAAGTTTTAAGTGATGCCATTTGTCTTCCCAAGTCCCCGTTACATGGGATGAGGCCTTGCTCTCCTGGGAAAAGGAGTGAGAGGTTGTGGGGGGGCTTGGTGGCTGAAGTTTAACTATGACAGTGACTGAAGTCATGCTTTTCCTTCACTTCATAACTAACCATATAAATTAAGCAAATATTACTCATCCTTTTGAAGGGAATAAAGAGAATTCTGTAGTATGGGGCCTCATGTCTGCATCTTTATTGCAGTTACATTTTGAACCCACACTTTGCCAGCCTTTCAGTTGTCCTTCATCCTGCTAAGATGTTGGTCAGGGCAGGAAGTGAGCACTGTGGATTTTTCCGTCTGTCTTACAGTATAAGGTGCCTTGTGACCCAGCAGCCATGAAGCTACGGAAAACAATTTTTTAAGTCTAGGAAAGAAACCTTGTATTCTGTTGAGTCTCAATATTTACTGTCCACAGAATAAATATATTCTTTTAAAAAAATTAACTCTCTTGATATTTTGCTCTAATTTTACAGGGTTGGCGTTACTTCAGACTAAGTGTGAGTGAAGAGATAAATTCATGTGGTTTGCACAACAAAGTGTTTCATCCATTTTCACTTGCTAAAGCACACAGAAATTCATCTGTCATTATGAAATCTAAAGGAAAATAGAGGATTTGGGTATTATTGCTGGATGTTTTCTGCAAAAAAATCAATAAATTTTCAAGGCATTTTACAGCATTGATATTTTATTAAGTGAACACATGTTTCCAGATGTGGGTTGTTCACTTTGTCCCGGGTGTCTCAGCATTTATTTAAGCCATGAACTCCCACACCCTATCCTGTATTTATCCAATTTACCAGACTCTCTTATTTTAGTGATCTTTTATGCTTTTGTACTTGCCACCTACTGCTTCATCCACAAATTAGATCAATTTATTTTCCTGGACCCAGCACCATAGGTATAGCAAGTCTCTCTGACCTGTCACAGCTCACATGTAAAACGGCCTTTTAAAGATGTGTTTATGGTTGTTGTAAATCTCTATTTTCTCCCACTGCAGAACAGACTGTTGCAGAACAAGTCTCGTTTGGGGAACTCTTGCAGGATGTTTCCAGCACTCAAGGCAGATGCTGAGGTCAGGTCTCTTTAATGACGGCAAATTTTACAACTCTCAGTTTTCTAGAATTCAGTAAAAATTGAATGGGTTGTTTGGAAGCTGATGTGCTGCCTTCTGGCCCACACCTTTGTGGTGGTGGTGGGTGTTTTGACTGGATTGTGTAGAAGTTTATGAAAGGAAGCGAGTTACAAGACAGAAATTATAGGGCAACAGAAAAGCAGGAGGGAGGACAGTAGGGCAGAAGAGGCAAAGGTACTGAGGAGTGGAAATCTCAGTTGCTCTGGGTTTACCCTGCTGAAATAATTGAAAATTATCTTAATTTAAGCAATTATTAGGAGCTAAATATTACATCATTAACCCAGGCAAAATCTTCCTGAAATGTTGCTGCCTTCATCTCCAAGTACCTGTCACTGCAGGTGGCACTCACCAACTTTTCCAGACACTCTTACCTGTATCACAGTCATTATTTTATCATCTTCTACGTGGGAGAATGGAGCAGTACCATTGTGCTGGAATTGTCCTTGCTGCTTTCATCTAAACTCAGCTGGGTTCTCAGCTTCAAATTCCACAGGACTCTTCAGTACATTCTCTTTCCCACCGTATGAACTTCATCATCTTGGCTCCAATCTCTGTACAGAGTCACAGAATTATTTGGGCTGGGAGGGACCTTAAAGAATATCTAAATCCAACCCTCTGCTCTGAGCAGGGACACCTTCACCCTCCACCCTTCTAGGTTGCTCCAGGCCCTGTCCAACCTGGCTTTTGTCTTGAGCTCATATCTTCTCTCATTCCCAAGGGATAAGTGTGAAGCTTTAAGAGTAATTTCCCCTTACACAAAGTTCTCTGTAAAGCCCACTTTCACTTGAGTTCCCTCCTTGTTCACAGAATTTGATGCTCCTCAGCCACTTCACCCATTAATTTTTTTTTTACTTTTTTCCACATCAATCCTTGATATAAGGGAAAAGTAATTCTAATAGAGCTGTCCACCCATTTCTGTGTCCCTTACGATTCTTTGTGACTTTCTGCCTATGAGTCCCTGTTATCTCTGAGTGGGGATAACACATGCATTTTACTTCCTGGTTTTGTTTCTCTAACTGTTCCTTTTTTCTTAACTTTCCACGTTTTCACTATTTCTTCTGGAAACTCATGTAGGTAGCTGAGCACTCAACATGTCCAACAGCACTACCTGTGCTTTTTGCCTTTCATCTCATAAATGGCCAAGAAATTTAGGGCTGGAACCCGTGATTAATATGTTGCTGGGGTAGTGGAAAAGGTCCGTAACTCTGTGACTGTGGTCAGTGGAAAGGTATTTTCTCTCAATGTGATGAAATCCTAATCCTTTGGGAGGGATGGTGATCCTGGAAAACCAGATTGGTTAACTGGGAATGCTTCTGTATTGGTTCTTCTGAAGAATAAAAATGTTGACAGGAGTAGCATAATACTGGTTTAGTCTTTTATATTTGAGTAGCATAGAAACTAAATTCTATTACAATATTTGCATAAGTTATTCAGTACACAGAATTTTGTTTCAAACTTTTAAAGTCATTACAATTACTTTAAGCTGCAAAGACCAGTAAATCAGTAATGTATATTAATCCCAATTCCTAAGCAAATATGCACACTTAATTTAACTTTTTTTTTCTTCAGGAACATGCACATATTAAAGAGAGCTGTGCAGGCCCTCCCTGTTGGAATCCAAAAATACAGAGAGCTCTCAGAATATTGGGCCTGTAGGCCAAAGCTTAAAATTAAATACAAGGATTGAATCTTGACCTTAGAAAAAGCTTCTAAATGTAGATATTAGAAGCAAAAATTTAGATTTTGGTTTAAGTAGAAACATATTAAAATTAAATAGAAGAAAGTTTAGAGTTTAGAGTTTCAGACATAGAAAAAATAGAAGTAGCTGTAAAAATAATAATAAGTTTTAAAATGTAGTATTGTAGGTTTGTGTGTCATTAGATGATTGGTTAAGAAATTCCGCGGTGCGACAAAATGTATAAAGCATAATAACTGACTATTGGGTTAAAACTTAAATATTCTTGGTGATGGTATTTTATTGGTTAAAAAATTCTTAAAAGGTCTTGTAACTAGTGGTCCTGTGACCTTCTGAACCACGAGGTAAAGTTGTGAGCTGACCTCACCCTCTCTGACTGTGTAGAAGATAAGAAGAAAATAAACTACACAATTTGAAGCAACTCAGAAGGTCCCATTTCTCTGATTTACTGAACTCATAAATTCCCCACACCTCCCTGTCCAGCTCTGACAGACTGGAACACGGTCAGGAAACTCCCTTGAAATTAATATTTTTCCAGAGATTTTCTTGCCCGTCCCTTCACCTCTCAGTGTCTTAAACTAAACCTCTCTGGTTTAGTTTGTGCCCATGGCCTGGCCTCTGGCCTTTCCTGGTTCCTTAAAGAACAGAAGGCTTTCACTTGGATTTTCAGCAACTGTTCCTGCCTATGAGAGCTTCTGTCTGGGACATTAATTCTATTTCAGGTCACTTCTTTGGTGGTCATTCTCAATTATCCACCCACTCCAGCATTCCAGTTGCAAGACCACCTCCACCAAATTTTGATTACAACAGTACCACAGTCCCTACTGTAAAGATTTTTGGGTCTTCTGATGTACTGATTTGTCTCCTTGTTTGTTATCACGTTGTTTCATGCTTGCATTTTTCAGGTGTGGGGTTCTACTGTCACTTCAGAGAACTCACAAAAAGATCTTATTTAAGTTATCCCTAATTAGGCATCAAAAGACTCTGCACTGTGTTTCACATCTTGATCTTTCAGCAATGAACCAGATTTTCCACTATTATTTAAGTCTGAATGGGAATGAGAGAAAAGTCCCTTACTAAAAATTCAGAATTCTAGCATTGGGCACCATATCATGATATCTGGGACAAGTGGGATCAAGTGCTCTCAAGTCAAGTGAGCTGTTTTCCTGGTGTATAGAAAAATACCGTTCACAAAAAAAAAATAAAAATGTGTGTGAAACGTGCTTCACCAACATCCTTTTCTTTTTCTAACAATCGCATGGTAATTCATCCAGCCACAGAGCAAAAATAAGGAAAGAATTGGAAACTTTACTCTGAATACCTTTGCAAAACAGCCAGAGGTTTTTTTTTTTAGTAATTAATCTCCATTAATCTCCAAGAGCTACCATCTTTCTGTATTTCTGAATTATGTGATAAAAACAATCTACTAATAATGTTTTAAACATTTCAACTGCTTTTGTGTCATTACAATTTCCCCTGTATGGTTAAGCATAAGGCATTCCTTTCTCTACATTTTGTGGGAGATAAAAGTTTTTATGGAAGATTATTCATTGCAACAGGTTATAAAATCAAGAGAGAAGACAAAGCTGCAGACACTTTTCCAGTTTTCAGGCAGGATATGTTTCCTCTTCATCTCATCAGAGAGAATCTGTTCTTTGGTAGGAGATTTGCCAAAGGACCTTCACCCCACAGTAAAATACCCAGGGAGGTTCTCCATAGCCTCTCGATTTCTCAAAAGTAGTACCACTGCCTGAATTTCTGATTACTTTTGTATTTACTTTGTTATTTACCCCTTGATTTTAAGTCTCTTCTTTAGGGAATATATGGAAGTGACGTTCTTTTCTTTAACAATCAGTCTGGTGTGTTTTGGACTGAAATTTTAAAGTGTATTCTAATTGAAGCACTGAAAAGAAAATTTTCTGCATCCTCAGTAGAGGCTTTCTTTTTTCTCTGTGTTATAAAAGCAGCTAATAAATACCTGTACTATCAGAATGGGACACCTGCAACAGCTTGGGAAGAGCAACTGGAGACACAGAGCACAGCACAGATGTTCCCTTCCCTGCTGTCAGGTAAACAAGATGCTGTCTGTCTGGAAAAGGACTGCTGAACTCTTGGAAATCCCACAGGACTTTCTCCTGTGGCTTCCTAGGAACTGTGCCTGGTCCTGAAAAAAGTTGTCCTGGAAGGTATTGAACTGGGAGCTGAGATTCTTCTTGAAGAAGAGCAGTAGCTCACCCACCACAGCTACCCACAGACCCTTTGAGGAACATGGGAAATTCAATAGCAAACAACTAAACACCCCAAATCTTCATGTTACGTTTTGTAATCTTAAGATTGTCCCCTTAATTAATCTGGGACACTCTGGGAGGTAGAGACTAAGAAGCTGTGTTGCAGAAAAGAAAGCCAGTTCTGAGGAGAAGATGCTATTTGTTCTGGAAATAGATTTCCCCAAGGAAATAGGATTTTGGGCAGAGTGGTCCGCATGAAGCCAAGCTGGATATTAACTGTTCAGATTGGATATTGAAGAAACTTTGAAGAAGTTATTCTTGAATTTATTGAAGTTATTCTTGAAATTATTGAAGAAACTATTTGCCCAGTGGAGGAGGTGGTTGCTAACTTGAAAAAAAGCAAAAAGAAAGGGAAGGAATATAATTTCTGTCAGTATGTGCTCTCCTCCTGGTGCTTACTAGTTTTCCAAGGTTTTCCAACCGTGCAAGTGAGATGTGTAGAAAAGCTGTATCTTCCCCTGAGTCTGTGCAGTGTAATAACATTGACTGGGAACTGGGGGAAAATCCATAGTTTTCCTTTCTTCCTCAAATATTCCTGGCTGAGTGGGTGGCTCATTCAGTCTGAAAGGTGTCTCAGCCTAACTCCTGTTGTTCCAAAGTAAATCTGTTTTCTGTTCCTGACTCTGACTTGTGTAGATTGCAGAAATCCCATCGTATTTAGCAGTGACATTTTCACTCAACAAACTCCTCTGCAGGAGCATTTCACTGTCTTAGGCTGATACTTGAGGAAACTCCACATCTTTCAGAGTCAAAGGGTTAAAAAATTTAAGGATTAGAAATGTAGCCAGCAAGATGTAAGCAACACATCATATAGCAAGGCCTAGTGTAATAATAAGAGGATCAAAGAAGAAACTAAGAGTTTAATCATTGAAACAAAGGTATAGAGCAAGACAATCTATCGTGTATCTGACACTTAGCATTGTAAGAAATCAGAAAACCAAGGCTTTCAGTGCTCAAAGCCAAGGAAAGAGCCTGGACCATAACCAAGGGGTCACAAAGACCTGGCAACAGGACAAAGTGGTGAGGAAGAGTCTTTACTTCCTTCCACACAAGCACTGACCCAAACCAAAAGGACCATTGCCTCAATTAAAGAGAGAACTGCACAACTGCAACAGACACCCAACTAATTTACATACAACATGGGGACAGTGATGAATATGTACAGGCATGTTAGGGAACTTTATGAATATACATAATTTTTGGAAATAGAGAATCAAAGCTTGGTAAACTCAGCACATGTCTTTAGGACAATAATCCACTGAGCTCCAGTGCTAAATAAACATATCAAATTAGTTGAAAGATTTTTTTGTCCATCACACACCTTTAGTGCTTAATTTCCTGCTTGAGTTTAACCTGTAGGATGGAATCCTATACTGCCTGAGGGATGTTCCTATCAGATCATTATCACTAGGAACCTGGGAGTCTCTCAGCTAAACTGTTCAGTGCTGGGCACAGCGCTCGGTGTGGCCGCATTTGAGCTTTGATCCATGGAGTTCTTCAATCACAGTGCATGGAAAAAACCTGATATTACTGAGGGACAGTGCACATGGTACTTTATGTGGGTGATATTCTCTTTCTGTAAGATTCTGTAGACCTGCCTACTTTTGGTGAAAGTCCCTGATTGATTCACTTTGTTCTCAAAGATACTATTCAAACCTGATTACTTCTCTACTTTCTTTTCTTTTAATTCAACTAATTTAGGATTCTGTACATGGGGATGTGAGTGTGCACAGCCATGCAGAGGTACAAGAGTGATTGTAGCTCTGGCCTTTTCTGGGGTTTTGGTGACAGTAGTGAAAAAAGAAATAAAATAATTTCTTCCTCGTGTAGTTTATGTGTATCTTTATGGGATCTGGCTTGGACTGATTGCTCTGTCCTTGAGGAAAAGCACTACTGTCACCCTATGGCTCTCTTCTCTTTTTGAAACCCTGATTTCTGAACAGTTTAATTTGTCTAAATAGGAAAAGCTATTACATTACCAGCAGGAAATGTGAACCAGCTTGTTTGCCACCTGGGGTTATACATGTGTGCATGAAATATTCCTAAATGGAATGCATAATATACAAAATCTTTTTATTTGTCACCTGCCAGAATGTCCGAGTGCCTGTGTGATTAGTCCCTTAACATTGAAAGGGACAATTCTTTCCCTGGGCAACCTGCTCTGAAATAACTGATTGGAGTCACCACTTTGTTTAATTTCACTGCGGTTGGTTTAGCTTACAAAAATGTGGATGCATTTTCTTTTTAACAATACGCTTCAAGCAATGCTGTTTTTCTTTAAGCTAAAAATATTTCTGTATAAAACGTCACATCTAGAAAGTCACCTTTGTTATTGACCTCTAAGGAAGCCTGAAGTTTTGTACTAGAAGTGAACAGGGTCACCAGAGCAAATTGTTCTTTGTCTCTCCTGTTACACATCAACTCTAAAGATTTCCAGAGATCCTCTGGGCTGCTGTAGGCTAAAAACACATTTCCAAAAGAACCAAGGCATTTCACCTCTCACTGGCTGCAGTCAGCCACTGCCCAGATTCCATCCCAGTGGTTCTCCCATCAAAGGATTTGATTTTTCTGTGTGACTCATCTTCTCTAGACCCTGGCTGTTGCTATTGTTGTTTTTTAATGGCCTGCTGTTTGATTGGTGTTTCTGCATTAATTTTTACTTCTGTCCATCAAAGTGAAGCTGACTGCTCTGTGGGTTTTTTTCCTCCTCTGGCTCTTGTGAACAAACTATTTTTTTAAACTTGGTTTTGATAGAAGGAAGTAACAGTGGAAGAACTAAAAATTGATTTGTTTTAAAGGAAGGCTGGGATTTCTTTCAAATTGAACTTGATAGCAAGACAATGCATTCCCCTCATTAACATCACCTGGAGACCAAGCAGAGATTTGATGCTGCAGCATAAGCAGCAGAACACTGTGGATTTTATAACTTCATTATGATTAAAAGTAGGAGTTTACTGCAGAAGAACATTTGTAGTCTCTTTAGTTGGTAGCTATTATGTCATATTAGATTTTAGGACACTCTTCAATGACTTCTAAGGTGAGAAATTGAAAACCTACCCTTCTTTCATGAGTTTGTGCTTCTTACTCAGAAACTTGGGTGCCTTGTTTCATCAGTGGAAAATAATTTGTAGTATACTGTGGTTTGCACATTGTTAGTTTAGGGTGCAGTTTCAGTTCATACTTTCCAGTTTGAATTTGGGCTCACTGATTTTCATGGACCACTAGGCTCTGTAGGTCTAACAAACTACAAATTTTTCAATCATACATTGAAATTTCTAAGATTTTCATGGGGATTCAGTCATGATGTGAGGCAGTGGTAGTGTGATAACTAAATGTAACCATTTTGAGTAGTTTAACTCAATGAAGCCATTTTGAGTAGTTTTTGGTGTGTACAATGCACAAAATGTGTTGTTTTCAAATGCAGCAACTCAATTAATATGAAACAAGACAAAAGTTTTCCCCCGTCCATTCTCAAAAGACAGGTTGCTGTACTTTATTTCTATGTCAACTTTCTCCATGCAAGGCTTCATGCAGCACAGGAGAAAGTCTGCCAAGAACAAGGTCTAAAATACTCCCTGAGACTTTAGGTGTCGCAGGGTTGTCCCCTGAAGAATAAAAATGCCTTTGCCTTGATTGTTATTGCTGTGAGCTCAGTGGAGACTTTGGTTGTGCTTGAGCCCAGTTCAGGGTCTCCTGGCGAGGTAAGTCTATTCTGAAGGCCATCCACTCTATTTTCTATGAAAATCAGTAAGGAATTGTTTTGTATACATTATCCAGTGACTCAAGAGGAAGCAAAAACGATGCTTTATCCCAGCTGTGTTTGGTCATAAGGCAGGAAAACAATATTGGATGAATGAATGGGAAGTTGCAGGGAGAAGTCTCAGGGCTAGATGTGAAAGCAAAAATAGCTGAAGTGAGAGCATGAGAGATACACAGAGAGTGGGAAACTTGTTTCCTTGCATTTCTTCCTTTCTGCCTTTCTCATGGGTATTTGTGTTCAGAGCCTTGTGTTGTCTGGTTTCTTTTCTTCTGAGGAAGTCAGCACAGCTCTTCTTGCAATCAGATGAGGAAGATAGAGACTGAAAACTTCCTGAGAAGCACAGGCAAAGTGCTAATAATCCAGGGATTCCTGTACATATGGTACTGGTTTGGTTTTTTTTTTAAATAAATAATCTTTTCACTTCTTATTAAAAAGCCTGAGTTTAAATTAGGAAGATCTCTTTTGCTGTTAAAGTCAATAATGAGAAATATTTTATTTAATTCAGATGTATTCAGGTATTTTTGCTAGGTACTTATTCTTTGTGTTTTACAGATGTCCATGTACTACAAGTAAGAGTAGATATTGCTGCTCCCCTCTACTCCTTCCTGCTATTAAGGAAGAGAAGATTTGTAGTTGTGTATGATTAATGTATTTCTCTTTGTCCAGTGGTTTTTCTTTTTTCTATTTTACATTAGACTTGAAAGGCATGTGTTTAACAGGATAACTCAAATTGATATGTGTGACTTGACTTCATACATACATACACACTATTTCAATAATGAAGGAAGCCAAAGATAACCTTGTCATAAAAACATACAATGACAACATTTTTTGTTAAATTTAAAGTACCTACTGCAAAAAAAAAAAAAATATTGTTGATACTTAAGGTCCATTCCTTAACAGATTTCTTTGAATTGATCAGGATCATAAAAAAAATCTTGCTTTCCATACTACCCTGCCATACCTGATAGTGTGTGTATGGACCTGAAGTAGTGCCCTTCTCCTTGGTTAGCAGCCTGATTCTTCAGTCAGATATTTAAGCACAGAAACCAAAGGATCACTCATCCTCGTAATTAGCTTTCTTTGGTTTCTAAGAGCCAGCAGAGAAAGGTTTGTCATTTTTACAGGCAGATCACCAGTTCTGCTGTGTTAAGGTTCTGAACTGTTCACTCTTTAAAGGTTGATTGTCTCCTGCATGCTTTAAAGTACATGATTTTACAAAGATGGCCTCACAAATGAATGTGTCTCACAGCTGTGTTGAGAATCATTAGAAACAGAGAGTTTTTCTCACTCTTATTTTATTCTAGTTGAAAAGAATACTAATGAAGTCGTTTCTGTTACAGAAATAACATCCTATCATTTTTCTCCTTGAAAGCCTCTAGTGCTTCACCTCTTTTGGTCTCTTTTCTCTCTGCAGAACTGTGCTGTTGGTATAGCTGGCATTGGGTGGATGTGTGTTTTTTACTAGCAGGGAATAGACATAAAAAGGCTTTGCTGCAGAGAAAGTCCCAGAGGTCTTCTGTTGGTCTGAACTAGGCTGGAAATTGTGCATATTTTCCTTGGAGAGTGAAACTCTCTTCTCTGCCTGAGCAGAGTTGACCTAAGGAGCTTTTTTATATTTGATGGGAATCCAACTTTGCTGCTTCTCCCTTGGAAGGGGAGGTTGTCCCAGGCTTCATTCACGTACAGGCGTTGTCTGATTGTCATGAGGAAAATGTAATGTGTTTATCACAAATGTTGGGAAAGGAGCTATACAGTTCAACTTCTGCTGGAAAGACTGGGACAGTTTCTTTATTGCTGGAACACATTCAGAAGTCTCCTGTATTAAAAAAATTCATAAATTCTTGAGAAATTATTACTAAACTTTATCAAATCTTGGTGAATTCACTGTCAAAAAATACAATGAGAATTATCTCAACCCTGAGAGAGCTGCCCCCTGAACACAGACAAACACTTCTGTTCTAAGCAGAATGCCTTTCCTTTTGTGTGTAAGAAGTTTCTGTGGCTTTTCTCCATAGTTCTGTGCCCATCCTTCTGTGGCAGCAAAGTCCTGATTTCATTCTCATGGTGTTCTTTATCCACAGATTAGTGTGTGTGAGGTCACTGGATAAATGCTTAACGTCTCCTGCTGTCCTCAGGGAATAGAAGTTGTATCCTCAAATCCGATTATTTACTGAACTGGCTGTGTTGAAGCCAATGCTTTTGGAAAAGTATTTTCAAACCTTTTTGGTTTTTAAAATGGTTTATTGATATATGGATTATTATCCTTTTTAACAACAAAACATGAAGTGTTCCAAGGCAACCAACTTTTTTCCCAGTAACCAGTTTTTTTTCCCCAGTTTGTTTTCTAGGTATCAGAATTCTGCAGGTACCTTTGGTCAATGCTTTTCTCATTTTGACATCTGACTGTTGGTTACCCTGTGTCCTCTGCACCTGCATCAGACAGCACATCCTGCAGCCCAGGAGGGCACTAGGGTTCCTTACAAAGGACCAAATCAGTCTGGTGTGTTTCTAATGATGCTGACGAGATCACAGAGAAAATAATTTTGATTGGAAGGGTAACGAAGCAGTGCATAATGCACACATTCTACAAGTGTAATATTACTTCATGAAAAAAGGCAGAAAAAGCCAAATCCTCTGAAGCAACTCAATGGTAATAGGAGTACAAACCCACGTGCACCTGTGGCTGTTGGAAATGTGCAGGAACACTTGGAACAAGGACCATGGCACCGGAATTTCCCTGCACCGTGGGCTGGGCAGGCTGGCACTGAGCTCCCAACACGATGCTCTCTGAGGGTGGAGTCTTTTCCAACAAATTCAAGAGCCACGTCCTTGTAGATTGGCAACAATGCTGGAAAGCAGAAATCCAGAACTAGTCTGCCAATGCTCAGTGTGGTGGTGATGAAGAAAACAAAAGCAAGTAACACACAGATGCAATTTTCCCTCATTTGTACAAGGTCTCCACAGTCAGATCTGGTTTCTCCTATAAGAGACAAAAAAGAATGGGTCCCTTGTACCCATCTGCCTTTGTCTGTAGTTGAATTATAATCATTCCCATTGCTCTTGTAGAGAAAGAGGGTAGTAAAATATTACTTCAGAGTGTTTCTGGCAACACAGAACTCTGCTTAAAGGTTATTAATGCTCCTACTGAAGTGTTCTAGAGGTGACTTTGGGAGTATTTGTGGGATATTCTAATACTAATATACAAATAACAGGAAAAGGATGTTATTATTGCATTTGGATTGCAAATTGGCCGGGGGTTAAGTCCATCCAAGCTATCGCTTAAACAAATGTTCTTTGGTTGAACTTCTCAGGGCAATGTAGGGCATAGTGGACTATCCATAGCTCAGTTAAGCCTTGTCAAAATAAAAATAGACTTATTTGTGGCAGATTTGATGAAAAGTTAATAGTTTTGCTGCTTCTTGTAATTAAAATGAAATACATTGACAATGTTTAACTTTTTAAAAATACGTTTTTGCAGATGCACAGAGGATAAATGTGTGCTGAATAGAAATTTTAACTGAACTGTTGGTACTTGTTAGAGGAATGTATTCACGATAGGAACAGAGTTCACCAAAGAGCAATTTGAGAGGTGATTTTCCATTTTTTTGCAGCTAATTAAGCACAGAAATGAGGCAGTGGAACTGGGGTTTTCTACATGGCTGACAAACACAGAGAAAAATTCAGCTGCTGAAATTGGAAATAAAGACAAATTCAATAATTAGCAAAGAGTATTGGGCATAGGGAGATGTTTGGTTGGGTTTTTTTTAACTGCCAGGTTTTGCATATTTTGATTTTGCTGAAGCATTGATAATTTCCATTGAGCTGGTGGAAAAAACAGAATTTGGTGGATTGAAAAACTGAAGGGGTACAAAAAAATCTTCAGTAGTTAGCAGAGAGCTGCAGAAATCTTTGGAAAGTGTGGGAACAGTTTAGAGAGACAGGAAATCCTCTTATGAGGTCACTTGTTAACAAAGCTCTTGGTAATGACCAAAAAATGGAAGGGGTGAGAAACAAAACAAAACTCATATTCTCACCCCTCAGTAACAGAGTTTAGATTTAATCTTATTACTGAGTTTACCACAAACTAAGCATTAAAATGTAGTAAGACATTCTTTTTTTTTTCTTGCTTTTTTATCAGATTAGAAAAAAAATCTTATTTTTTACAGTTTTGTCTCATGTATGCTGAAGCACTTGAACAGAGGTGGAATGTGGCATATAAATACTCCTAAGAAACCCTCTCAGGATGTTATTTCACAGAATTCCATGGCTTTTCAAATAACATTTGAAGAATTTCCTCTGTGATTAGTAGAAGGTGGAGGTGTCTGTGGTTTTTCCTCCCTCCACATTAAATTAATGAAATAATTCAGTAGAATATACTGACTGTATCTTCCATATGTGTGTATAAATATATACACATACATATATGTGTGTATAAATATATATAAAACCAAGACTACTGACTGCATAACCAAGACTAATTATCTTCTCAGTGTAGCCAGGTTCTGGTTAATAAATTCAAAGTAATCATAATAATTAGCTAATTGACAGTTTAATTGTGGTCTCTTTTAAAATGATTCTACTATACTATAAAGAAAAATCTTTTTTAGGAACTAATATCTTCATTCATGAATTTTATTTCTGCAAAAGTGAGAATTGGAAGAACATTCATCAGCTGTGAGTCACAGCATAATAGAATCATACCAGAATCTGTGGAATCCTTCAGAAATTACTGAACCACTTTTCTAAAGTGAGTGATCTGTAACTGTGAATTTGAGGTAGCGGTGTCAGCTATTATCGAATCTATTTTCATAAATTAGATATCACTTCTTTATCCTATTAAAATTATTTAAGTAAAACTATTGTTATATACCCAATAATACTTTCCAAATGCTTGCGATTTTTCTCTGTGCCATTTACCTGAATAAATGGAATTTCCATTTTTTTTCTCTGTGCTTTGTATAAAATGCATAAGAGAAAGAATTTTCTTGGTAAACGCTATACTTAAGCAAGTAAGTAGAAGTTACACTTTAAATTCATATATCCTATGAAAAGAAGGGGAAGATATGATTTTCTTACATGTCAAAAACCCCCAAGTACAAAGGAATAGTCCTACTTTAATTTGATCTAAGTGAAATGGCAGCAAAAAAAGTACTGTGAGGAGAAAAGAAAAATTATTGTGCTACTAATGGATTGTGATGTGTGAAATGGAATTGGAGATGACAGGGGAATATCAGAAATCAAAGAAAGCTTTTAAAGACACCTAAGTTATGTCTGGCAAATGGTCACCTGACCCAAGATGGGAAATTCTGGAGCCAGCTCTAAACAATCTGTGGGAGGGGGATGTGTTTCCATTGTGTCCTTGAGGTTTCACAGAACTCAAATAGAAACCGAAACAGTACTTCTAATACAAGTGAAAGAAGTAGGGAAAAATAAAGGATTGTGAAGGATTTTTCTCTGGAGCAAGAGGTGTTTTTAGAAGGAATTGCTTCTAGAGCCAAGGGTCATACTGGAATTTTCCCCTGCAGGAATTAAGGCCTTCAAGGGCTATTCTGGAGCCCATGGCAGAAGGATGCTTGCTGACTGCACTCTGCAGGAGATTCCCACAACACTTGGCCTCACTTAAGTTGTCCTGCTCGTGTCAGGTTGACCTCATTTTGCTTGAAACAGAGGATGAGGAGTGATGGACACTGAGGATGAGGAGTGATGGGCACTGAGGATAAGGAAGGATGGACACTGAGGATGAGGAGTGATGGACACTGAGGATGAGGAGTGATGGACACTGAGGATAAGGAGTGATGGACA
>JAWWMU010000238.1:4353519-4392731 GCA_035048155.1 Cinnycerthia olivascens
CTGGTCTTCCTCTGGGATCCAGTGGAAAAGGCTGCTTGTTCCAAGTTTCAGATTTTTATCCAGGTAGGAATGCTTGGCTCTTCCCCCTGGCTGGAGCATTTCCCAATGGAATGATGGAATTTTATCAGTGAGACTCAGTGGCCCAGTAGCAGAAGATCTCTCCCTTGATGGAGGATGGAAGAGATAAAGAAACTGCCCCAGCTGGTTTCTTATCAGCTGGCCTATGGACAGAGGGTTACACCACCCCCCACCCCAGTTCCAACAGATGGTGATGGAATAACACACCTTTGGTTACACCTTGCACTGCAATCCATGATATTATGTTATGCCACTTTAGATATAATTCAGTAAAATGTTTAGTATTCTACCCTTAAGTGTTCTATGTGTGCTCAAATTCTTTGTGGGATTGAGTCTTCTACTCTTAGCCCAGGCACAAACCTAATTCTTCTGGAGAGTATTTTCATTCTGGAGGACATGGTGGCCTCCCAACGAGGAGCAGAAATGAGGCTGGGAGATTCAGGCCACTCTGCAAAACCCCTTTGAGGTTCCCCTTAGGCTCAGCACCAAGTACCAGAAACCTGACATCTTGGCACACACAGAATTTTCAAGGACCTGAAGAAAAGCAGAAATTTCTCGCTGCCACTATGTAAGAAATTGTTCCCATAAGCTGAATAAAAGAGGACCTAATCCTCCAGGTTCCAGTGGGATTACTGTGCACCCAGAAGGTGTGAGGAGGGAGGTGAAGGTGATCAGAACTCAGGGCAGCTTCCAGACAAGGATCCAGCCAAAGAAGGAGTCAGCAGTGTTGGATGGTGACTCTCCTTGTTCACATCTTCTCCACTCCTTCCCAGGTCTCCATCTTCAGGTGTTTAAAGGGTAGACTTTAATTTGAGTCTGTGGCGCTGTAGCCAACACAGAACACCCAAAACATTCACATTTATGGAAAAAAAAATTCAAATGAAGATTGACTTAAAGAACTAATTTGGGAGCCAGGAAAGCTTCAGTGATGTAATTGCCTCTGATGATGATAACTAAGGTGCTTTCCTTACTGACCCCCCTGCACCTGCAGGCACATGGCACCAGGCAGAAATGCAACTGCAGGTGAAGCGCTCTCAGTGCAGGGAATGAAATTGCAGGCACTGGTTCTGTCCCCTCTATTCTGTTCCATCCTTTGTCTGCACTGTATCCATGCCACACTGACTGTGATCATGCTGCCCCCAGTCCAAGAGCACAGATGACCTGCACGGATCAGCTGGAGAGCCTGGGCAAGGATTTGGCACATAAGGATGGATAACTGTGCTGTGTCTCGCTTTCCCCATCGAGATCTTCTTGTGTTATTTCATCTTCAGTTTGTTTTAGGGCACCACCACTGCTCTGCAGAGCGGTTTCTTACACTCCCCCCATCACTGCAGGCTCACATCCTTTCCAGGGGTGTAAAAGCAACGTGGCAAATGGGTCACATGTTGACTCTTTCATCTTCTTTACATGAGGAGGAGTGTCTGCAAGGGAGCAGTTTATTTGGGATTTATCTGGAGCCATTTGGTGTCTGCCCAAACAGAGTCACGGGCACCTGTGGCCTGCTAAGCATTTCCTAAAGGACATGGAATCAACTCTAACTTGTCTGCTATTTAGGTTGGGAACTGGTGATCCTTGGTATGATCTGCAGTTTCTGTGTGAGCTTGTTGTGTAGTGTGGTGTTACTTCACAAGAAAGTTATGACAAAAATGATGAAAACTGAAACAAAAGTCTTTATGCCCTGCCTGCTCCATGAGAGACAGTAGCCAGGCTCACTAGTTTAACCTCTTCACTATTCTGTATTTTATTTTGTTGGCTGTTTCATCACATTTTCATCAGTTTTGAGAATATAAAAGGAAGAATAAGAAGGACCATTGAGTAAAATTATAGAACAGTGAAAATGTCAAAGGAATATTGTTTACTGTTTGAGAGAAAATACAGGGCTGTAAAACTGCAATGCCCCTGCTGTGAAAAAGACTGTAAGAAGGACAAAAAGGCTGGCATAAATCCAGTTTTTTGACAAGGACCACAGGAGTGGGAAATAGTACAGCTGAATCCGCTGTTGTACTAGCTTTTTGATTGTAATCAGTTGTTAACCCTCATGAACTTTTAGGTGACTTTTAGTTGCCTTCAAATGTCAAAACAATGGTTTTGTGACTGTTTTGAGACAAGCCACAAGTGAGAAAGTGCAATGTTTTAAGTATTTCTCTCTAGTCAAGGATCCAGTGAATTCATTAAGTTGAGACTGCAGGATGCCTGAACTTGTCCAGGTCAGTTATTTACTCTTCGTTCACAGAAAGAGCATTTCCCATCCCTCATTTCCTACACCAGGTGAAGCAGCGTGATTATTTCAAGAGCCATCAAGCTCAGGCTATCCATTTTTATGGCCTCGCCAATAGCCATTCATGGATTCTTCACAGGCCATGCCAGCAGAGCCTTTGCTTATTGCTAGGGATGAGCATTAGCCTGCAGAATTCGAAATGAAAGCACAGCTGGGAGGGTGTTTGTGGAAGAGTTGCTTTCTGTTCCCTGCCCAAGGAAACTGATATTGATGAGTGTGGGGAATATGGGCACATTTGCTCTGACTTAGTGAGGCTGCTCTTAAGTGTGCATAATATCCTCCTTTCCCTATGTGACTGAGCTGTTTTAAATGTGTTTTCTCCAGGACCTGTTTGGATTTCTGCTGTTTCTGATGAACGCAAACACACACCTTGGAAAGGCCATGGCAGGTGTCTGGCAATCAGTCCCTGTGATTACACAAGTATCTTAACAAGGAGGTGCTTTACCTTTTCAATTGCTAAATTCAGATGAGATGAACAAAAGGAGGGATGTGTGTCCTACTTTTTATCTTTGTAAGGACTTGAGCAACCCAGTCTAGAGGAAGGTGTCCCTGCCCATGGCAGAGGGTGGAGTGAGACGAGCATTAAAGACCCCTTCCAACCTAAACCAGTCTGGGATTCTGTGATGAGTCCTGCTTGTTTGTAAATTCCAAACTCAGTTTAGACTGAACCAGTTTTTTCTGATACTTATAAGAAAATATTTGAGGACTCCTCTTAGTAAATCATAGTATCACAGAATCATAGAAATGTTTAGGTTGGAAGGGACCTTAAAGCTCATCCCACTCCTCACCTTGCCATGGGCAGGGACACCTTCCACTATCCCAGGCTGCTCCAAGCTCTATCCAACCTGGCCTTGGGCACTTCCAGGGATCCAGGGGCAGCCACAGCTGCTCTGGGCACCCTGTGCCAGGGCCTGCCCAGTCTCACAAGGAACAATCCCTTCCCAATATTCCATCTATCCCTGCCCTCTGGCAGTGGGAAACCATTGCCCCTTATCCCATCACTGCAATTCCTGATGAAAAGTCCCTCTCTGACTTCCCTGGAGGTGCCCTCAGATTCTGAAATCTCACTGACTGTGATGAGAAATAGACCTTGTTGTTGTAATGCTTCATCTGTGAATCCTGAGCTCTCTAAAATTTTGCATTGATATGTAAGAATTTTGTAGAATTTCTTATTCAGTAGTGGAAGTAGCACAACAGGAGCCAGAACGCTGAATCTTTTATGAAGATTTGTTTTAAAAATACCAAAGTAAGTAATGACTTTTAATAAAGGGATTTTCAGAACCTAGATAAAGTAGCTATCAGATACAGACTGCAGGGTTTAGGAATGAGGTAATCACCTCTCTCCTCATCTTTCTGAATTGGTATATCTGATATATTATCTTATAATAAATTTAATTTTTCACTGGCCTTTTTTCAACTAGAATTATTGAATTATGGCAGTTTTTTCCCTCCTGCTTTGTTTTTCTAATCTTCTAATTCTCAGTTAGTCTGAAAAGATATTTACATATCTAAAGCTATATTATTCATAAAGCCAATCAAGCTTTTAATTAAGATCTAAAACAAAGTTGTTTTAGAAGGGGAACTAAAATATTCTGAATTCTTATGTAAATCTTATCTTTCAGATTTTTATAAATAGTAAATATTATGCATTTGATCGGTACATATAGATATTAGAAAACTGAAAAATCTTCTAAAATAACCATACATATCTTTAGTATAATTCAATTATTTGTCTTAAAAGTGAAAATCTAATAGCTGACAATATAATAAAAAAGACTATACCATCTGTTAGCTGTATATAATTATATTAAAAACATCCGTCTGTACTTGATTCAACAATTTTCAAGAGCTTGTTAACCTTTCAAATTAGATTTGTACTATCAATTATACTTAACCAGGAACTTTTTATCCATGCTTTTATATTTCCTTAATTAGTTCCATAACTCATTTTAGGCATCTTTCTAATAACGTCACACAGTTATACAGCCACAGCAGGACTTTCAAGGGTGTCTGGTTCCATCTTCCTCTTTTTCTTTTCCCTCTACCACACTGTAACTGGGTGATGATGAATGTTCCCACATCCAGTCCCACTCTCACTTGAAATATTCTTATGAAATTCATCAAGGGCCAGACCTTGTGTCTGAGAGCAGTGCTGTGAATGGGCTCTGCAGGTCCCAGCCTAAGGCTGTCATCTTGAGGGAATGGACTGCAGGTGCTCCATAATTATCTCTTGGATTATCCCTGCCGCTTTTCAAAGAGGTGTGAGAAAGTCTTTTTGCCTCTGAAATTTTCAGAGGGTTCTCTTCAGCCAGTTTGTCCTGGCCCTGACCCTTCCAAGGCCAGAGTTAAGCACATGCTGTGTTATAAACAGCCCCAGCACTCCCTGACGATGGGGTGATGCTCCAGCCTGCCCAGCAGCACAGCAAGGATTCATTTTCACCCCAAGGAAAGCATTGTTCTTAAGGACACATCTCCTTAAAATTACTACTTCAGCAGAGATGTAAAAGGTCCTCTCAAGACACTTTCATGAGTGGAAAAGAAGAAAGATGGCATAGCATCAGAAAATGTTTTAAAAATCAACATTGAGGCTATTGCTGGTAAAACCCAGCTAGATCTTTTCTGGGTAGTGCTGAGAGTGGCCACCTCTGGACCTTAGCTGGTCCTGGTGGCAGTAGAGCAGGGATGCTCAGGATCCCAGCACAGAGGGTGCTCCATATCCCAGCACTTAGTCTGCTTTGAATCCCAGCACTGAGGCTGTTCCATATCCCAGCAGTGAGGCTCCTCTGGATCCCAGCACTGAGGCTGCTCTGGACCCCAGCACTGAGGGTGCCCTGGATCCCAGAACCGAGGCTGCCCTGGATCCCAGAACCGAGGCTGCTCTGGATCCCAGCACTGAGGCTGCTCTGGATCCCAGCACTGAGGCTGCTCTGGATCCCAGAACTGAGGCTGCTCTGGATCCCAGCACTGAGGCTGCTCTGGATCCCAGAACCGAGGCTGCCCTGGATCCCAGCACTGAGGGTGCCCTGGATCCCAGCACTGAGGGTGCCCTGGATCCCAGCACTGAGGCTGCTCTGGATCCCAGCACTGAGGCTGCTCTGGATCCCAGCACTGAGGCTGCTCTGGATCCCAGAACCGAGGCTGCTCTAGATCCCAGCACTAAGGCTCCTCTCAACAGCAGGGGGGTATCAGAACTGAGGATTGGAGCAATGAACAGTGAGGGGTCCCTCGTCTGGTTCTCCCAGAACATTTATTCCAGGAAGGCACAGGGACAAAAAGCCCAAGAGCAGCACAGTGCACTGCCTTTAAAACAGGAGAGGTACAAGGAGAGGACACAATTCTTCAACCAGCAGAGGAAGGAGTGGGAGGAGCGCAAAGCAGGGTTTATAATATTGCAACCAACAGAGGAATACATGGGAAGGGTACAATTTAAACAAACCAGCAGGGCATTGAGGTTTAGGGGATTCCCCAAGGGGAGGAACCAGAAAGGGGTTGACACAGGGAAGGATTGACATCTAGGAAAGGAACATTCGAGAACAAGGGGTGGATCCAACACAGGATTTACAACTTTAGCAGATGGGTCAAGAAGTAATGGACAACTGGGAAAGGGAGGAGAAAACTTGGACCAAACCAACCACCCTGGGGGAAACCGGGGGTGATCTATTAAAGAAATTACAATACAAACCCACATTAAAGAAAAACACACCATCACATGTCTCTCTAACCAAATAGAGAATGTAATGAAGATGTAGTTCATCTAGGTCCATGTACTTAGGTAATAAAATTATTGTTCATATTGGGAACATTCTTATCACTTTTCTGCCTCCTGCTTTCTCACACTTTAAATTCTTATGATAGTTTTCATTATTGTTTCCAAAATATGTGCTAGAACATACACGTTCCATGTTAGAGACATACACTGCAACCAGGTAGTGTCATTTTTCACAGACACACCCATCAAATTCACATTAACTGCACTGAGGCAGTGATACCATTTATCACAGCTTAACCTTTCTCTGTAGGGTGGGGAAGGACAAAGAAGACAAGTTCTTAAAACAGTCTTGACAGCTGTTTCTCTAGCCTGTCATTAAAGCTTTCCCCATGGACCATATGCTGAAGTCCAGTCTGAACCTAATTTCCGTCCATGGTCTCTTGTTTTATCAGGTATAAATAGGGAGAACAGATTATTTCTGTCTTCTTTATGGTGACCTCCCATATATTTCGAAATCGTGCTGTCTGCTCTGTAGGCTTAGACTCCCATTTCTTCCCACATTTTTGATCTGTCATGTTTGCTGTGCTTTGGCTCATCTCTTTCTCTGAGGATGTTGCAGAGTCTTCATGGTGAGTGGCCCTGAACAGACTGGATGTGTTCAGCAGCCCATGCTCTTGTTCCAGGTCTCACCTGCATTTTCTGGGATTTTCTTCTCCAGTGTGGCGCTGCTGGGTCTTGTTCATTTTGTACCCCACAGGAATTCCCCAGAGCCTACACCCTGACCAGTTATTTCTCAGGTGAAGTCAGGAGTCTGCTGTCTGCCCACAGAGCTTTAGAATTCTGCTTTCTTGCAGTCTGTTTGCTAAAAGCTGTTGTGCAAGGAATTAACATACAAGTATGGATTAGTGCTGTCCACAGGCTGGATCCTGCAGAACTCTGCCAGAGTCCTCTCCACTTTGGTATGGATCTGTTGATAATGAACCCGTCTGCAGCTTTTATGTGCAGATTTCCATTTTTAAAGAGATTTTCTTTCTGTATGTGCCCTTTTCATTCTTCTGGCCCTCTATTCCTCTCCTGGGAATTCTCTAGGAAGATTGGGTTAGTCCACCCAGCCTTGTAAGTGTGTAGGAAAGAGCTTATCAAACTAGGGATAGACTTTTTCCTCACAGAGGCTCTAAGCTTATCCTCATGTTCCTGGTTTTTTATTGTGTCCAGCTATCTCTACTTCTTGACAATTTTAACAAAATAATTCTAAAAAATTTTTAAAAAAGGTTTTAAACACTCAAAGCTATGTAGAGAGGTGATCCTGTGGAAATTCTGTGCAGTGGCCAGAGATCCTAGTGTTCTGCAGAGCAGGACTTTTCAGCATGTCAGGCTAGCTGGGAGCAAGCCATGGAAAGTTGTTCCTGCCATTCCTGATTTTTTCCCTTCTCCTCTTGCCTGCCTGTTCATGCAGGGAAACATTGGAAAAGCAGTCCCTGCTTCATCCCATTGCTGCCTGAACAGCTTTTTGTGGCTGCACATTGAAATGAAACTTAGGAGAATATGCTCAAAGGAAGAGACACATGAAAGATTCCCAAAGACGCTTGAAAGGTTTACTGTGAAGTGGGGGAAAAATCCCCAAGAAGTTCCTCTTTTTAATGGATGATGTCCCTCCCTCTAGTCTGGTATTTTTCACATTGTATTGCTTTTTTTTTTTTTAACCAAAAACCAATTAAGAGCTTGAAGATGAAATTTGTGGATGTGAAAAATCGGCAAAATATTCAAATGCTGTTATCCTGAGGCCAGGAGGAGCTCTGCACGAAAATGAAAGGCTACAATATGAAAATGATAGATTATACAAATGTATTTGTTGGGAATCAAGAAGTTAGTCCCCTTCTGAATCTTTCAGAGGGTGAGAAGAATGTAGAATTTGAGTTAAAGCCTTTAGAGAAATTAAGATACATTAAACCACATAAGTAAATAAGTTAGAAATAAGTCTAAGTAAGAATAAGCTTTCATGTTTTCCAAGTGCTCTTAGGAGAAGCAGAATGTCAGCTGCTAGAATAGAAGGAGAGGGCTAGTGCCCTAAGTCCCAGTTAAGAGTTCACTGCTTCATAGACATAGCTAAAACACAGTAGAATATTGTTTTGCATTTCTAGATAGAATGGAGAACATAAACAAGATAGAATAGGTATGCACATAGAACAATTCATGTAAAAATATGTAGAGGTGTGGAAGAACTGACACTGTGCTTTGCATGTAAAAGAATAATTTTAATAGGCATAGAGAAAATTGTTTTAATATTGAGTTCTGAAATACAGAAAAAAATTCCGAAAAATGTGAGCTGAAATATGTGAAAAAAAATTACAAATAGCTCCAGAGCGTTCTGGGCTGCTTGCGGCCTCATGGCTGGGATTGCCCTTTGGATCTGATACTCTTGGATATGTTTCCCACTCAAAAGGCTTAGTGCCAATTCTTAATTTACACAGTGGAAGTTCTGAGCCCTCCAGAGTCTCCAGCTGGAGGGTTAGAATGAATGATCCCATTCCAGGACCGAGCCCCTTCTCCCAGGGTGTGACCTTCAAGGACACTCCCTGGGACACCTGGATTCCTTCCTGAAGGCTCTGGGTGAGCAGGGGAAGGTTGGAAGTTCAACAAGTTCTTCCCTGATGGTCCTTCTGGAGCTCCTCACCCTGCAGAGGGGGATCTGAGCTCATGTTTGCTCCATACCCTTCAGGTGCCACCCTGCTGCCTCTGGACATAAAGAAGGGTAAATTAAATGGGTAATAAACACAGCTAATAATAAATAGAAAAGGTGAGGTGTAAAGGACAGAGTAGAATATTATTTAAAGTGGGTATCTCAACCTATTTCCCTGAGTAACTGCACAAATAAACTGTTATTCATTTTGAAGGTTAAGCTCTAATAATACCTTTAAAATACTCAAGTAAACTTCAAATGCAATCTAAGATTTATGATAAAGCATTCTCAGTATTAGAGGCAACTCTTTCCCAAATTGATTATATTACCTTTTGAGTAGAAGTAGGTTTCAAGCATCTAATTCAGGAAAAGTGATCCATCTTCCTTTCTGTTAGTCAGACAGCTCGATATTCCCATTCCCTTCACAAAGTCTAACTTGCCAATGGAACAGATTTTTTATTTTTTTTAAAACAATATAGGCTCTTTTGAGTCATTGAAAGACTGCTTAGCATTTTGTGTTCTTTGTGACAAGCATTCATTTTTGGAACAAACTCATGTACATCAGAAATGAGAAAAGCAAAAATCCAAATGCCAAAAAGGGGCATTTTAAAGAGTTTTAAGGATTACTGAAGAATTTCTTTTTTAGATTCACAGGTATCTTACCAGCAGTCAACAGCTAAAAAGCAATTACTGTAACCTTGGAACATACAGTGTTAGTTTGTATGCTTTTAATGTATTGTTTGTGAGTTCTTTATCAGTGATAAACAGATACAAATCTCAGTCATGAATCTTGTTAGGAACATACCCAGCTATTTTTGATATAATTGCTAAGAAAATGCTTTTATCTGGAGTTTTAAGAAATATCATTCTTTTTATGCGAATCTGGGATGATGACACTGCATGCTCCAAAGCAAATCCAAGAGAAAAAAGAACCAAGGAATTTCAAACCACAAAAGCATTTGGCTTTATGACTGAATCTATCCCTGATGTCAGTCCTAACCCTGGTAGGACTTGGAGTTTGCCATGAAGTTGTCAAGGGTTCATTTCTTTCTCTCCAAACCCAGAGGCCAAACAAGAAATGCCATTTTGTGATTCCAAAGTGACGTAGCTTCATTTTTCACAGATAAAATCGAACATTTAAGTTCTTTGGCATTTAAATCCTTTGCTGTCACTGAATATGAACAAAACTCATCCTGGCCGAAAAACAAAAGGTGTAGCCTTTCTTTAAATGAACAGTCCCCTTTATTGGTACATTTTCATTGGTAGAATTTGCTGAAAGATAAATGAACTTGTCAACATTAAGTTGCTCCTATTTTTTCCATGATGAGTTCTTCAGTGATCAGTCTTTTCCCAGAGAAGCTGAAGAAATGACCTTTTAATTTTTGTTCAAGTGCAGAACGCTAAATGAAAGTTACAGCATTCTGTACTCACCCTGAGTCTGCTGCTCCCAAGGCTTGAAACATGGCTTGGTGACACGACCCAGCCAAGTGTGGCATCCAAGTAACGATGTCTTTATTAAGGCAGAGGTGGATCTTCCACTTTGGACATATATTTTGGATTGATGATACCATTCCTCCAAAAACTCCCTTCAGGTTGCAAATATCTCATGTTGTTTTGCCATTTCTAAGCACGAATAAAGAAACAGTTTCTGACCGAATAGGAATTTGTAATTGTATTTGATTAGGACCTCAGTCATCATCCAAGCCCTGCTGCAGGGGAGACTTAAAACCTGATATTAAAAGAAATTGAGACAGAACTCAGCCTGGAGAAAAGAAGGTTGTGTGGTGGAGACCTCACAGCATATCCCAGGATCTGAAGGGGGTACAGGGAAGCTGGAGAAGAACTGTTCTTTAGGAAAGGGAGTGCCAGGACAAGGGGAAATGGCTTCTCACTTCAGATTTGATATCGGGGAGGAATTGTTCCCTGTGAGGGTGGGCAGGCCCTGGCACAGGGTACCCAGAGAAGCTGCAACTGGCCCTGGATCCTTGGGAGTGTCCAGGGCCAGGCTGGACAGGGATTGGAGCAGCCTGGGATGGTGGAATGTGTCCCTGTCCATGGCAGGGGGTGGCACTGGATGGGCTTTAAGGTCGTTCCAACCCAAACCCTTCCATGATTCAATGACCCTAAAATTCAGCACAGATTTAATTTTTGGCTCACCAGCCTTGTGCATAATGTCATGAATGACTGTAATGGGTGGTCAGAGATTTCCTTTCATGTATTTCTACGCTTTTCCAAGAAGAAAATTGTAGCAATGGAATGACAGGAATAATTTAAATAGGAGGTGGTTCAGTAGTACGCAATTCAAAGATTTTAATTTATGAAATAAAAACAATTTCAGGTGGAATCATGAGTGTTGGAGGGGGAGGAACAGAATTCAAATGAAGGAGTTGTATCGCATGATGACTGTGAATCGCTCATGATATCCAAACCTAAAAAATGCAAATGAATCCCAGGAGCTCTGTCGAACAATACCAAAGATGTGAAGACATGTAGTCAGTCCATATCAGCTTAATATGTGATGTAATTGTAGGGTGAGAAAAGAGCCTTTTAAAACAGAAACATGGTGAAAATACCAACGTTTTCCAATTGGTGTTGACTCCATTAAGGCTGTATGCCTTAGTAAACCTTGTGGCCATTTTTCTGCCTTGGGGCACTGGGAACCCACAGCAGCCTCCTGTGGAATATTTTAAAGAACTCCAGCACTTGAGAGTTCCTATCTTACAAAATTTTTTTCCTAACCTTGGTTTTACAAATGTCAGCTTAACAAAAATATATCCAATGAGTATTGGTCTTTCTTGCTGCATTTACTAATAGCAGATGTGCCTTTTCAATTGTATCACCTCCAATTGCTTCTGGCTGACAAGTAGCAGCACTCCAGAACTAAAAAAAAACCAAAACAATTAGAGAAACATGAAGTCATTATATCTGGCAGTGAAATAATTATGCGCAGCATGTTAAAAAATATCCTTTTTTATTCCTAGACAAGACTTGTTGCTTGATGATGGAAAGTGCTTCATGGTGCTTGAAGCAACAAAATTATCCCACCCTGCACCCTGCAGCCAGAAAGATGAAACAGACCTAAAATTCAAATGTCACCAACAGAATTGTCTCATTTGCTTTAGCAAACAACCTTTAAGATAATAGGGAAATAATGGTACTGAAAACAAAAAAAAGCTGCAGCTTGTTTTAGTGTTGCACTTGCATGCAGGGATCCCCTCAGTGACCCCATAGAGGAGTTATGGGTTTTCAGAAGCAAAAAATTAGACTTATTGCTTGGTAAAAGTGAATACAGAAGGACTTTGGGTACCCCAGAAGGTCAAGCTGACATTGTTTGCTCATTAAAAGTTAGAGACTAAAGACAAGGTAATTTTACTGTATTGGAACATTTGGTGTTAAAGATGTGGCAGGATAATTTGTGATCATGAAATATCCATGGTGATACAGAATGGAAAGTAGATCATAATAGCCTGTGAGATTAAGAATTGTCTGCAAATTGAATATGTAAAGGATATAGAACAACTGGTGAAAAGCACATTTAGGAAGTTATTTGCAACTTTATTTGTGATAATTTGGGAGATTGTGGCACTTTGGGGGTTTTGTGGTGGTTTTGTTGTTGTTAGGGACAAAGAACTCTGATCTTTGATTTGTTTCTCTGTTTATATAACCTAAAAATGTAATAACTATGGAATGATTGTTAGAGTGAATTGGGTGAAAGAATGGGAAGGACTACATCTAATTTCACACATACTGGATCATAGGTCATTAAATGAAATTTTTCCTGACTCATTCTATCTGAGGCCTTTAGAGGAAGTGAACTCTATTTAAAGGTGTATAAACCCAAACATATTATTTTATTTCTGGTGAGTTTTAATCCCAGTGACTTTCTGTATTTACAAAATTCATCTGGAAGGATCTATTTAGAAAATATCCAAGACCTTCCCAGAACTAACTGCAAACCCTAGTTTTATTTAAGCTGAGTTAACAATATATTAAGCTGAATATCAGCTATCAATATCACTAATACTGTTAGTAGAATATTCCTAATGAGCTCTGAAATGAATATTCTAATCCTGTTAAATTTGAATTAACTTTAGAAAGGATTTTGTGAAGTTAATAGGAGAGTTGACATTTCACTTCAAATAAAAGATGCTGGAGGTTCTTGGAGTTATCACTTCTTTCATTTTAGGAACAGAGCAGATATATTTCCATTGATGTCTGCAATCTGTAAAAGCTGGTGATGTTGCCTGGTTGAATCAGTCTTTAAAAAAGAAATCCCAGACTGATTCCACAATTCTCTTCTGTAAAATCCTTCATGAGGCTAAAAGATCTCTAGGATGGTAGTAATAATGGTATTAATGTAATAATTTAATCCTGTTCTTTTAAGATGTTTTTCTCTCTAGATTTGTATTTCACCTCTAAGGAAACACAGAAGTCTGTTACATATAATGCAGGGTCATTTAAGCAGAAAATTGTCTTAGACTGTTTAATTATTTAATTATTGCATACATTATCCTTGAGGAAACACTGCTGAGGAGAAAAATCAGTGAAGGAATCAGAAGCTTTTTTTACTTGAACTCAATTCTTAAACAACAATGCCAACTGTTTTTCTTGAATTGAGGAATGAAAATGAAGATGAAAATGGTAGATGAAAACACATGCAAATGTAGATAAGATTCACATTTTAGCATTTGATATTTGGTTAGCTTGGTAACACATGTAAATAAAACTCACATGCATTTAGAATTGTAGAAAGAGGCACCTCAATGAAAGATCTGCTGCTCTGTGCAGCAAGCCAAAATCAAAGAGAGATGTTTGACTTTATTGATCTGTTCCTTCTGTAGAAGACAACTCCAGAACCTCCCTTATAACCTCTCCCAAGAATTCATGGGTCTGATATTGTGTGATTTTTTTTTCCTTCCAGTGGAGCTAATGCCCTGGTCCCAGCCAGCATGCAGAACCTGCACTGGGCTTTGACACCCTGAGCTGGGTACTCCCTGCCATCTCCTGTCTCCTTCCCTCCAGGTAAAGCTCTCTGCAAGCTCTGTTGGACAGCACCAGCACGCTTCAACACCAGCTGATGATTCCCCTGCTGTCACAGGATTCCTCTGAGGAGCTGCAGAGCTTCAGCAGGGAGAGGAGTGCAGGGGATTTACCCGCTGTGTGCAGGCTGAGCCTTGCCAGAGGAGGCTTTGTGCCTCTAGTGGGGTTTGATTAGAGAAAAGGAACGCAGTTACCCAGTGGCAGAGCACTGTCCTGGCTACTGCAGCTAGAGATGGGCTGGGATAGGAGTGCTCCTTCCCCAGCACCATTTATTATCCCTCCTTGAGAGGTGTGCCGGGCTTCAGGTGTGTGTAAAAGACACTGCTGTCTGAGCAAGAGGGAAAACAATGACGCTGCTACAGTGGTGACTTTGGAGAAAAGCAGGAACAGACATGCAAGCCATACCTCGAAGAAGGTAGAAAATCTGGTTTGATGGGCCCAGAGTGGCTGAGGTCTCTGTGTTCCAGCACAGAAAGTCTCTTGAGGTTGTTGAAAAGGGAGAAGGCCTGGATCAAAGACTCCAGGATGCAAGGATACAGTGCATTGAGGGGAGATTCCCAGCAAACTCCTTTCACTGCTGTTCAGTGTTTCTCTGAGTTGTCTCTACTTTTGAAGGAACACAATTGTCTTAGTTTGTAGCCTAATGAAACCTGGCACTGGAGTTAACAAAGCTGTGGTGGTATTTTGGGAATCTTACTTGAAGTATAATGTTTCATTAATTTCAAAGCCTTTCCCAGCTCAGGGTTGTGTTGTAGCTGGTGTGCTTTAAGCATGTATGTTGGGATTACCATCACACCATCTTCTGGGGCTCTGCTCCTGAAGGTGGAAGGCTGGGTAAGAAATGGGTACTAAAATTGGTCTTCTGTCCAGCTGGTTATAAATCAGAGTGTCCTGTGTATGGTCTCACTGGAAAGGAATGAGTACTCACTGCCACTACTTTAAAAAGTGCTTTGGAACATAGACAGCAGCTAATCTTAGAAAGGACTGCACATATGTAATATTTGGGCAAGAGGAAAATAACTTCCAAATTTATGAGAGTATTTTTACCTGTCCCTGTCAAGGTTGGTTGCCTGGTGCTCTTTCCTTGCACAGAGAGATGCTACCCCAACTGCAAATATTCCAAAGAGGATTAAAGTCACCCTGGAACAGAAGTGGCTCTCACCAGTTAAGCTTGGAGCACTGATTTTCCCCCACCACAATGGGCTCTGCTTGCCCTTGGAATTTCTGTGCATTACCACAGAATGGGTTGGATTGGAAAGGACCTTGAAAATCAGCTGGTTCCACCCTCTGACATGAGTGGCTTCACTGGCACCACTTTACATAAGTGGTCTTGTTTGCAGCTCATTGAAAGGGCTCATTCAATTGTCCACCTTCAGACAATCAGTCACTCTGTGTGTCATCCTGCACAGCAAATACCTGCAGCAATTACAATGCTAGTCCAGTGAGTTACACAAAAAACACCCACGGTTAAAAATGAAAATGCTTTTTAGGGCAAACACACAGACATCAGCTCATGCTTAGGGGAACCTATGGGATGACCAATGAGGAAATACATGAAGTGATACAAAAAGCATTAAGTTCTGCTTTATTTTACTGGCAAAAGAGCTCTAGTCAAAGGGAAAATGCTCTTAAATGTATCTCTGCAGTTTCTTCAAATGCAGCCTGGCTTTTCTCCTAGGGCTCCTGTACTGACATTTATTGTGACAGAGGCATCAATGGGACCATAGCTGTCCCCAGGGATGATGGACAGCCGAGAAATTGTGGCTTGTGCTTTGGTGCTATTAGTGCACTTTCTAAGATAAAAAGCAGCATATTTTCATTTCTTGTCTTGGTCTAGAGAGGAACAGAGCAGCACTTACAGGTCTGGTAATGTGCAGGGCTCGCAGGAGTGCCCAAATGCTTCAGTATATCAAACCTCTCCTGTTTACTGCTCCTTTGTATCTTACACTTGAAATGCTTCCCAGAGCTGTGGGGTAAATACAGAACTTGTAAGAATGTCTTTTAAAATAAAAGTGCTGTTTGGACTGCCTGTGCCTGGGGACAGTGGGGGACTGGAGGCTTCCATTAGAGACTCCCCTATGGTGTGGGGACAACCCAGTGGGGCAAGGGGAAGGTGTGGAGAGGAAAGAACTTAAGAGTGGGGCTGTTGTGGGGTGCCTATTGTCCCCTTTCTCCATCCCTGCACTGTTGGGATGGGAGGGGAGTCAAGGAGGGAGGTGTGAAAATGAGCCTGGGGTAGGGGGCAGGTAAAGGGATTTGTTTCTCATCGTTGACCTCTGTAACCATTGGAAATAAACCAATTATTACCCAGTCAAGTCAGTTTTGCCCATGACAGTGCTTGGTAAGAGATCAGGAAATGTTCTCCATGCTTTTAACTTGACCCACAAGTTAATTTTGTCCCCATCTCCTGCTGATGGCCAAGATCGACTCACCAAGAACAACCAGCTTACAGAACTCGTGCAGTTTGCAAAGGGAAAACCAAAACTACCCACAGCTCTCTCACAGGGCAGGATGGATGTCATGAAGGCATTTTATCAATGCTTTCAAACACCTGTGTCTGCTGGTGTTTATGAAGGGAGTGGAAACGGCTCAGTATCTACTGCTGTGAAATGAGCATGAATTTCAGTGACAAGACTTGAATGAAAATGCTTTAATGTGGATCTTCACCTTGGTTGTGCACAGTGAAACCTGAGATGGTCAGTAAGAATCCTGTCACGTGAAGAGCTTTAATTCAGAGAGAGAAAATTTGTGAAATGAACATCGACAGTGCCATGTTCCTGTGCTATGGTACCCTACAGGCGGGGAATCAGAAGAATTGACAGATTATGGGCTGGGCTAATTAAGACAAGATCTCAGATGTTCTCAGTCTAAAACTGGGGACTCAGCTAATGTGGCTCGGGAACTAAATCTGAAAGCAACTATGTATGACAATCAATTAGTGACTAATGAAATTATTTCCTCAATTACACTGGGAGTGGATGATGGAGCCAAGGCAGAAGCCACACTACAGGAGGGCGGAAAAGAACTAACTCATTTGCCAAATATAGGCAAGACATCTCACAACCTGTATAGAAATAAGGATGATTTTCCTGTGCTTGATCAAAGGTAAAACAGCGCGTTAAAAAAAGCCTGATGTAATTTAAAAATCTTTTTGATGTGAATATGAAGCTGTGGTTTGATAGCTGTTCCTCCACTCACAGGGCACAGATGGCTATTCCATAGTAAATGGGATGCAATTAGTGACTGTCCACAGCTGAAGACAGTAGAGAGAAGGACCTGTGAGGCTTTTCTGATTTTAGCTGCATCTGGACCAATATTCTCCTGTGTCTTGCTGACCCAGTTCCCCACAAAGGAACCAGATCTTGCACTCACTGTTGTGTTTCTCTTACGTCTCTTTGGCAAGGACCACATGAAGTTTTCCCTTGTCCTGTAGCCTGGGGAATTGTCTGTTTTCTATGACCAAACAGAAATTTAATCTGGTAAGCTTTTGTTATGTCAGGACCCTGGGACCTGATGACACCTGTGATATTTTCTGGTCTCCTGAAGGAGATTTGGAGAGCATTTTTTTACCCATTGTAGGGATGTTCGAGGCACATTCTGCAAATCTTTCTGCACTGAATGTCTGTTACATGGTTTTAATGGATCTTACAACCATTTGCAGTCATAAACATTCAGTTTATCCTGAGCTGTGCTAATACTCACCATGATTTAATCTATATAAATCAAGTAAATATCGATTTAATAATTTTTCAGGGGTATTCCTTGTATGGAAAAGTCATTATGAATTTAATATGTTCTAAGACTGGCAATTTGGCTTTATAAATTGCAGATTGTTTTTTGTCTCAGCTTTATGGTTGGCTCAGAGCAATGTGAGACTCTACTACCCATCCCTCTATTGTTGTTTTTTTGCACATCTCACCAGCATGATTTGTGGTTTGGGGCACAGAGATGTTCCTGGTTTGTCTGATACCTACAGTTTCTATATTGTGTGGCTGATTCATAGTGTTACACAATGCAAGATACAGTGGTTTGTGTTGACTGACTCTCAGCTGCCCTAATGCATTTAGTTTAGACTTATCCATCTACCAGTCTGTGCAGGATATGGCATCTGCTCCCTTGAATTTAGTTATTCTTTGTCTGATTTATAACACAGGCCTGAAATAAATTAGCACAGTGGAAGTGCACTGAACTACAGATTAAGAGCTGGAATGAAGGGGAAAGGCAGGGACTTCATCAACCAGATTTATGGGATCAAACTCTTTTCGGTTTTGATTCTATAACAGAAGTTAACAAAAAGGTATCTTAAGTGCTAACTTTATAACATATTTCAGCAAAGTCTTTCCTAACTCCACTAATCTCATATAATTAATCTAATCTGTGTTTTTTAATAAATATCCTGCAACTGCAGCAACTTCTGCTGAAAGCAGAGACTGTTTCATCGTGTTCAAGTCCAGTGCATTGGCGTGTTTATTAAATCTGTTGGTATTTTCTTCACTGAGACTTTTGTAAAATGCTTTTTTATGTTGATTTAAGACCTCAGAGGCAGTGAAAGTCCTGAAGCCTCTTCCTGCTGTCCTCTTCCCTCAGGTAGAGTCACTCTTTAGGCAGTGGTCAAGTATTGCAGTGTCTGTTTAGTTCTTAATCTGCATTCACAAACCAGGCACTGAGCTTCATTTTGTCCCTTAACAGGACCACTATAGGCTGTGCATGGCCCTGATGGCACAGCAAAAAGGGAAAAATAAATATTTGTGGAGCTAAATGGGGGTGGGAGTCCATACCCATGCCAGCACTTAGGACCCCAAAATTAGAAGGCAAGGATTGAAAAGTTACAAACCCAGGAGAAGCTGAAGGTCTGATCTGTAACCTGGAATGACAAAAAATGCCTTTCTGAGGGGATGATCTCAAAGAGCTTGTGTTGAGTAGAGTGGTTGTGAGCTTGCTAAGAAACATCAGTGCCCCAGGCTGGGTTTAGGGAGGGTGCTCAGCAGGAGAGTGGGATTCCTGCAGGAGACACAGACTGGTGTTAGGAAGTGCAGCCTGACTTCATTCAGCAAGATCAGTTAGAGACAAAACCAGATAAATTAAAAAAACTCTAGTAAGCAGGACACCTTTGGAACAAAAAAAGGATAGACTTCAGAGAAACAAGATTGATGGGACAAGAGATTCTTCACATTCCATTTCTTCCCATAGGTGTCAGTAATTTGGCAATTTTTTATGGTGATGAATCTCTCTTGCTAATTATTAAAATTATTGTCAGAAATAATTTCAATTCTAGGTTTATGAAGAGACTGTGGTGAATTCAGGATGCTCAAGCTCTCAGAATTGAATTAATTTGTGTTTATTTAACTCTCAGGTTTGACTTAATTTGTGTCAGAAGTTGGATTCTAGAAAGCACTTATTAAAAATGAGTGAGAAATAATTTCTGTTTGTTTTTGTCAAATATATTTTACATAAAAGAAATCTAATTTTAGTAAATTTATTAGTGTCTCTTTGCAGAAAAGCAATGGATTGAGAGTTGATGAAAATTGTTACAATTGTTTAAAAGGTTAAAAACTATAACATTTATAGACAAACGGCTCTATTGGTGTGGCAAGTTTTTATTAACAGCCCCATATATACCGTGTATAACCAGGGAGACTAAAAGCCTGCATTTCCAAAGTTTTAGAAGCTGCTCTGTGATTTTGACTGAATGAATTTCCTGTACTTTCAGGAGTTGCTGGTTAAGGGAAGCTGTGGCAATGACCCTTTGCAGAGTGGTTTTTTTCTCTGTCATATTTAACCCTGTCACGTTTAGGAGAGCCAAGAGAAGAAAGTCCAGGCAGTTCTGTACAACACCTCAGTGCAGGCAGTGATCTTATTTAATGCAGGTCACAGTACCTGTCCTCATGGTCACTGAAAGACCAGAATAAGTGCTGTGTCTCTGCCAGAAATTCTATTTTTTCTAGCAACTGCCCATTGTAGCACTTAGGAAAACACACCTGAAGTTTAAAAAACAGATGAGAGGATGAGTTTTGATGGTGTCTCTCCATGAAGCTGGCCTTGGACAGGCCCCATGAGCTGAGAGTGCCTGGCCTTAGATAAATCCCTGTGCTGGTGTGGCCCAGCAGTGATGTTGCACTGTCTCCCACAGAAGCACACCACAAGAACCCAGAAAAAGCTATGAAAACTGGGTTTGAAACTGGCTGGGTGTTTTTCCCTTCCTTAAGGAACTGGTATATGCTCATTTTCCTCTTACCAAGTCCATTTGTGGTTGTGCTGGACCACGTGAGCTGTTTCAGATGTGTTCATGGAAACCTAAAGCTCCCAAGAAATGGGTTTGCATCTCCCTTGTTTGTAATCCTGCAGAGCTCCAAAATGGTTATGAATTGAGGGGCATTTCCTGTGCATCCCAGTGTGGGCATGGGAGCTGCCTGCTACATATTTAAATGTTATTGCTTCTTTGGCATCTCCTTTGACATGAAATGCTTTAGGTTAATAATTACTTTTTTTTTTTTTTTTAATAGCCTAGGAAGAAAAACAACTTTTGAAGGTAATTTATTTAATCCATAAAAAAAAAAAAAGAAAAGGAATTTGCTTTGAAATAAAAATTATCTTGTTACAGCATGAGGAGTCCATATTCCAGATTATTTCCAATTGTTGTTCTTTGAAATGTTTAATGAAAAGCTTTCTTGGATAAAGAAAATGCTGTGGGGATTTCAGTGACAAATGGGGCACTGCAGTCTGTTCCATGGTGGGGTGCACTGAGAGATCAGGAGCCTGCAGAGGAATTGCTGTTGTAATGCAAGGAAAAAAGGAGGTAGTTTCCACAAATTAAAAACGTAGAGCAGAGTGGTACAATAAAAAGGACGGCAGCACCCAGAACATGTCAGATATCATGTTTTGGACCTAGAGCCTGAAAGGAAAAAGAGAACACATGACAGAGCCACCACTGGTTAGCAGTGCACACAGTAAAGACTGGTGATTTGGGAAAGAACATTTTGGGAAAGAACATTTGATTCCAACTTTCCCTTATTACTGTATTGAATTAACATAACCTTACAGTCATTATAGTCTTTTTTCTACAAGTGGTAATACCCAGTTGATATACTTCAGTGTGTGTATGTGTTGATGTATTGCTCTGTGTTTCATTTTATTTTAAAACCAAAACAAAACAGGAAAAAGCTTTGCTTGACTTAAATGACTAATTTGTCCCGTAACGAGTTTTTTTTCTAATTAAAAACTTTCTTGGGGAAAAAAAAATGCACAACAAAATTTTTGAATCAGCACTATGACTATAATATTAAAGGACTAAGTAGAAACTATAAACATAAAGATGAGCAGTCTCTACCCAGCAGGGTGCCTAATGTGAGAAATGGAAACACAGCTACCAAGAAGTAATTAGTATTATGAGATGTATAGAATTTGAGTCATATAAAATTATCGAATCATAGAATCATGGAATGGTTTGGTTTGAAAGGACCCAAAAGGTCATCTTGTCTCACCTCCTGCCATGGGCAGGGACACCTCTCGCTGTCCCAGGCTGCTCCAAGCCCCAAAGTCCAACCTGGCCTTGGACACTGCCATGGATCCAGGGCACCCTGTGCCAGGGCCTGCCCACCCTGCCAGGGAACAATTCCTGCCCAATATCCCACCCAGCCCTGCCCTCTGGTTGGTTGAAAATATGGATAAATTCTTAATATATTTTTTTTGAGTCCAGTAGTGTTGCCATTGCCTGAAGTGCTGCTGGAGATGAACTCTTTCAGAACAAATGCCTCCAATAACATAATTGAGTACATTCAGAGTAACTTTACTGTGTGCAAAACTCCCATAAATAGTGTTGAGTTGGTTCTGAGCTGCCCCTTACCTGCCTTTCCTGGGAGGAGCTGATGGATATACAAGAGGGCAGAAAGCACTCTGGGAATGTGTTGGGGTGATGGCAGTGAATGGTTGGTTTGCAGAAAATGCTATGGATGTTTGACTGGGTCTGTAACACATGGTTTTGACAAAGTGCCGTGGTTTTCCTGCAGAGCTGGCTCCATAATCTGTGACTTTCCCTTAATTTCTAGATGTAGCTTTCTAGAGAGCAATAAAGGGCTTTTTTTTCGGTGAAAACACTTCAAGTCCTACTTTATGGTCTGAGTCATAGCATAGTGTTGATTCCATTATTTCCAGTTGTGTGACTTGCTTTCATGCAGCTTTATTTATAAAATCAATGTCCTGTAATTATAAACGGCATTGAGGCAATGCTTCCACAATATCCACTTTGCCTGCATTGTGCCTCCTCTGGCCATTGAATTAACCACAGAATTCTGTGAGAATTCTCAGAAATATTTTCCATGTTCTCATAAAATGAGTGACAGGTTTTGTATGTTTTAATTTAAACAGTTTTTTAAACCCAGTGTCATTTAATTGTTCTCCTTTTGCAGTTTCAATTAAAAAAAGAGAATGGGGATTCCTAAATTAAGGAAGCTAATTTCTTTTTGCCTTTAACATTTAGCTATGAGGAATGAAAGAAACACAGATTTGGAGGGTTTTCTTTAAGGAAAAAAAGAACAGTGAAACGTAGCAGCATGGTAATTATACTAATTACAAAGTGGAGAAAAGAAATGCGTCAAATTAGTCTCAATTGCATGAATTTGATTTTGTCATTTGTGTAAAAGAGTGTAATAGTGGAAGGGGTATCCTGCAACAGTATTCTCTTCAGTCTGCCACTGGGAAACAAAGCTGGAGCTCTCCAGGAGACCTGGGTCAGGACTTCTGTTGCCCTAATTTTTCCAAGTTTCCTGAGGCACTTTCTAACTTGTTGTTTTTCACTGTTCCTAGTTTCTTTCTCACTTACACGGTGTCTTTATCAAAAGTCTGTTTTGATAAGACAAGATTGTTGTTCATACTTTCTCTTGGTGTGGAAAACAACTGATGGGCAGTTGTCTTGACCAACGGGATGGGAGAGGTGTCAACCTTCTTCTCCAATCCCTGGTCTGTGTGGAAATACTATAAATATGGAGTCAGATGTTGTAATAAATAGTTTTCAGCCTTCTCAAGAAAAAGTGTCCTTGTGTGTCCTTGCGTGTCCCACAGCAACAGATTTCCCTCTCTGAGATACCCCTGGATGAGTTTTGTGTGTGATTGATAGAAGGGGAGTTACAAAGAAATGCCTTCCAACACCTTTTTTCCCCTCTGCACTTTTCTGCAGTGCTCTGCACACCTGGGCAACGTGCAGGCCCCACATTTAGGTCCTGCCAGAGCTCCCACCAAAATATGGTCACGATGTACGTATAAAAAAGGCTTGAACAGGGCAGTTGTTGTGGAATAAAAAATGTTTCAATGCATGACTGAATGATTCATAGTCCAGTAATGCTGGCAGCAAAATATGATTGCTGAGGGGATGTTATGGATTTGATTCTATACTTATTAAGGTAGCAGCAACATAGCATTAGGTGCCTCATATGTCTGTAATTAACTTTTAGGCTGGTTTGTGTTACACTTTCTATGATTTGTGTGGGATGTAGATGGTTCTGTTACTCTGGAGATGTTCTGATCAATGCAGGTAAAGCTGGTGGTGGCTGAGGATATCAGGTAGTTCAGCCCCCTGCCTTAGCAGGAGCAATTAGACCTCAGCCATGCCTGGCAGTTAATTAGCTTGCCTGTTCTTCAAACCCTCCTGTGGCAGAGATTCCTTGGCAATTGATTTCTGTGCTGAGCCACCTTGACATATAGAAAGATTTCACTAACATCTGAACAAAATTTTCCTTGCTGCAGTTTAACCCTTCTTGTCCTGTCATGTGATGAATAGTTTTGTCCCCTTCCCTTGACAACAATTTTCCATAATGGAAAATTGTTATCGAGAAGGCTTCACAGCATTTTAATTTAAAAAAAAAAAAAAAAAAATCCACAAAATCTTCAGTCTTTCCTTATGGGTCAAATTTTTTAACTCACTGAGTCATTCTGTTGCTTTTCTCTTGGTGTTTTACAAGTGACTGGAGTTACTGGCCTGTTGGGAAGTCTTAGTGAAGCCACAGCAGTTCACACTTAATGGAATCCTGCACTCATGGAATAGTTTGCTCTGGGAAGGACCTTAAAGCCCACCCCATTCCACCCTCTGCCATGGGCAAGGACACTTTTCACCATCCCAGGCTCATCCTCATCCCAACCAGGCCCCAAGCCTCATCCCACCTGGCCTTGGACACTTCCAGTGATCCAGAGGCAGCCGCAGCTTCTCTGGGCACCCTGTGCCAGGGTTTCCCAAGCCTCACAGGGAGGAGTTTTTTCCTGATATCTCACCTAAATCTGCCCACCTCCAGGATTTCCTGCTTGTCTTGTCATTACTTGCTCTTGTGAAAAGCTCCTCTCCAGCTGTCTCCAGCTTTGTGGGAAGTCCAGGAGCAGGGACATCCACCTGTGCCAGGGCAAGGACAGGCAGCACAGGTGGGTGCTGGCCCAAGGGGCTGTTTGCTGGCAGGACAAGGCAGGAGGGGCAGCTCACAGCACTCCTGTGTCCAGCCATGGACAGCAGCTTCCCTTTTTGGGAAGGCCACATACCCCCTTATCCAAACCACTCTGCAGCTTAAGCATGAAATGTACTCTGAGAGGGGGGGAAATTTCCCCTGAGAAAACCATGGGTCTGTAATTTCCATCAGTTAATGTGACAAGTACAAATCAATCCACAAAGTCTATATTTTTAAAGTATTCCTGGTTTATTATTTTCTAAAGTTAGGGCATATTTTAAAAGCATTAGTTAAGACAAAATATTGGCAGTTGGGAAACGCCAATTGCAGATTCTTTCATGCACATGAAAAGCAGTGAAGCATCAATATTATTTCAGTAGAACTTTGATACAGAGAGGTCTTGGTTTTCTAGCATTGGTTGGGTTGGTGCCCGTTCCTTCTGAGCTCCTGTGTTCAGAAACCAGGATCTTTCTTTCCCTGTGTCCTGAGCAGAGGTTTTCCAGTAACCTGCTGGAGGCCCTCTGAGGTCAGTGGTGATGAGTTCTCGTGGTACATTGTGCCCCATCTACTGCTGCTTTCGTGAGTCAGCTTCAGACCATTTGTTTCATTTGGAATTGAACAATCCTTGCACACAGCAGGAACAGATGAGTAGCCTTGACAATCCCTCTCTTATGTCTTTAGCCATTTCTTAAGAATAAAAAGTAGATTAAAACCAATTCAGTGGCTGAAGGGAGGACTATCTTCTTTGCAGGGTTTGTTTACAAAACATATTTTTCCAACTTTGCTAACCATTACCCTGAAAGCAGGAGAAATTCAGACTGGGACAATTACAGCCCAGGTTACTGATCAGCTGTTCTCAGAAGTTTGCTGCAAACACAGCCACAGGCTGCTTGCCTCAGCAGGCAGACCAGGAAAGGCAGAATTTTGATTAAAGATGTTGGTTTCTGTGTTTTCCAGGGCTATGCAGTTTTTCAAACTGGTCAGTCAGCATCTGAAGAGTCAATGTGCAGTAAGGTTCCTCTCAGCTTCCCCAAAATCTGTGCTGGCAGTTGTGTACTTTGTTGTAGAAATGCTCTTAGGGAAATTAATAAAGGTTGGGGAAAATCAGAACCAAAAAGCCTAATCCTCAGTGAAATAAGAGGGCTAAGCACTGTCTCACTATACACATAATTAGATACGCCCAAAGACAAGGTTAATTTTTTTCATTTTAAATAGATCCCAGATTATCCTGCTTTATTCATCCCTCTGACACTTCATAATAGCAAATAAATGAACAATCCACGTTCCGGGCTCCTCAATCCATCCTTACCTATGCACATTTTCCAGCACCTCAGCATAATCCAGCACCCTAAATCTGTTTTGCTGGGTGAGTGCAGGAGCTGATGTGGCCCATTTCTGCAGGAATTGAGCTCTCCCCTGATTTTATTGTTCTGTGTCACAGCCTTAATGTTTTTTTAATGGGGTTTTCAGAGGGTGAGCACCGTGAGCCCTGCTCTGCTGGAATGGGAAGTGCCTGCTCCGTGGAAGCAGGGTAGAAAACTAAAGGGGATATTAATGTAGGGGGGGAAGCTTGTTGATGACACAATAATGGTTTCTGTTCTCAGGCATGACTGCTGCCAGTTTAGCAGTGATTTAAGCTGGAATTTTTTTCCATAATGTCCACACCAATCGGGTGGTCTGCAGGAAGTACTTGGAAGAAAGTAATTCCAGAAATAAACTGTGAAGCAGTATATAAATAACCAAAATCACTGCATAACTCATGAGTCATTCAGATGATCCCTTTCATCTCGCTGCATGTTTTCCCACTTGGTTTTCATTGATAGGAAAATCAATGCTTCTTCTATTGACTCCTGATCTAGAATATTTCACAGGAAGGCCTTAGAGAACAAATCTGCTTTTAAATAATGTGTCTGTTTTATTTAGCCCCCTGACCAGCAAACAACTTTCATTTTGACAACTCAAATCTTTAAAGTTCTATGTGTTGCCATATCTGGTTGAATAAATCTTTAACACAGAATCAGTTCCTTTGGTTTGCCTTTTTCCTTGCTTTTCTTTCCTCACTTTTGCAAAAAGTCTTCTTCCCATTTTAGTTGTCTTGGTTTGCTGAGTGCAATACCTGAGCCCTTATGCTTGTAACAGGGTCCAAAAAACTTAAAACCACTTTACATTGGCTATATTTTGCACAGAGACATGTGGAAGATAGATTTTCAGCAGCAGGTAAGGATTACTATTTCAGGGCACAACTGTCTGACAGAAGCAGAAACCTGTGGTACAAAGAATGAGGTGAGAGAGCAAAACAGATTGTTGGGTATGGTTCCATGTGATTGCACTTTAGGAAATCACTGCTCAAGTAGACCTGCAAAACTGAAATCATGGGTTGATTAATCAAGGCCATCACACAGAGGTAGAGACATATCCATTATTCTGATACAAGCCTTGACTGGGTTTGGTAAGCCTGACATGGCACTGATGTGCTTGGACTGTTGTTTGTAATGAGGGATCACTTCCTCCTGAATCCCAAACTAACCATGTATCAGGTGACATCAACTCCATTGTAAATAATTGAGAAAGACCTAGGGGGATTCAAAACACAATTATCAAAAATGTGCCTCAATAAATGAAGCAACCTTAAAAAGCTACATATGCCTTCGTTTATGTTTTTAACACTCATCAATTACATAGAAAAAACACATCTACTCAATACTATACTAATTTCTACTTGTGTTACTTCTTAAATGTTAATTAGGCACACTAGATCTGCTGTTGCTCTTTTATTGATGAGGAGAAAGAGGTTCTCTGACGGGGCACTTCTTTCTCCCCCCAGAAGGAATCCTGAGAGAGGGGAGACAATAAGAGAAGCAGCACTGCAGAGGAGAGCGAATGAAATGTTATGCATGTGGTTTGTAGGCAGGATGCAGTGTTTGGATGGATTGCAGCAGGAGAGGCTGGCATTAGAGACACCAATGAGAATGGGATGCGACCCCAAGAAGGCAGAGAGCAGGGAGAACACCTTCAGGCAGGGATGTGGACAGGATCACATCCTAAGATCAGCTTTCTGGCTTTCAGCGGCAGTTCTGTGACTGAAGTGTTTGGATTGTGACTGCTATAGGACCTATGCAGAGAATGAGCAAGTGGTATTTATCTCTTTGCATCAATTCCAGCAAGAGTCTGGATGCCTGGTTTAAACTGGTTGATTAGAGGTGAATCCTCATTTCAGATAATCCTTCAAGAGAGCTGATTCCCGTAGTGTCCGGTCTCCCAGCACTGTGGGAAAGCATTTTTCCTGAGGCTCAGCTATGGGTTAGAGTGGCCTCTTGTCTAAGCCTCTCCCAGGTGCTTCCTGCACTCCCAGCCCTACCAGCTCACTGTCAGCTGCTCCCACTGGAGCACTTCGGCACTGCTCTGACCCCCAGCCCTTCAGCAGGGATGCAAAAGGAGGGTGCAGCATCTCAGCTCGGCTCCCCACACACTGAGGGGAAGGGAAGATAAGCAAAGCTCCACAGTCACCTCTGCTTCTCCTTTATTAGTTCCACAGAATAGAGTAGAACATTATTTTTTAGGGGAAATAAATAAATTTCCACAAGTTGTCATGGAACTCCACATCATCTCCTAGCTGTCCCTCTGCTGCTTCTGGGGATCTGCTTTGTTTCTGCCTTCCTCTTCCTGGATTCCCTCTCTCTAATGTTCTCATAGATTGTGTTTGCAAGCTACTCATGCAGCTGTTGGATCAAACTGACCCTCTTCCCCAACTCTGTAGGTGAATTTATCCCACTTTACTGCAGCCAGTGCACAGTCAGATGCTTGCTCTGGCCCAGCAGCCTGCATTCCCTGAAAATCAGCAGCACAGATATCACATTGTCTGATTTCTGCTCTGACCTGGAGAGCTGGGGTTGTCTGCAAGCCTGGAGAGGAGAAGTTTGAGACTGACCTAACTGAGACTTTCCAGCACCTGAAGGAGCTACAAGGAAGATGGAAGAGAATCTCTACAAGGGATGGTGTGACACGACAAAGACGACAAAGAGCTTCCCACTGCCTGAGGGTGAGATTAAATGAGATATTAGGAAGAAACATGATCTAGTAGAAGGTGTCCCTACACTCAACAGGAATGAGATGATCTTTAAGGTCCCTTCCAACCCAAACCATCCTGTGACTCTGTGATTCTATGGCTCTTACACGGCCAAGGAGTTGAGGGCTGTACCCTATGTGTTGAGCCTTCAGGAAGGGACTGTATGGAATCCTTTGCCTCTCCTCTCATAAGGAGAGGAGGGCAGGTCCAGTGCAGACAAGCAGTTGTGGAAAATGTCCTTCTCCTCTTCTGTCCCAATCACAGAGACATCTCAAGTTCCTGTCATGAACGAACAGCCACCAATGCTCAGGACCAGACAGCCTCAGGGGGCTGCAGGGGAGGGGCATGAAAACCGCTTTTTTCCCCTCTCTCTTACGTTTTCTGATCTCCTCTTTGATGCAGGTCTCAGAATATTTGTGAAGGGACTTGCTTTCAGGGTTCCCTGTTGGAAAGGCATTCATTGTGCCCACAGGCACAGCAGAACATTGTTAATTGTCTCCAGTGACCCACAGCAACACTGCCAAAGGTGACACCATTTGTGTTTCTGCTGCACTACACTTCAAAGGCCTGCTCAGAGAATTTGCTTTCAACTCATATGATGGACAAAACATTCTCAGATGAGTTTTTCCTCACTCTGGGTTTTCAAAACTGGGCATGCACATAATAGTCAGCCCAAAGAAGTTACATAGACCCTGTGGTAGATGTTTGTTATCAAATATTACCAAGGTACCACAGCTCCTTCTGGTGTGCCATGATGTACCAAAATTTGCCTGGGCCGAAATCATAAAATCAGATTTCTAAATGCACATAGTTTCTATGTGCATTATGAATCAGTTTTATTTTGTTCTTGATGTCGTCCTGCTGCAAAACACAAAGAAAGCGCTCAATAAATGAAATTGAATCTGTCTGATTCCAAAAATCTGAGTAATACTAGAGGTCTTCAGCTTGAATATATCTATTTCTGCTAGAAAGGTTTTCCAAGCCTTCTTCCCCCAATAAATCCTGACTGTTATTTTAGCACAGATAATACTCTCAAAATCGGATTGCTAGAAAAATCCAGTAGATGGGTATGACAAACTCAATGTACTTCAAGATATCATTTTTTACCCAGCAAAAACAAATATCCAGCACAGTGCATGTCACCCAAAGGGCAAGAGGAAGGAATTATGTCTCATGAAGGAAAAATCTACCTTCAGCAAGCCCATACATTCCTTAGTGGCATCACTTGCCTTTGTAAATTTGGACTTGGGGGATCATAAAACTCTGATCTGTGCAGAGTGAATTTTCTAACGAGAAGAACAGCATTCAAATTCTGAGTATTTTCACCAGTATGTGTAATAATATATCACTTGTAATGTTTAAATGACTTGGTAAGAAATAACAGGAGGAGGATTAGCTTCTAAGTTTGCCAGAAATGTATTCCAAGTAAACACCAGGAGAGAAAGGGGGGAAAAAAATTGAATTTGGTGTTTTGCTACAGCAAATGTGCAGTGAGTTCCATCAGATTTACAAGTTACTCTTCTGTTCTGGGAGCAGAACTGTTAATCTTATGAAGGCAGGAGATTAGGTAACACAAAAGCATTTTCTGAGCAACTTCAGGTGCACATTCAGGGACACTCTGCAGTGTTGTGTTTCTTTTTTTCAGCAAAATTTTGTTCTGAAGTAAGTTTCTAATTATTTCTTACTTCTCATGCGTGTGTATTAAGACCACAGTAAACTGGGAATTCTTCCATCATAAAGGTTACCGTTCCCTTTACTAGCATATTCTTCAGTGTCTTCATTATTTGAAACTGAGAGTATTTTTTGAAGGAAAAAAAATTCTCTAGCTTCTCAAAATGTGTCCAAAATCTGGGTTTTATAACCTTAATTTTATTACACTATTTTTTTGCAGTTTAGGAAGAAAAAAGTCAGTGTCATATAAGTTATCAGATGTCATCTGGCTAAATCCCCTTGCAGACTGAAGGCTAAATATGAAGGAGGCAAACGAAAGGGTGGAATTCTAGTGTACATGTTTCCCTTTTCAAGATACCTTTTCTGATGAGAATACACTCGTTTGAGCTGGAATTAAAGGTCCCTGTTGCTTTGTTTCCCAGTTATCTGCTCTCAGAGCACGATGAGACTGTGCAAGGATGAGTGACTTATCCTCAGTTGGATTGGAGATAATAAAGGCAAAAAGGGTTGTTGTTATCTTATTAAAACATTTCTGTTACTGGGCTGTAGAGCAAATGCAGGACAATAATTGGTGGTAAGCAAAATTCACTACTTGCTGAGGGTGTTTTCTGAGAACTTCTCTGTGGTCAGAGAGGCCAAACTGGGCCTGGATTCCTCTTGATGTATATAATGCACCTTCTGACAGTCAGTGCTCATTATGGAATATAAGAGCCTTTTAATTTATAAAATCCTAACTGAGAAATTTCTGAGTCCAAATGTGACATTTTGAGGAGCACTGACAGAAGAATCATCTGTAAGAATATATTAGTATTATATTATATAATGTTATATAATGTTAAGTAGAAAAAGAAAGGGCAAAAAGAGAAACATGAGATAATTCTCATGCAATTTTGCTTGAAGTTTACTGATAAAACATGTGATAAACCTGGAAGTTATTCTCTTCTCAAAAACTCCTCTTGCACCTCTTGCACAGTAGGACCACAGATATTTGCTCATGGATTTGCTCTGGGCAGAGGATTTTCTGTTTAGCTACAGTTTTGAATACAAACTTGAGACTGATAAGATCTTTCTAGAAAGCAGTATTTTCCAGAGTGGCCATTCTTCCTGCCAGGAGTTCATTCATACACTCTTTGGACTGGCAACCTCCTAGGGAGTTCATATGGCTTCATTAGTTTTGGTATTAACATCTCCTGCATTTTGAGTATTTGGGGTTAAGATTTAAATATGCAGGGCAAGTAACCCACAAACAGCATTAACGTGTGTTATAAAACAGTGAAGAAAATAATTCAAATGTGTAGGTACACAAAGACTCCGTCATAGCTTGGATTCATTCTTGTAAAATTACCCATTGTGCCAATTTCTGCCAATATAATAATTAGTCTCACTGGAGATTTGTTTTATTGGCTGTTTTGCTAGTTTGAGGGACTGGGAAAACCATTGGGTAAGTTGGATTTGTATGTGTGCTTCTAAAATAAAATTTTGGCTTTCAGAGGAAGAGAACCTCAAACTACTGTGTGCTCTGTTTCCCTGATTTCTGGCTGTTTCAAGGCAAATCATGTGCTTTGAATATTTAATTTCTTTATTATTTTATTGTTAAGATTGCAGGCAAACCAGCATCTGGCCTGTAAGTTGCATTTGCTAGCTGTTCTTTACAAACCTTGATTTATACAAACTCTTCATTTCTGAGAAAGTTGCTGAAGTAGCTTTTCCAGAAGTGTTACACTGACACAAAATAACAGATCTCACATGGACAATGGACAGAGAGGATCTTGAAAAACATAAATACCTTATCGAAATATTATAAGAAAGTTACGTCTGCACAAGTGAAGCAAAAGAAAATGTGGCTTTTAGCTTTTGAAAACATCCTCAGATTTTACTGCAGGTTCCATTTTTCAGTTTAATAGCTATGTGACACGCATTTGACACATCTCTCCTGCAGTATAGAATGTCTTCCCATCTTTATTTTCTGGGAAATATGTCTCTTCAGCAGAGTCATATTTAAGACAGATGCAGTGGAATCTGGATTTGTATAATTTTGCACAAATAAGAACGAAAAAACCTGCCTAAAATTCCTTCAGTTAAACATCACTTGGCGTGTGTTATTCTCCTTGAGAACGAAAGAAGTTTGTTTTTCACAGGTGGAATTTAAAACAATCTCTCCTGTAGAGAGGGAATTGCATCCTTTAGAGGAATCTCAGAAGCACCCTCTGGACAGTTTGGAGGAGAAATCTTAGTGGTCTTGAATCCACAGGCAATAGATTTGAATTTGGCTGTGTTTTTCTGAGACTGTTTCTAGATGTCAGTGTTATACTTGGCTGCTGCCTGGAGGTCTGGGGGCTTCCACTGTCTGTGAATTGACTTGTTCACCCTGAAATTCTCTGTCTTCCATGGCAGTGAATTGGCAAAGCACAGAGAAAAATTTGTGAATGGACCTGAAGAAACAACAAGTGGCTTTTGGCTGCATTATCATTTTCAGGGCTGTAATCTTAATATTGTCCACACAGCAATGTTTTTTTTTTCACAGCAGAAAATGAAAGGATCACAGAATGGTTTGGTTTGGGAGGGATCTTAAAGCCCATCCAGTGCTACCCCTGCCATCGGCAGGGACACCTTACATTAGCTCAGGCTTCTCCAAACCCCATCCAACTTGGTCTTGGACACTTCCAGGGATCCAGGGGCAGGCCCAGCTGCTCTGGGGAATCTGTGCCACATTCTCACTGTTCCAGAATCAAGGATGTACCTATAACTGAACATTAGGAACAGCAGCTGTAGCTGAGGGGAATCCAGGCCAGAAGCAGGACCAGTTGTACAGGACTCATCTGGGATGAGAACACCCTTGTCCTTTGAGGAAAATTCTGTATTTGTGTCTTAAGCTCAGAAAATTGTCATCTCATTAAATTTCTCTTCTTCTTTAGGCTCTGTAGCCTCTACTTCAGATGTTGCCTTGCAATATCTGCTGGGTTAGACCAGAATCACAGAAATTCTAGGGCTGGAAAGGACCTTTAGTATCATCCAGTCCAAACATCATCCCAGCATCACCCTGTTCACCACTAAACCACGTCCTCAGATGCCTGATTCACTTGTTTTTTTGAACAATTCCAGGCATGGCTGAACACTCCCTCCACTGCCCTGGGCATCCTGTTCCATTGCTTTCCAATCATTTCCATGAAGAGATTTTTCCTAATATTTAATCTAATCCTCTATACTCCTAGTTTTCTTACAGCCAAGGCAGCCAGTGTAAAATATGTCCTTGCACATTACATTGGGTGGGATCAGACCAGACAGGTTTTGATAGGAGTTCAGATAACACCGTCTCTTAGAGAAGCTCCTATATGGGATTGTGCACAGCAAATGTTCATTGGCTATGTGCAGGATCTACTAAGTGTTCACTACTATTTTTATGTGTTTGAAGTTCTCGAGTTCTTTTATTTTTAGCCAGGAGCAAATATGATTGCAGGTTTTTGAATGGCCTTTAAAAAGTTGAGTAAACAACATATGTAATTACTCTGTAGGGAAATATGGCTTAATTAAATCATGAAGTCATTCTATTAGCATATGCACCTGCTGCTTATGTGGTTCATTTCTTCCAGAAATAACCAAAATAATGAATAGAAATTGTTCTGTAGTTCGGCTACCTGGAACGTGTGTTTCAGTGATTTTTCTTGTCCTCCTGCATTGCTGACCTACTCATAATGCAGGATGGAGCTCTCTTGGGGCTTGTGAAAAGACAGATTTTGTCTTGGCTCTTTAAAATCCCCCAAAGCCAACATAGTTTTCATAGCCATTGTCTGTGAGGGAAACTTGCTCATCAAGTGGGATGTAAAAGAATATGCGGTTTCCCCATGCACTGTGCCATCATCAAAAAGAGCTTGTTGGAAAAGCTTGCAAATGCTTGGAAAACTTGTGGCTGCTGAATAGAACTAAGTTTTCTTATTATTTAGGGTATGTCATGTATTCTGCTTAGCTTAATTATAATGTCTCAGACAAAATACTCCTGGAAAATTTGAAAGTGATGGAATCACAAAATATTCTGGGTTGGAAGCACCCACAAGGATCATCAATTCCAGATCTTAAGTGAATGGCCATTTCAGGAATTGAATCCACGACCTTGGTGTAACCATCATCCTGCTCTAAAATATGTCCCAGAACATGCCCAGATTGACCTGAAAAAGAACTAGACTTGTGAACTTGTAACATGATGGGATTTCATTCACATCACCTACTCTTGGATATTTTTTTTTTCATTTTTAATTTTAAAGTGAATGTAAAATACATAGAAGGGAAGAGACAAGAGCTAATGGAGTTTTCCTTTCTTCCAAGCTATGTAGGGCTGGGGGTATTTGCTTTAACTGTAGGTCTGTATCCTCAGAAGAGCCTTTAATAAAGTGTAAGAGGTAGCAATCCTTCCCCAGAGCTTCTTTCCAGTTTCTGGTCAGCAGAATTGTGGAGGTTCTGGGGCTGTGCTGCTTTTAGAGTGCTGGATTTAATAGTTGTCAGTATTTCATCCTTCTCCAGTTAGGTGCACAAATGTGTCACAGAAGGTCCTGCTCTTTATTTATTGCTTTATCTTCGTTTTCTGTACAAAGGTGCTTTGAGTATTGTAGAGAATTTGACTCAGTTGTTTCCTACAGATTTATACAACAGAGACAAAACCCAGCATGTGTGATGTACTGGTTTTGGTAAATACAGTTCATATAGTATTTATTAGGCTTGTGTATTTTCTAGGGATTTTATTTTGTATTTTCTAGATTTGCAAAGCCACCAGTATTCCAAAGTCACCCTCAAAATTTACTTTATCAATTCACATTATTGCATTCCTTCTCTCACCTCTTCCATTAAGGAAATGGATCTCCATCCTGTTGTGATTGCAGCAGTGACAGCCAGCTATGAAGAATAAATTGTTTACCTTCTGGGGTGGGTAATGTAGGTATGTTGCAGACATCATTGGGGAATCTGTCAAAATAGCAAATGTAGAAGTGACCCAGCAGCCACCCCAGAACGAGATTGATGCTTTAATCCTGGCCCACAGTAAAGACCAGAGAACATATCAGTTCCCTAATCATTTCAGGTAGTCTTCAACACGCCCTTGCTTTGTAAAATCCTACACAGCTTTGGTGTGGATTCTTCAAATGTAGTTCATTCCAAGTGTTCTGTCAAAACAACTGAAATTTTCTGATACACTGAAGGTTTCCTTTTAATCCTGGTCATAGGGACTGAGCCAATTCTGTGGATTCATCTCTAGAATTCAGCTTTCAGCACAGCTCAGGCAAAAGCACAGACATGACCTTTTTATAAGAGTTTTCTGAATCCTGATTTTTTTCCCTATTAACCTGGTGTTCCAAAGTATATGAAGTAAAAGTTTGAATGCTACCATCGATTGTTTCTTTGTGGAGCATGCACTTTGCCATTGGGGTTTAAGAAAATTCCAGAGTGTCTGGAGATGTTTGTAGCTTCTGCAGGATGTGTGGGAGATATTGAAAAGGCAATCTAAAGGTTTTGAATTTTGTATTCAAATCAATCAATTCCAAGATACTACTTAAGCTCTCTGGAAAGCTATTTCAGGTTAGATTTTCTTCATGAGCAGCACACCAATTCCACCCAAATACATGTTAGCTGATAAAAAATTCAATCTGCAAGGGAGGAGGGAACATTGAAAATGCCCTTCCATTAAAAACAGAGAACTTAGTTTTGAGAAAGTTAAGAAATATACGCACTTTAGAAAATGAAGGTCTTAATTTTCCAGTGCACATATTTAACACAACACAACCTCATCTATTTACCAATCATTGACTGCTAGAAAAGCCAGCTTAAATGACTTGAGTCACACTTTACATGGCTCCATACCACCAAAAGTGAAAACACAGTCTGCCTTTAGATTTGTCATTGGACATTGCAAAACCCTTCTCATCTGTTTTACAGACACCTTTCTTTTCTGCTCCTCATTACTGTATGAGAGGGAGAAATCAGGAACAGCTGCTGGAATTCCAGTCAGTCCATGACTGGAATTAGTTACTGCCTACAGTGAAACCCTCACATTCCCAGTAACCCCGAAAGTCCACAGGGAAGTAGGACCCTGTGTCTGATCCCTCTTCCTCTCTCCCTCTTCAGCACCTGAGTTATGTAGGAGGAATGAAGCCAAAACTTTCAGGAGAGGTGCTCTAGAGGGAAGGAGATGGGCTTTCCTTGGGAACTACCATAAAACTGTCACATGTCAGCAAAATGGGTTAAAGCCTCTGAAAATGTGTCTGAAACTTGTGCCAATTCAGGCTGCAGCCTGGACAAGAAGAAAAAGCAATGGGAAGGTGTGCAAATGAGATAATAGGGGGAAACATTCTCTTATTCAGAATAGTTGCTTCTAGCACATGATTCAAATCCTCCACATTACCTTTTATGGACAAATAAATAGAGGAATACTCTAAAAATGTTGTCCAAGCTATACTTTTTTTAATTATGTGGTATCATAGTAACTCAGCCTATAGTTTAGGAAAACATAGTGGCTTCCCAGTGCCAGAGGGCAGGGTTGGATGGGATAATGGGAAGGAATTGTTCCCTGGGAGGGTGGGAGGCCCTGGCACAGGGTGCCCAGAGAAGCTGTGGCTGTCCCTGTGTTGCCTTCTAGAGGCTGACCTGGAACAGAGACTAGATAGAGCAAGAGAATAAAGCAGGGATTTATTAAAAGGCCTCAATAGACACACTTGGGCAGTACAAGAGCCTGGCCAGGGCTACACCCAAGATGAACCCAAAATGGTCACAAAATGGACACCCAATCACAAGGTATCACACTTTTATAAGTTCTGATCCATTAGCATATTGGAGTTGATTGTCCAATTAAAGCTTCAGGTTATGAAGCTCCATCCTCCTTGGTTTTCCTTCTCGCTTCACCATTGTTTTTATTCTTGGGCCTGAAAGTTGTATCGGTTGTCCTTGGTCCCAAGCTGGAAAAGGAATTGTTTTGTTTGCCTACTTTGTGAAGAGAGATTAGTAGCACTTAATATGAAACCCAGAACTACACACCAAAATAGCACAGAATCTAAAAAATATAAAAGCTAAAACTTAAGGCATCACCTGGATCCCTGGAAGTTCCCAAGGCCAGATTGGATGGGGTTTGGAGCAGCCTGGGATAGTGGAAGGTGTCCCTGTCCATGGCAGGGGAGGAGACTGGATGAGCTTTAAGATCTTTTCCAACCAAACCATTTTGGGATTCTGTAGTATTTAACAACTGTGTTTTGCCTTACACTGTGGGCCTGCTAAGTCCATGCTTTTAGTTAAAAAAGTGAGTTAAGTTTTTCCCTTTTGAATGGCTAAGGCATGCAATTGTTTTATTGTTTTGTGGGCTTAAGAAGGGCAAGGAAAGTTCTAGAAAAAGGAGTGAAATAACATTTATTATGCAAATTTGGAGTATTTCAACACTGAAGAGGTATCATGAACAAAAATAATTGAGGGAGCAAAAGAGGGACAAGGAGGAATCTGTTTAGTGGGAAAAAAATAGCTACTAAACTTTTTCATAGTACACTTTACTCACCAGCAAAGTGCAGCTGAAGATGATGCTTTACTGCTGAAGTGGAATATGTCAGAAAAAGCTCTAACTTGTTTTTAAATACTGTGCAGGAGCTTTCTTGTGCTTTGTGTTCTTTTGTACTGCTTCTGGTGCCAAATCTGATGGGTCTGATGGGACCTGGGTAATCCAAAACAGCTTTGTGTTGTGCTCTCTGGTTTTTCATGAGCTCCATCCCTATTTCCAGTGCTTCCCTTTGTTGGGCAGCATGGATGAGTGACATCTCCCTCCCCAGCTGACATCTCACTGCTGGAGTTGTCACAGGCAGGGAATGGCAGCATTCAGCATCCTGGCCCCCTGCCTGCTGCTGAAACCTCAGGGAATGGCTGGAGGTGGGCAGGCTGACCTCAGTGCATGTTTGCTTACTGGCCAAGTCACTCATTTATCCAGAGGAAAATGGGGAATTCTTTAAAGCTGCAAGTCATGCTGCAGCTTACAATTTTCTTTCTTGTCTACAATTTTTCACCAAAAGGGCTTTAATGGGAAGTTTCATAAACTGGATTGGGATGGGTCCCTCTTTTTGATGGACCCTCCATACATCTGAACCCTTTTCTGGAGAAAGAAAAATGATCCTGTCCATCAGACATGGAAAATCTGCTCGCATATCCTGAAATAAGGGGGACTGTAATTTAACTTTGCAGAAATAAGACATGAAGCCTAAACTTCCATTTGGGTCTTTTGAAATTTCCTATGAGGGAAAGTCTGACTGAGCTTCAGCAGGTAGTACATCCTGCCTCTGTTAGGAATATTGGGATGTAAGTGGTCTCCAGAAGTAGATTCCTTTCATTAGCTTCTGCAGGAGATTTAATGGTTTTCTTGGGGTAGATGTCTCAACCTTACCTGGTAGTATTCAGTGAATTCAATCCACCTTTAAGCTCCCTGTAAGTGAGATCTCTACCTGTACATGAGGACTACACTGCAGAGACTGGTTATTAATTTTTTCTGAGGTTCTCAGGTGTTATGCTTATGACAGCTTATAGAAATATTATCTTTCAGGTCAAGTAACTTGACAAATGCCTGGTGAAAGTGTTGCCTGTGATGGGTACTGCTGCAAGAAGGCACAGGCACAAGTATGGGTATTGTGTTCTGAAAGAGCATGGCAACAGAATGAGGTAAGAGATCATCACTTGTGATGTGTAGTTATCACAAATTACTAAACAGATACATGCAAAAATTCTGTTAAATTCTGTTAAACGTCTTCATTTTGAGGATGTCTTCTTCTGTTGGTGTTGCTGTGACTACACAGGAAATGACTGTGTGTCAAAGGAGGAAATGTTCAAACAGACACTCAAATGGCAAAAAGTAAAGGCAGAGATCATTGCTGCGCCAGAGGGAGGAAGGGAACATTCACTGTGCAAACACTGGGAATCCACACAGTGTTGCTCTCCAAGCAGTAACTCTCCCCATACCCTTGGCTTTGGGAGCTGGGATACTCTGAGACAGTGCAAGGCGCCTGTGCCAAGGTGCTGAAGAAACAAGGAATGCATTCTGGTTTGTCTAATCTTGTGTTCTCTAAATACACCTCTTCCTCCAGCAGGAGGAGGCTGAATCATGAACCTGGGGCCATACCCAAGAATTCCTGCCCCAAACACAAGGAATTTTGGTTGTACTTGACATTTACTGCCTGTTCTGAGGCCTTTGCCTTCAGCCTTTGGGTCCTCAGCAGACATGCCTTTTTAAAGGTCTTTTGCTGCATTTGATTTTATTCTTT
>JAWWMU010000238.1:4406894-4430869 GCA_035048155.1 Cinnycerthia olivascens
GAGGGAGGGAAGGAAGGAGGGAGGGAGGGAAGGAAGGAGGGAGGGAGGGAGGGAGGGAGCTCTGTGTGTTGGACCAGGCACATCAGCATCTTCTCCAGGCTGAGATCACAGATGCTTCCTCCCGCACCGAGCTGTCAGCCTGTTTCTATGGTGATCTCCAAGACACTGATGGATTTGCTGTGGTTGCATAACACATTCCAAAAAACCTCAACATAGCCACTGGGCTCTTTGAACACTGTCAGTGGTTTGTGGTGTAGCCTGGGCATTAGGACAGACAATGTGTGAGTGGGTGTTTGAATAAAGCAGAGGAGGGCCACGTGTCTGAGGTCAGCTCCCCCCTCATCTGGTCAGTGTTGCCTCTGGGCAGACCAGCTGTGGCATGTCCTGCTGAAGGCTTTGCAGCAAATTAGCTGGAAATTTTTGGGAGAGCACTCATCCTGCACATTTGTTCTCAAGGATGGGAGCACTTCATTTCACCTGGCTCTCTGATTCTCTTTTTGCTTTCTGGATCCACAGAGTTGCACCCAAATCAAACTGATTATGCCTAGTGTTGTCCCTATGTCTTTGTCAGAGTATTCTTCCCCTTCGCCTTCACCTTTGCCTTCGCCTTCCCCTTCCCCTTCCCCTTCCCCTTCCCCTTCCCCTTCCCCTTCCCATTCCCATTCCCCTTCCCCTTTCCCTTGTAGTTCACACTTTATTTGAGGCAGGTCCTTTTTTTAAACCACACTCTCCTCTCTCCTCCTCCCTCCCTGCCTGCACACACACACCATCTGCCATTCCTGGGTTTATTTGGTTTCATGAAAATGTCATCTCTCTTTTAGAGCAGATGGATTCAGGTGGTTCCTGGAGTTAAATGCCAGAGAGGGGACTCATGCTGGTGTGGCAGTGTTCTGACATGTGGCAATCCATGACACACACACCAGGGCTACCAAAGGGGACACTTTGCAGAGTTTTGTCTCCTGTTGGCGATGAGTAGTGACAGAGGAAAAGCCCAGACAATTCAAACCATCAGTAGCTGGGTTTGTGTTCTAAACAGCAGGCTAAATGCTTGGATGTTTGGCTGTCCTGGAGATCCTTTGCCTCCAAAATCCTTGCTTGCTCTGCATGTTGCCCTGAGGATCTACATCAGAAATATTTCTATTACATATATTTAAAAATATATATTATTAAAATATGAGTTAATGTTGTTATGGCACATACTTGCCACACAAAATGATCAGTGTGGCACATTACTGGGTTTAGCTGTAGTTAGAATATTCCACCGTGGATCTACTGCTATCAAGCTGTTGATGGGTGCTCATAAATTTCCTAAATCCCTTAAAATGAAAATGAAGTAAGATATAAGAGGAAACACAGATGGACAGACACCTCCCAAGGAGGTCTCCATGACTGTGCTGCTTGACTAGATTGTTTAGATGGCAAATAGCTGTAGTAAATCCTGCTGCTCTTGGGTTCTTGCTTCCTTAGCAGATGCTGTGTTCAGAATAGGAATTGTCTTTCTACTCCTTCTTCCTTATGTGCAATTTAAATGTGCTTTAGTGCTCTTCCACCAAAGCTCAAGGCCACGATTTCCAGTAGCACTGCACAGCTACCATGATGTGCCATCAAAATGTAATGTTTTTTAACTACTCAATTTTGTACATTCTTCTTAGAAGAAGAATCTTTTCCCTCTTGCCCCATCCAACCCGGCCTTGGACACTTCCAGGGATCCAGGGGCAGCCACAGCTTCACTGGGCACCCTGTGCCAGGTCCTTACCCCCTGTCTCAGGGAGCAATTTCTTAATGTCCAATCCAAACTTTCCTTCTTTCAGTTTAAAGCCAAAATATGCTGTAGCTCTGATCCAAAAAGAGTAATATAAGCAGGGCCAAAAAATCCTTTCACATTCCACACCACCTGCATTAAACACACAGCTTAAAATTAACCTCCAGTCAGGGGAAGGAAGCTTTTCTCAAGGACTGTTCATCCCACACTAAAATTGTTCTCTCTGTGTCAGGTGAGTTGAGTTGCCCTTCCCATTCAGCAGTGAGTAACTCTGAGTAGTTTTGGCTGAATGTTTAACAAGGATGGCTGAAGTAAGGCTCTGTTCATGGAAAGAAGTGAAATTTCTATGGATGTGAACGCTCAGGTGCCTCTTTCTGGGCAAGGATTGAACCACAGCAGCAGCTGGGGAACTGTTCAAAACAGGAAAGTCCCACTGGCGCCACTGGGGTGTGGAAGGAGATTGGGAACAGGTCGTGCAGGGGAGCTGTGGGAGCTCCAGGCTGCCAGTAGCTCCTCTGGGGTGAGAAAAGGCAGTGCTAGACAGGGTGGGAATGAAGATGGGCAGGGAGGTGTGAGAGGTTTCCCACCCCTCATATGCCAGGCAGGGATGATTGTACCAAAAGTGCTTTTTCCTGGCCTCACCTGCTGGACTTGCTGCTGCCTTTTCCCCCCACACACCACACCCTCTGCTTATTGTGTACAAAAAAAAAAAAAACCAGTTATCTCAATATTCTTGGTTTTCCCTGAGCTAGTTTGTCTTACCCAAATGAGCACTGTTGGCAGAAGAAGATGATAATTTTCCATGGAAACCAGTGGAAAAGGAAGCAGGTTTCAAAATAACCTCCCCACATACACTTGAGGCATCTTAGTCCCTGTTGTGTTCATTTTAGAGATGGGGACCCAGACACAGCATGATAAATGACAAGCTTGGTGTCATCAGGCATTGAGAGAAGGAAGCTGAGGGCTTGAATCTCTGTCTGTTGTCTTAGTCACAGATCTTTCTTAGTGTTTTTTGTAGGTTTTGATTGAATTTTTGAAACATTTGGCTTTTTTCCTTGCAATATATGCTCCAGCCTGTTTTGTAGCTTTTCTGTGTGAGTGATAAGCATTCACCCATGAAAAAATAAAATTACTCTTTTTTTCACAAGTAACTAATTCATGTGTTGAAATGGGGAATGGAGTAGGATTTAGAGAAATCAGGAATTGTCCTGATAGGGCAGAAAATGAGCGTTGTCAAAATTGAGGCCCTGTCTAGACTGGAAAATATGTCAGTGGGGGTCCCTAAACTGGATGTGATTGTCCATGATGGCAACATCTCCAGGTATTGCTGTCCCAACTGATCAAAGACCACAGGTTCCAGCTGGACAGGTTCCTTCATGTGAGTGTTGTTGTCAAAAGGGTTGTGCCCATGTTCAGGCACTGGAGAAATCGCTGTGGAATCATGGAATGGTTTAATTTGGAAAGAATTGCCTGCTTCCAACCCCCTGCCATGGGCAGGCTCAATTTCCACTAGGCCAGGTTGATCATGACCCCACCCAGCCTGGCTTTGGATGCTTCTAAGGAAGTCATCCCTCTTAACTCTCATACTATGTTGGGAAATGAACCCACCCCATGCAGATCAGGCCTTACTTTTACTCGAGACTGTTTTGGAACAGCTTTCCCCAAATGCTACTTGCTGTAGTGCTGCAGTCGCTCATCTAGATGTTTTCAGCTTTTTTACTAATGATAACTAGGAAATAAATAGCCATTTCATCCTACAAACTGATGCTGAACTTTACATAGTCCTAGGTAATTATTACTAGAATGAAATATTTTTCATGTGCCATACTTTAACACGTTACAGAGGCAAAGAAAATAGGACTCAATTCTTGTTGAATCTTTGTTGCTACACAGGAGGATAAAAGCAATGATGCCATACAACCAACACTGTAAACAATGTTCAAAGCTTGTTAATTGCTGAAAAGAAGCTTGAGAGTTTAATCGTTTACAGAAGCTGTTGTTTTTGTAGCAGATAAAATATTTCCTGCTACGGAACACACTGAAAATGCTCATTCTCGCAACAGGCTCGTTCAGACACCAGTCTGTCTTTTACTGTTGTTACAATAGTGCTGAAGTGTCACTGCTGACACAACCCTGTGTCACCAACCCAGTTCCTGATCATTGTTCCTGCCTTTTGTGGCATGGCATTGCCCAGCCCTGTCATGGGGATAAGGTCTGAGAGTGCACAAGAACTGCTGGGGGAAGAAGCCATGCTTTGACCAATTTTTTTTTTTTCTTGAACAGGAAAAGAAATAGAAATTAAATAATTAATGCTTAGTTGCAAGCAACGCAGATTACATAAACGCAAAGTGGGTTCTATTTAAACACTTTAAAATAAGTTCCATGATGCTTTTGTTGGGGCACTTAACTCTGAGGTCTGAAGCAACAGTTGCAGTCACTGGAGAAGAACTCCATGATAATGGGTGTCGTGAAATCTCCTCTGACCAGACCCTGAGGTGGCAGGTGCTAAATCCCACTAATTGTCTGCTAAAAGGAGTGGTTTTCATCTGGTAATTACCAGGAGTGGTCCAAGCTCATTCCACTGAAGCCTTTTGACACTGCTGGCTTTCTAAGTGTTGTTTAACCTGGAAGAGTCCCTCTGTTTGAGCTGTTCCCTCTGGTTCTGGTGGCTCAGATTTTGATGGTGTTGGGGCCAGGTTACTGTTCAGGCCACTTTCTCTATTTCCTCCAATTACATTGATTCCTTTGTTTTCTTACTCCCTTAGGACTGCTCTACTTTGTCTTCTGCTGTTGTCACAGAACAGCTTTCCCAGTGTCGGATTGGATCTTGTTATTGATCCAACTCAAAATTTTTGATAGTCTCATCTAATTTTTTTTAAAATCTTGTCTTTATTGAAGTTACTGAGCAACAGTTCTGGGAGCAGTGCAGTGCTGCTTCCTGCAGATTCCCATTTCCTGAGCAAAGCTCCTCTATCAGTGATGACCACTAATGGCAGCTTCTCCTTCTACTTGACTCTCTCTTTACAAAAACTTTATTCAAACCTGAATGCTCTTGAATCTTGACTTCTATTTCAGTTCGTTTGGAATTAGATGATAGGTTGTAAGACAATCAGGTAGGAAATGTCATCTGCCATGATAACACCAGCCTTTTTAGCTGAGCTAAAAATGACTGTTGAGGAGTAACAAGGCATAATTACAAACGTGAGGGAGAACCATGTTGTTTCACTGGGAATGTGGCTCCTGCTGATGCATGGCTGCCTGCAGTGTGGATTCTATGCCCAGGGAGCTTCCTGGAGCTAACTACAGCTCAACTATTACTCACTGAGAGTTGTGAAGAGGGGGGATTTTTATTGTTCAACATAACCCACCATCAATGTAATTTGGCCTTTTTCTGCAAGTCATTAGCATAATAAATGGCCTAATACGTGTCTTTTATTGGGGCCTAATACGCGTCTTTTATTGGGGCCTAATTCATCCTTTGAGGGGGAAAAAAAAAAGGCAATCCCTGGTGTCAAATCCTAAATTAAAGTAAACTTGGGAATGTATTTGGCAAGATAATGCTGATGAAAGTGAGAATCGGAACTCCAAATAAACCAAAAATCATTAGCTGGGCCACAGCACTTACAATAAATAAGCACAGTGCTCGCAAAGGGCCTGGTTTCACTAACCCAGCAAGGAAGAGGTTTGGTTTTCAGGTTCAATACCACAGCCCCTTGGCACTTGTTGGACTATTTTTCTCATAAGCCTTCGTCTTGTCAGTCTGCAGAGATCTTATTTGAAAGGAGGTGAAGCTCTGCATGCAGACTCTGCTTTGCTGGGCACTCCCCATCATCTTTAGCAAATATCCTCACACCTGTTAAAAGTGAGCAGCAGTAGTGAGGCTGAACCAATATTTATTCACCCTTACAATTGGCAGTGCCTGCCTCTAATTAATAAAAATCCTTTCCTCATCTGTTTATCTTCCACCCTTCAAAAGCTCAGATGAGCAGCACAATCTAATGGATTTCAAAATTACTCCATCACAGGGAGAGTTATCTCCTCAGCTGCTTTGCAGCATTTTCCCCTACATTTGCTTCCTATTTGAAAATGTAAGAGTACATTAGAAGTGGTTGAGATGTCTCATGAAAGAAATAATTGTGTTTAGGGCCATTAGAACTCGTAAATAGAAGTTTCTTCTAGAGTGCACTATGTCCTGCAGACCCTCTCAAAAAAGGGAATTAATGTGTCTGGAAAGGCTATTTTAGCTCTTCAGCTGAATTCTTCTTCCTGAGAGATTGTTCAGGAATCCACAGCTACAATCACTCTCTTCCAGTAGAGAAAAAAAAAAATAATATTGATCACAGAATGGTCTGGGTTGGAAAGGAACAGGAAGCTCACCCCATTCCACCCCTGCCATGACCAGGGACATCTTCCACAATCCCAGGTTCCTCCAAACCCCATCCAGCCCGGCCTTGGACACTTCCAAGGATGTGAAGTCCACCAGAGGAAACAGAGGAATTGCTCTTCATCCATTTTTATTTTGAAAATACTCTGCTTCCAATCTTGCTTTTTTCCTTAACTCCCAAGCAATAACTCTGGTCAGAGCCATCTCATTACTGCATCACCCACCTAAAAAACTCCCAGGAGCCCCAGAAGCTTCAGGTTCAGTTCATGCCACCATTTCAGGTGGAAAAAGGCATGCCCTTCCTGCTGTGGCTCCTTTTGGAAAGATACCCAAAGCCCAGTCCTATGCCAAGGAAAATCACCTGTGTCTCACCTGGAGAAAGAATCTCTGCACTCAGCACATGCCTCAGGTACTTTTAACCATGTGTGTACCTTGTACCCATCCCTCTCCAGAAGTCTGTGAGCCCTAAATTAATCAACCTTTTATTCCTCTTGTCCTGCTAGAGGAAGAAAAGGGTTTTTGATTAATAACTTGCTTTTGAGCGAAACACTCTGGAAATATGTTCCCTGTATAGATGACAATCTCTTGCTTGAAATACAAAACACAAGGCCTGCTTTCATTGTAATACTCCCAAAAAAATTGTAATACTTCCCAAAAAAAAAAAAGCAGCAGAAAGGGCTTCCATGAGAATATAGACTTTTTTCCTATGATACATCCAAACTTTGGGGATTTGGGTGTGTAGAGGGTGCTGTTTGCTTCTATTCCGACCTGATTGTTTAGTGGTTAAGTAAATGTAAGCAATTTTTAGGAACTCTCAGCTGAGGGTTAGTCTGCAACATCACTCCTCACTTCAGCGCACTTAATGGCTCCCCCAGCTTTGCATTTTGGAGGAGAAAAGATCTCCTAATCCATTTCCACTTAGTGAGTCACCCAACTGTTCCACAGCATGAGGAGATGGGAAAGAAAAGCAAAAGCAAATGACACTGATCTGTAAAATTACTTTCACCCAGAGAGAAGCAAAACAATGTACAAATGGTCATTAAAAAACTCCATTAACAGAACCCTCCTTGCCTGCAGTGCTTTTAGGGAGGTGTTCAGGTGAGTTCCTCTGAATCCCACAGCCCCACTGCCTTTTGCCCTCACCTGTTTCCTGAGGATAATTTTTCAAGGCATCTGCTCATCCAGCACATCTGGCTCTGGCTCCTCCAGGTCCTCTCAGATTACTATTCTGGCTTTGTGGGCTTGGATTTTTCTGTGTTTCTGTCGATGAAGCTGAAGGCTTCCAGGACAGGATTTTGTTTAACAAGATGATTTAACACTGATGTCTTGTTATACCTGCCTTGGTGGCTTTTTTTTTGCTCCTATATCTTACAGTCACTTGGGGATTGTAATGCAAATAATTTCTTCAGTTGCTTTTGCAAACTCTTTACAATTACAAAATTTAATATTTGTTGTATTTTGTTTTCTTCCCAGAGTTTCAGATTTTTTCCTGTGAGGCTATTCTTCATCTCTTGTCCCATGCAAGATCTGTCACTAAACATATATGCTAATATATAAATCTGTATACCTACTGTACAACACCTACACACCTGTTAGTCAGAGACCTGCCAGACTATGAGGACTAGAGATAATATAAGTGCTTACTATAAGCCATAGAAATGATGTAAGTGCTCTGGTCCCTGAATTTAGAAAAAATACAAGCAAATTCAACTATCTTCAAAATTAAAATATTATTTAAAAAGGGAAGAAATTCCTGTAATACTCTAAATTATTTCCTTTATTCCCTTTCCATTCTCTGCAATGAAATTCATGTTGAGAGATTACATAAAAAAATAATGTCAATTAAGTAGTGGTCACTCACACATGAATTGTGTTTAGTTTTCTATGTGTGAGAAAATTGGTTATATCAGCTTTTTGTCCAACTAGAGAAAGGCAGGTATTGCAGCATTGACATGAATGCACTCTTATCAAAAGATCTGCTCCTTTCTATACAACATATGAGACCTTTTAATTAGTTACACTCTCCTTAGACTGAACAGCTGTTAATCAAATTTCAGTGAAGGGCAGTGTGAATGTGTGCTGGGACTGGTTGGATTACCCAGTTATTCGCTCTCTGCTCTGCTAGAACCTGTGAGATCCCAAAAGCAGTGGATTGTCAACTATCAAAATACTCTGTCCCAGGATGGGAAGCTTTGGTTCATGGAATCCCAGAAGGGTTTGGTTCAGGAAGGATTTAAAGCTCATCCAGTGCCACCCCCTGCCATGGGTAGGGACACTTTCCACTGTCCCAGGCTGCTCCAAGCCCCATCCACCCTGGCCTTGGACACTACCAGGGATCCAGGGACAGCCACAGCTGCTCTGGGCACCCTGTGCCAGGGCCTGCCCACCCTCAAAGGGAACAATTCCTTCCCAATATCCCATCTATCCCTGCCCTCTGGCATTGGGAAGCCATCCCCCCTGTCTCAGCACTCCATCCCTTGTAAAGTCTCTTTCCATCTTTTTTGCCAGCTCCTTCAAGTATTGAAAAGCCATGATTAGATCACCCTGAAGTTTGTTTTATCCAGGCTGAACAATCCCTTCATTTGTTTGAATCAGGAGCCTCTGTAACAAGTCCGTGATTTCAGCAGGTTCCCAGAGAATAATGAGGGGATTTTGTAGTTTGTATCTCAACAAGGGAATGGGATCTTTCATCTTTGTGGGATGCTGAAGGTGGCTGTGGAACTACTGGCCTGTATAACTTAGTTGATTTGATTATGTCTGCATAACTGCTGAAACAATGTTAAAATTATATTTTAAATAAGAGGTGAAGCAAACCAAGGTATTTATCCCTGTCCTGTGGAAAATGATGGTAGTGAGATCAGATTTTAAAAAAAACAAACTGTTAGGAAAGGTTTTCATTGACAGGACATGGGAAGGAAAAGTCTCCATCCAGTATTTTGACTTAATTGAAAGGAAAGGTAGTTCAGGGTTAATTTTGCTAACAGCTGTCTAAGGTAGCAGTTACTTTGTTGTAGCACAGAATGTGGGCCAAACTGTCTGGATGACAATAGCCAGTGTCATATTCCAGATTCTGGTACCTGCAGAACTTTGCCTCTTTTGTGGCTGATTTCCAGCACTGATTTCCTGGTATGGGACCCACTGGGGGACTGTCTCATTTTCAGGACCATTGGCTGTGCCCCTTGGAGTCGGTTTCCAGCCTTTGCCAGAGACGTGAGATGAGAAATCTGGCAAAGGGTCACTTGTCACTGTCCACGATCACCTGATGCCTGCCTTGAACCTGAGGCCTGCCTGATTGACATCACCAAACCTTCACATTTGAACACGTGCTGTTTAGCCATCACAACTTGAATATTATAATGTTTATGGACCGGCAGATGTTCTCCAAAATCAAGGCCCCAGGCTCCCAATCAGCCATACTACACCCGTGGCTGCTTTCTGTCCTTATTTTGACGTGTTTCAGTTTCCACATGTTAAGAATGAGGTGACAATGCTCTGTCACAGCTTGTCTACCTGCTTGCAAAGCAAGCTGGATGCTTCCCAGCTCACTGCAGGGTTCACGCTCTGCTTTCTTTTGGCTGAGAGCTAACATTTCACAAAACTTGAGCAAGACTCAAGCAAAACAGCTGTTTTATCACAACCCCATGCCCTAATTACAGACCCTTGTTCCTTCATTCTCCCAGCTGAAGGCTCTGATCTTGTTTACCTGTCACACTCTCAGCCCTTTACAGAGACACCTGATGGTGTCCTGGCTGGAGCTGGTGAGGGTGCTAAAGGGCTGAGTGCCACCCAGCCAAAAACAGGCATCCTCCTGACACATCCTGTCACCTCACAGGCACATTGTGCTAACAGATGTCATAAATCTTTGAGAAGCCCTCGCATGGTGAGTGCCGGATAAAACCCTTTGAAAAAATGAATAATTCGCTCATCAAAGCAGCATGCAGTAAATAAGTCATAGAGCAGCACACCAGGGCTCTAGGAGAAGGAGAAAAGATGGAATGGCTGCTTACTCAGGGAACATTGGCTGTTTGGAGAGAGAGAATAATCATAGAATCATTGGTTTGGGTTAGAAGGGACCTTAAAATTCACCCAGTTCTACCCCCTGCCATGGGCAGAGACACGTCCGACTATCCCAGATTGCTCCAAGCCCTGTCCAACCTGGCCTTGGACACTTCCAGGGATGAGACAGCCACAACTTCTCTGGACACCCCGTGCCAGGGCCCCCCCACACTCTGAGTAAAGAATTTCTTCTTATACTGTAATATACACCAGCCCTCTCTCATTTTAAAACTGTTCCCCCTTGTCAATAGTCACTATCTGCCCATGTAAATAGTCCCTCTCCCCCCTCTTCATAAGCCCCTTTAGGTATGGGGAAGATCCTGTAGGAAAAAATAAATACTTTTGTCACAAAGACTCTTCTGGATGGTAGACTTGCAGAAGGCATAGGCAAAGTCTCATCACACAAATAAGCTGAATCCTGGGATTTCCTAATTTTTTCAGAGTTTGGATTCACTGCCTTAATAATGTTCTTTTATTGCTCTTTGCTTGTGGGCTGTGTGCATTTGCTCCCCTTTGTGCTCTTTGGTTTCCATACGTTGTTTCGGTGGAAGCACACGAGAGAGCCTTTCTGTCTCCCATGAGCCCTGGAGGAGCCACACTTATTATAGATGGATGTACGTAATGAATGAAGTCACTTTGGTTTGGATTTAAAATGTTTTCTTTATTCTCAGATCATCCCAGGCTGATGCCATGGCATAGCCGAGGAGCAGTTTTGTGGGACAAAGCACCATTCCCATGCAAAGCTATCCTGGTTTGAATGATAGGTAAGGAAGGCAGGAGCCTCCCTTGCAATGAAGAATGCAAACCCTCTCCCTCTGAATTATTATAATATTGAAATTAAGGGGCTCTCAGGCAAAGATACAGGAATAGAAATAACAGTTCTTTATTAGGAGAACTAAAATAAAACAAGCATGCAGTATTACACAAGAAAAACCCCAACCCCACTGACAGAGTCAGAATCCAACCTGACACCCTGTGGGTCAGGGTGTTGGCAGCAGTCCCATTCAATGGTGGCTGCAGTCCTCCTGCAGTGGCAGATGTGGCTCTGTTGGAGCAGTGATCCTGGAGAAAGGTGCAGCCCCTGCTGAAGGTCCAGTGGAGACAGATGGGCCTGGTCTTCCTCTGAGAATCCAGTGGAAAAGGCTGCCTTGGTGTTCCAAACCTCAGGTTTTATCCAGGTAGAGATGCTTGGCTCCTCCCCCTGGATGGAGCATTTCCCAATGGGATGATGGAATTTTATCAGTGAGACTCAGTGGCCCATGAGCAGAAGATCTCTCCCTGGAGGGAGGATGGGTCCTGGAAGAGATAAAGAAACTGCCCCAGCTGGTTTCTTATCAGCTGGTCTATGGACAGAAGAGTACACCACTCCTCACCCCATTTCCAACAGATGGTGAAGGAATACACACATTTTGGTTACATTTTGTACTGCAACCCATGACAAAAGCTTCAACTGGGGCTGTCCTGTCAGTCCCACACACATCATGGGACAGTATTTCAAGCTTTTATAACTGTGGTAGTTTTTTACATCTACTGGCCCAGATCCCTGTAGTTCAGGGGCAAATGCAGCCCTTGGAGCAATCCAGGCATGCAGAGTGCTGGCCAGGTCTGGGAAGAGCCAGGCCAGCTGCAGTTCTGCTGCCTCCTCTGGGAATGCTGCTCCTGTTGGAAGCAGCATAACAGGCTGGTGAGCAAAAGGCTGCACTTGCAGTGCCCCCAAACCCCGGGAGAAGGTTGATCTGTATCCTGCAGCTGTAGCTTTGCTCTGTGCCAGAAACACTCTGGAGATGGAGCTGCTCAGTGAAGTTGCTGAGAGGAAAGCAAATGCACTCTGTGCTCCCTCCCTGCATTGCAGACGTGCTGCCACTGCTTCATCCCAGGTTCAGGGATGGTTTCATCTTTTCCAGAACCTCTCGATATCCTTGGCCTGGCTATGTGTCTTACATTTTGAATCCCATCATTAATTGTACTTTACTTCCCACTGTAACAAATTAATCCTGATCTTCCCTGTCAAAAGCCATTTGTACCTGCTTTGGAACATTCCAGGCTGAGGAGTTTCTGCCCACTGAGACTGGCCCTGACTAATCACATTCCACGCAGAGGAATTTGGATTTACATCAGAAAGCAGCACTCGTCTATCTGTTTCAAACACTAAGCCCCAAAGAAGAGGATGAGATGCCTCTTCCCGACAAGTCTATTCTGAAATATCTCCCTTGTAAATTCTGGCTTCACTGAGTAAGTACACAGGTGAAAGAGAGGTGAGTGAAATGTCAGGTGTGGTGCAGGTTTGTAAGTACTTTTACACTGAGTGTATTTACTCAGTACAGTTACAGACCTGTGCTGCACCTGGTGGTTCACTGACATCACTCACTTGGAGCTACGGAACCCTCCACTGCTTCAGGCATGTTTTAATAATTTAGAAACCGTGTGGGTTTACTACATTAAGGTAAATTTTAAGATTGATTGTCCTTCACAGTAAGCAGCAGACTAAAGTTTGCCTCAGTAACTCTTTGGCTTACACATATATTGATGTCCACCAAACCGAAAAATCGGTACATACATTTATTAATACTCTCTCCGTGTGAAGTCACAAGCATGAAGCTGTTTTGCCACAGGATTTTAGTCGTAAAATGGAATTTGCCTAGTCTGAGATCCAGAAGAAAGTTACTCTTTGCCTTCTGAAATGCAGTCAATATGCTTCCCTTGCTCTATCAGCAGGAATCATCATGCATTTTTCCTTTTGAGTGACCAGACTAATTACAGCTGTGTCTCCCTCTCTTTTATTGCTAATCTGTTTGGAATTGAAAAGAAGGACAAATAATATCACTCGGTTACTTTTGGCCATCGGTGTGGCAGGACTTTGCTGCAGAAAGAAACTCCTCCCATTTGCTCACAGTTATATTTATTGACTTGTGAAGGAAAGCCAGAGCAGTACAGTCTCATCTCCTTTAAGCCTGGCACACTCACCATGTGAAGAGAAAAGAAGTGACAGTGTCATTTGGTTTGTCTCTGAAATTACTTGAACAATATTCACTGCTGTCTGTAGTCATTTAGACTGGCAGTACTACAAGAGTCATGTAATTTTTGAGAATCTGTGAAACGCCTCTCTGGTGCCTGAGAATGCTGCACAAAAGCTGGGCTTTAACACTGTCTCTTCTATTAAATACTTCTTAAATTTTTAGTATCCTGTAAGTAAGACTTGAAAAGAGCAATCAGGAAGAAGCATTTTGGGAAGGCTCCTCAGAAGGGGAGTGCAGAATGTGGGAGCACTTGTTGCTGCTCTTATGATTAAAGAACTCAATTAAAGCTGCCAGGGGAAAAAAGCAGATAGCTTTTCCAGTTTAAAAAAATCAGAACTAAAAAGAACAAAAGAGGATTAGGAAATAAAGCTGAAGTGGCATAATAAACAGATTTAAAAAGAATAAACTTTAATAAGATTATTTTAAGTGCTCTGTGTGAAAACACAAGGGTGGCCAGCAGAGCAGTGTATGTGTGTTGAGGAGTGAGTGGAGAGTGGAGAGAGAGAAATGAGAAATTAAAATTATCTCTGTGTAACTCTCATTGCCTTTCATCTTTAACACCCAGCTTTTCCATAATGCATGAATAGCCACTGGATACTTTTAAAATATACTGTATTATGTCCCTATTAGAAAAAGGATAAATTAGTAATATAAATCTGCTGAAATAAATGTAAAACCCAGAAAATAACAACAACATAAACAACAAAAACCATAGAAAAACAGGGAGCTGCAACCTTCTGTCTCATTGCAGTGACCACCACTGGGCAGCACAAATGCAGTTATTCTGAATTCTCCTGGTTGCATTGTCCTAACTTGAAAATAAGACAGCTAAATGTTAATGAAGGACATGGTCTGTGCTAGAAAGTTATTATTTGCCTAAATTAGCAATCTTATAACAGGAGAGAATTAACAGAAACATATCTTTGTGTATCTCATAAAGGTTGCGATGAGCTTTCTGCCTGTGGCAGAGCACTCAGAGCTGATATCTCTAAACGGGTAAGCATCATCCAATGATCCCTTTCTCCTTAGAGCAGGCCCAGAGGAAAGGGAGAGCATCTCAAAACCCTGGTGATTGCTCACCTCTTAAGGAAGGCCACTAAGCCCTGTGCTCACTTTAATTGAGCTTTAATGCTGTGGTGGCTGAAAGAAGCTCAGCTTGTGTGCCAGGGCATGGGGACAAAAATAATGAGACGCACACTTTGCTCCACAGCTCAAGCTTTGGAGTTTTCTACTAGGAATACTTTGTCCTCACAATGAGTTGGGACAGCACAGGCACAGGTCTCATTTCTGCCACAAGTGCCATCTAACAGTCTCCTCTACATACACAGTTTCCTCTGACTACTCTTTGTATCTTCAAGAGAGTGGGGGAAATATAGAGAAAAGGTGCTGGTAGGTTTCTGTATAGAAATTTAGTGGTTTCTGTGCTCTTTCATCTGTTCTTTAAACATTATTTACTCCAGTGAGTTTAAGCAGGAGAAGTGTGAAAATGTATAGGGTTCCACAGGCTGCTGCATGTCCCTCCCTTGCCATAAGGTTAGAATTTGGAGAAATAGTCCTCCTCAGTTTATTTAGAGCTGGATGGCAGAAAGGAAAACGGTGCAAAACCCAGTTTTTTGCAAAAGCTGTATTGCCTGTTCTTGGGCAGGTGTCACCAAGATACCTCCTGTCCTTTTTCCTCAGTGTCCACACTTTGTTAGTGATAGGCTACTTCAGAGAAGCAAATTCCTGAACCTTTACTGTCAAAAGAATTACTTCTCCTTGTAGGAATTTAAGACAAGATTGTGGCTGCCCCACCCCTGGAAGTGTCCAAGGCCAGACTGGATGGGGTTTGGAGCAACCTGGGATAGTGGAAGGTGTCTCTGCCTATTCTAAGTGCAGATCTTGATTCTGGTCTGGCCAGGATGAAGCGTGGCAAAATAAATACAGGGAGTGGTATGATGGAGTGCCCAAAAATAGTACATTAACCATGGTAAAATAACAAATACAGGGACCACATGGTCCGAGGGGCAGCATCCAAAGACAATGGGGCTAATTTAATGATATATAGGATTACCTGAGGGCAAAGGTCCAATCTCTAACCCAGGACAGGGACATATGTCAAAGGTCCTGAACCAACAGAAAACTAGGTGCACAAACATGGTCTATTTTGGAATGATCTCATTAACATCTTCTCAGTAACCCACCTCCCATGGTTTCAGGTTTATGCTTTCTGTGTAGGGCACCTGGGCTAAGCTATTATCCATCCCAACTACTTCAGTTGCAACATCTGCCCATGCCAGGGGGTAGAATTAGATGATCCTGAATGTCCCTTCCTACCCAAACCTGTCTGTGATTCAATGACTCTGTGGACTACAGTGATAACAATAATATCCCAGGTTTTCTTCTCCTTCTATTCTTTCACACCTTTTTGCTGAGATATTTCACATTGAAAACCATTTAGCCATGCAAGAGGCTCTTCTGCCTTTCCAGCCTGACACCAGTGGTGCTTGAGTACCATTTAGCCTCTGTTCAGAGCTGCTGAAGCTATAGCTGGAATTAAGTCTTTCACAAATTTCTTTAGTAACTCTTATTGAATGTTGGGGAAAGTGTCAGATTGAAATTGGACAAGTTCAGAAGAGCTCCTTCAGCCCATATTATGTCTTTGTCCTTATGAAATAGCTATTAGAGCTGATGTGTTGACAGCTGTTGAGCTGAACTTGCTGGTAATTAGACATCTCGCTCCAGTGGTGCCCCAAAACACACAAGGAGCTTCATTCCTTTTAGCAAATTATAGGAAAGGCAGCTTTTGGTGATTGCCAATTACCCTGGGTTCTTTGAGGTGCAATTATGTGACATTTCTGACTCATTGTTACATCTATTAGTACAGATCACGGATCAAAAAGTGGAAGGAGAGTAAGTACTTACTACAGACTGGTGGTAGCACAAGATCATCTACAATTTTCACCTCTCAGGCTGCTGTCTGAGGCTGTAATACAGTTTTTTTTTCCCCCTTGAATTCTGGGACTGCCTTTCTTATCTGCAGTGCCTTCCTTGCTCATTGATTTGAATGGTGCCCCGAGTAACACCTGTGTGACCCTACTGACTTCAGTCCTCCCCCACCAAAACCATCTGCATCCACTCTAGAAAGATCAAAAAGTGCCTTTTATGGCATTAAGCACCAGGTAAAGGGGTTTTGTTAGATGTGTACAGCATGTTACAATGCCAGTTAGTCAAATTCCTAGCTAACCTCCAGGCATTCTCATTCTTGGGGTTGCTCAGGAAAAAGCCAGCAGGATTTTCTCTCTCACCCGTCCACCTTTTCAATGTGAGGGGTGTCCTTCCTCGTGGCTCTACTCTCATGTTTTACACCTGTGAGGCATGTAATTTTATTTCTACTCAAACTCATGTTTCAGAATTTGGAAACTGGCAATTAACTGCAGAGATTTTTACCAGATTACACCCAAGATCACTCAGCTAAATAGTCCTCAAACCAGTGTCAAGAAAGTGGCAAACCTGCTCCAGCCCTCCCTGAGTGAACTCATTGGAATCAAATGTTGGTCCAGGGCCTGGTAGGCTGTACTCAAACAATAAAGCAGAGCAAGAAAGGTTTTACTTGGAGAGAAATAAAACTCAGGCTCCTGGGCAGCAGTGGATTACCAGGACAGCTGAGCTGAGTTTCTCTAATGCAGCCTTAGCCATTATCTGAGAGATGGTGGAGGCATAAGGGATTTTAGGACCACGGTAGGAAATCTCATTTTTTGTTTCACTGAGATCACATTGATACCAAATTATTTTCTTTCATTTTGACATGGCACAGTCTAAAGGAAGATCTTTGGAATACTCTTACATGGGCAAACAGGCAGAAAATTTCCAAGGAAACAACCCATAGAAAAAGTAATTTCTGTTCAGGCAGTGTCTATAAAGTCATTGCATAATTAGCTGAATTACTCTCCCAGGTTTGTTTTATTTCCTTACAGGATGATAAATTGTCTAGTTATGCCACGAGGAGCCCCCTCATAACTCACATTAGCTGGGAAAGGCTTTAATTTTCCCTCCTGGCTCCCTTAATGTTCTCTGTCCTGCTCCTTTCCCACATCACAGCCCAGCCATTAGTTCCCATAACTCTCCTCAGACTGGTGTCCTCACTCATTTGCTTTGATCCTGGCTTGTTTTCTGTGGCAGCACCCTCTGCAAAGGCTCAGCAATCCTCCTCCAGCAGCCAGGCAGCCACGAGACCTGGTGGATTCCCACCTTTGCAGGTTCCCTAGGCTCATCTGTCAGAGGCAAGAACCAGAGCAGGATTAAGTGTGATGTCCAAATGCCTGAGCTGGGCTGCCCCCAGCTCTACCCTGCTCATTAAATATCAGAGTAAACAGATGGTACTCATTTCAGCAGGAGTGAAAAAGGAGAGAACTGTAATATTCCAATATATTCAAACCATTTTTGCCTTCTATTCGTTCTCTTTTCAGCTTTTGCTAGTATTAACGTTTAATTGCAACCAATTAGGTAGCTCCTCTCTTATGTTTCTTTTCCTGGCACTTTCTAAATCCTTTAGAAATTAAATATTTTTTCTCTTGGAGAGGTTATGAACTTTGGAACAGTGTCAAAAATCAACTGTAATTTTTCATCCTTTACCTGACTTAAACATTGAAGACAAGCCACAGCCTTCAGCTGTCAGGTTTACCCACCCTCTACATTCAAGGTGGCACCTGAGACACTGACTTCTACATTCATATTGGAGGAGTCAGCACTTAAACTTTACTTGTTTGGATCCTTTTGAAGTTTAGAACTAGATATCTTTTAAGTGTCTTCCAACCCAAACAATTCTATGATTCTGTGAGTCTTTGTTAGGGTAAATAATTGAGAGAGGACCTGAGTTACTTGGTGTCCAGCCAGCATAAAATCTGGAGTTAGAAAGTGCCAGTTCTAGAATGCGAAAGGTAAATGATATTTACTGTTTTCCTAATAGCTGTCTTTTAGTGTTTCCCCACACTCATTCACAGCTCAGCATGCTCCAGTTAGTGCTGAGGGAAGCATAATGACAAACTGGCTGTTATTAGATTCTTCCTTGATGATGCTTCCTTGGTATCAGCACAGCAGCAACAGAGACAAATATGGCTCAGTGGGAGAGAGAAGGGAAATTGCCCTGCTCAGAACATGTCTGTGGTAATTCGAAGGTCTGGGAAAATATTTCTCTTCCTTCTTTTGTCAAGGTAAAAATTGTTCTCCTTATTTGTGATGCTTCAGTTAAATCATGCATGCATTAACATTTATCTTCTCCATTTATTTACACAAAACAGGCTGCAGCTCACTGTTTGATACATTCGGGTTTTTTTGTGTCACAACCTGAGTTCTTGCTGGGCTTTTGTCAGGGAGACATTTTACAGGATGTTACAAAACCAGAGTTCTCACACAGCCAGAGCTTTTGTATCACCTAAATTGCCCAGATTGTTTGGTGTAGTTTCTTTGTATGGTGTATTTGCCTTTAAGCAGCTAAAGACACAACTCCTGTTCAGTTTTCCCTGAAAAGCCAGTCCAGGGGCAATAATGCTCATGAACCTGGGACCAAACCTTCTCAGAAGGCTTTTTTAAAAACTATTGCATAAGGATACCAGGAAAACCTCTCCTCACTTTTTCAACATGATGACTGTTTTTTTAATCCATCAGAGGAAAAGTATGATTGACACCATATGAGAGAAAGCCTTGTGTGTGCATCTCCAGTGTATGACAGCTCATCTATCTGACTTCAATTTGAATTGCTGTTCAGATTGCTCCACGCTTTTTGTTCATTGAAAACAATCTTGCTGGTTAGAATAAAGCACATTTCGTTAAAACACCAGTTTGACTTTATTTTAGCACATGAAATAACTGAAAATACTTTCACTTTTTACCACATTCAGAGTTTATTTCATGTAGTTTTTCTCGTGTAGGTGGTTAAAGGTGGGTTATATTCTTTTAATGGGTATATAATTATATAATTACATTCTGAAATGATACATTGGCAGTCATTGCTGTTATTTCATGTACAGAAAGAGCAGGATCTGAGCTAAGCCACAGGGAGTCAAAAAAGGGGACTTCTTTAGGGCACTTAGGCTCTACAGACAGAGGCAACTGGTGGTGTACTTTACCCAGTACACAGTTGCTGCAGAAGGGTTTCCTTCCTCATGAAGGGAAATGCTTTTTATTGGTGTGAACTCTGGTGAGAGCAGAGTGAAGGGAAAAGGTTGGTAACTGAGGAGAGGGAAGAAACAGTAAATAGGAGTAAGGGGGAAAAAAATAAAGATTACAAGGGAAGCCACAGTCACAAAGAGCACGGGTTGAGCAGGATCAGAGGCTGGGCCAGGCTTTGGGGATTGCCTGTTTAGGGGAGCAGCCCAGTGCCCCAGCTCCCCTTGCCTGTGAGGAGCAAAGGATTTCACACAGACACCTCCAAGGAACATCAGCACAGGCCACAGAACCAGACCCAAGGGGAGCAGGGGAGGAAATGAATTTCACCTTTCAAGCAGATAATGCAGCGCAGGTTTGGTTTACCCTGATCTGGAGGGCTTTGTCTCTCAGCCCTGACACTGCCTGTCTGTGAGCTGGGTGTTCCAGCAGCCCTGGGTGGCTCTGCCCCAAGGACAGAGCGATGGCAGGTCCACACCCCATCCCCACAGGCTGTGCAGGTGGGCACAGGAGTCACTGCTGGCTCAGGTGAGGAGTGTCAGAACTAAAAGTTCTGTAGTACCTAAGGCAATGCACCCCAGTGCTTTGAGCAGCTATCAAATGCATAAGGTTTGTTCTCTTTGTCTTTTTCTGTAAGCAGCAAGATGTTTTTCTGAAGGAAATGGAAAAGACCTCTCTGCGAGCAAATTTTTTTTAAACGTGACATAGTTTTAAAAAAAAAGTTGTGTTCTCATGGTTTGTTTTCTACAAAAACAAAAAATAGCAAGTCACAGCTCTTGGCAGCTCCAGGCTTGTCAGGGTTTGGTGACGCCAGCAGGAGCTGCAGCAGATGGAGGGTTGCAAACATTCTGGAAGCTTGGACGGACGGATTTGCTGGAGCTTGGGAAAGCAGCACTGTGAAAGTGCTTCTACGTCCTCAAGTGTGAGCTTTCTTAATAAATAACAGTTTCAGGGGAAAAGAAGCTGGGATGTGACAGTGTTTTTGGGAGCAAGCCAGCTCTCTATCCAGCAAGCTGCTCTGTGGAATGTGGCTCTCTGTGAAGCAGATGCAAAGGCAGCAGAAAAAGTCAGTTTGCTTACAGCGAAGGGAAGGAGGAAGTTTGCTTGTTCTCTTGCTTTGGGAATCATAATCATCACTGAAACATAGAGTCTGGAGCTGGATAAGCATCAGGAATGTCAAACCTGAGGATATACAAGCAGAGTAGTTGGGTGAGAGGCACCAGCACAGTCAAGAAAGGTGCATTTTTTGCCTCTTTAATACCACTGCCATTTGCTGGTGAATTCAGGGGTATCAGAGTCCTCACTGTACCAACGCTTATCAAGGCATAACCACAGACCCCTGGTGCCTTAGGAGGATGTCACTGAAGGATGACATGAATGTTGATGAGTTGCCATGTAAAAGCTTGAGAAGTCTCCAGAAACCACTCCTGTTTAAAGCGTTCCTCTAGTGCTATCCTGACTTTCCAGAAAGCTGACTGTCACATCTGTGAGATCAGAAGTACGATGAATGTGTCACAGAGAGCAGAAGGAGGACTGTTACTTTACCAAAAGCATCCAAAAGATATAGGATTTACAGACAGTTCACCCTGGAGACCCTTCTCTGAGCATGTAACATGATTCTGCTCTGTAGACCCACAAAGAGCAAAACCCAGAAAACCTAGGTGATTTTTGGGGTTGCTGAGGGCGACTTGCTGCTCTGGAATGGGACATGATGCAGGACTAAGGGAACTGGACAAGGTCAGACCACTGTATCTGCAGCATTCCATGGAGAGTCCTCTATCCCAAGGAAGCACAGAGGTCCCCCAGTTCTGGATAAACAACGAGCAGAAAGTGATGAGATTCAACCAAGCCAGGAACCCATAAGATCTTCACTGGACTCACCATCAGTGGCTGATGGCACCAACACAAGAGAATTTCTGTAATATATGCATCTGGTTGTCTCCTGTGCTGTGCAGACTCCTGGTTCATCTTTTTAGGTACATAAATCAGTGAAAAGACAGTAAAAAAATTAGAGGAAGGTAAATCAGATCTGAGAAATACCTAATTTTTCAGTGATGCCCTGATGGACATGATGGAAGCTATTAAAACTCCATCATTAATGAAGCTTTTTTCCTACATACAGGCTCTTTGTTTCTCTGTGTCTGGAACAGGTGGTTTTCAAATGCAGCAAAATTTGTCTCCCTCTTTCCTCCATATCCTAATTTCCTCAACCAGCAGGGTTCTGACTCCTTGAGAAAAGTGGAATTCCTTGTGCTGCTTACCCAGCCAGCAGCCACAGAGGCTGTGTGAGGATACACAGACTTAGCCAGTCAATGCTTTCTCTTTCAGGGTCCAGTCATAGTAATTTATTTCTTTTTATGTATAATTTTGATGTTACAGCCTAGAACTTGTTTTGGAGTTGAAATTCAGCTGAATAAAAGAAATAAAGAAATACTTGCATCATCATTATTAAAGGCAATTAATGCTGCTTATGCAAAGTTGCTGTTTGCTGTCTGTTATAAAATTTCTCCATGGTGTTGTTGTAAAATAAGCCATGATCCCACACACGAATGAGTGTTTCAGTCCCCACAGGCACCAGTGACAACGGGCAAAACTCTGCTGGTTGGGTGCTTCTGTTCCTGGAGCCACTCTGGAAAAGAGGATTTGCAGAGAACCAAGGAACCAGACTCAGGACCTGAAGAAATCCAGGGATAATCCCCCTTTTGTAAGGTTGGTTTTATCAAGGGGCAGGGAAGGGCAGCCCTGCTGTGGGAAGTATGTCTGAGTCCATCCGGGGGCAATATGGACATTTTAGTGAGCACAGTACACATTTATTTTAATTCTTTCTAGATGTACTGATGGGAGTCTTGTTACTGACCTATTACATCAATCTATATTGCAGAGAAGAAGAAATAATTATGTGCTTTAAAGAAACCTGCATATAGAAACAATATCTATGTATGTATATAAGGTACGCATGCTGTCTTTTCATTCACTTGGAAAGATCAGTCCCTTTTTACTGAAGGAAATAAATGATTTGTCATGAGCTGCTGTAGGTGAATAGGACTGTGGTCCTCCTGCAGAGGAGCAGTGGAAGATTTGACAGCTCATTATTACAGATTTGTGCTGAGTCCTGGCCAGGGTGGGCAGGGTTCGATTGGATCTCGAAGCAAACGCTGTAGGTGAGCTGGCTGGATGTGTCAGGCAGAACCTCAGTGGCAGTGAATTATGCTGCCAGGACTTCTGGCTCCTGTGGGCCTTTCTCTCCTGCTCTAAACTCTTTAATGGGTGCCAGAGAAAGGCAGAGTGCTGGGGGAGGGCAGTGCTGTGACTCACCATGAGTAACGTTTAGATGAGTGGCCTAGGGAAGGTGAGGAAGTCAATGTTGGGAATGACAACAAACCAGAGGGCTGGAGGGGTTTTGCATCCTTGAAGGTTCTCAGGAGCTGAGTGGATAAAGTGTCACTGTGGGTCATGCAAGGACACACATGGACACTCTTTGATGAGAAGGCTAAAAAACTATTTATTAAACATCTGACTCTATAGTATTTTCACACAGACCAGGGATTGGAGGAGAAGGCTGACACCTCTCCCATCCCGTTGGTCAAGACAGCTGTCCATCAGTTGTTCTTCACACCAAGAGAAAGTATGAAAAACAACCTCGTCGTATCAAAAACATACTTTTGATAGCAACACCCATGTGCGAGAAAGAACTAAGAACTATGAAAAATATTAAGTTAGAAAGTGCCTCAGAAAACTTGAAAAACAAGGGCAACAGATTAAGCCCTGAGCAGCCTCGTCTTGCCTCAGAGGTGGCCTTGCCTCAAGCAGGAGCTTGTACTGGGTCCTCCCCAGGTCCCTCCCAGCTTCAATCCTCCTGTGACCCTGTGTCTCCAGATGCAGAGCTCCTGCCTTTTTCAAAAGCCACTACAAATTTCAGCTGTTTTCCCAGAGGTTGGTGGTCTTGTAAGAAGAACAGCAGAGTGGCCTTTGGTGCTGAAATCAGGAGTGAGTTGTAAAGAAGGAGCACTGAAGGTTTTGTTTGCCTGACATGGAAAGCCAAGGCACAGCACTTAGAAATGGAGGCTCCCCAGGAGACAGGCTGAACCTCAAATATGCCTGGGCCCTTGACAGGCACCTTTCACACTCTCATCCGAAGCTGACATGGCTAAGATGGCATTTTTTATTTTGCCCAGATTTATGTTTCTGCAGTCAGAATCTTTTCTTAGAGAAGTTTCTGCCTCCTGCCCTCTGGGGTCTGTAGCTGCATTTCTGATGCATTGAGTATCCCCAAACCCCATCATGGTGCAAAATTGTGAAGACCTTTAGAGAAAATTATTGCAGCCTTGCTCTTGAGGATTTCTAAGACAGGGTTTGAGAAGCAGCAGGACCAAGATAGCAGGAGGAATGGGAGTCAGATTCAGCACACCAACATTTGATAGAGAAAAATATATTTGATTTTCAGGGAAGGGAACAGAGCTGGGGAAGAGGCTGGAGCCCCAGCAGGGGCTGAAGGAGCTGGAAAGGGGCTCGGGCTGGAGCAAAGGAGGATCAGAGGGGCCCTTGTGGCTCTGCACAGCTCCTGCCAGGAGGGGACAGCCAGGGGGGGTCGGGCTGTGCTGCCAGGGAACAG